>JAILYA010000135.1:0-362982 GCA_021437795.1 Rhodamnia rubescens
TCATGAAGGTCCTAAGATAATGCCCAACAGCAAAAATGCACACCCACCGGATCCGCATTTTTATCTGTTGGTTTATTGGTCAAGTCCACCGGGATACCTTCAGTTCAGAAACAAAAGAGCAAGTGATAAACCAGATATGATCATGTTGAAGGGAACTAGTAATGAAGGGATGCATAGTGTAGAATGTACGGACATTTGTATAACTCAATGCTTCCAAAATACTGAGCCTAATTCCGCTGGGAAAGTGAGAACCCATCCTTACCAACCCGTCCAGTATAGAGTAAGGTGGATCATGATCTCTACTTCTCATGGTAAGTAAGTGGGGGTACCGCTCAACCAGATAAAGGGTGATAACATTTGGAATTCACCAGCAAAGTTGATCAGGAAAATAGGCTAAGTGTAGAATGCAAGGTCCGAAAACAAATGGCATTGAGATAAAAAGTGATGGTGATCTTACCCCCATGACCAGCGAAAGTGAGGCCTATCATAGTTTTAACGCAGAGGGACTGCTGAAGGGACGATGACTTGGCCCCATCGTCTGTCGTACTTTTTGCCAGGAACCAGAGCGATCTCCTTATGCCATAGAAGCTTCCATGGGAAATTCCCAAAGGAACCACGTCCTTTGTTATCTGGAAGTTGCGTCAACTTGGGATTACTTCTAACTTACGCCTTGACCATCCTTATCCTCCCACACAGGACCGCGGTGGCAGCGGAGGCTGTTGTGCTGCCATCTGATCAACCATTTGAAACACTTCCGGATATGGAGACAAGAGCTCAACTAGGTTCTCAACAAATTGGTCTTGCGCACTCAAAGCGGCTATGTGACCCGCTGTTTCTGATCTGCTTGTTAGTTTGGCCGTCTTTGAAGCTGAATCTCCTTCCCAAAATCTTTTAGCAGATTCCCAATCACCCTTGAATGCAGCTTGCAACAACGGTCAGTAGCCAGCGTCTTTCCCCTTCCTCTTCTGATATTTCTGCGGGGAGATGCAAACTTTTCAGGCCAGTTTATTTAGGAGCTTTTCCTTGCACACATTGAAAAGTGTCCCAGAAAGAACAATTTCATGAAGATCCGACCCAGATATTGATTTCACAATGAGATAACTCTTTTGAGGATAATGCACCTGGAGCAGCTCCGGATTGAGAAGGAGCTGATCCAACCTCCACAAACATTTTTCAACATCTGTAAAGAGAAAGAGTGATCACTAAGTCCTTCACGTACTGTTTTTTTCCCCTGTTTCCCAGCCAATGTCAGCATTATGTTTGTTCGATTATAAAGCAAACAAAGAACCACGAGAAAAAACAAGTTCCAGCAGATTTTAAGACCGCATCGCTTATATAATTTTTTCTTTGTGCGAGCATGAACATGTACCTGCAGGTTCTTCCGCATGATTCGAATTTCCTTGCTCTTCACTTGGTTGCGTCGCCATTGTATTGATCTCCTGGTTAGAGTCTTTCAACAATGAAGTAACTGGAGAACGCAGAAATGGGTGAGATATTTGGTCATCAGAGAGTTTTATTAGTCTCCTTCCTTTTTATACAAGCACCTCCATCAGATTTATCCTTGCGAATATAGACTAGTCCCATTAGACTGGTGAGCAAGCAATCTTGGGCTCTCGTGCCACGGATCATTAGGTTCAGTCCCCAATAATGGAATCGTTACTTTTAAGATGACTCCGTTCTTCTTTCTTTCCCCTTAAAAAGTTCATTCCATCCTCTTGACACCATGATCAAGTTGAGTTTAAGTTGGTTCTTGGGCTTAGGAAAGCTATTCGGGCAACTTCATTGCAACCCTTTAGTGGGCCAAAGCTGTCGGCAATGAGGAACCTCACTTTTGTCAAAGCCAAAAAGCAAGCAAAAGCGAAGAAATTCAATTTGATTCAATGTAGAATTGCTCCTGAAAGAGACGGCTTTCATACAGTCATGCAATTGAAATTTTCCAATTTCTTGCTTTTCCTCCATCTCCAAAATTGATCAATCAAATAAGTACGGTAGAATTTTGCATTGTTGTGTTTTCCAAACTTGAACCTTAAAATTGAAAACGACCAAAATTGACCTTATTTTGTATAGGACACCATGAACGGTTTTATAACTTTGATTCCTATTGAAAACTCCTATTTTTAACTCACCAAACATATTATCAAGAAAACGGAAGATGAAAACAAAATTTTTCTTTCATTTTTTGAACCAAATGCACCTTAAATATTTTGGAGGAAATTGTCCAATCAATTACAAAATTATTGTATGAATGTCAATTGAGTCATAAACTTTTTAATTTTGTCAATTTAGTTTTAAATAGTTGCTCAAAATTTTAATGTAATCATTACGACCAATTTTCACTAGAAATCGTGATGTTATAGCGTGTCATGTGGGACAACTAGTGATGATTGGACTATAAAATTGATCGAAATGTCTACATTGAAATTTCTTGCAAAGATATAGGACTAAATTGGTCAAATCAAAAAGTTTAAGATTGAATTGACACTTGTAAAATAAGTTTAGGATTGATTGAATTTTCACGCAAAGATGTAGGAGTGATGGTAATTTTCTTTTTAGAAAAGGCAAAATGACACAATTGATCCTCGAACTTTGACCCAATATACAATGTATTCCCGAAGTTTTAATTTGACCCAAGATAGGATCCCCGGAACTTTAATCCAATGTGCAATGTGGTCCCCCGAACTTTTAATTTTAATAATATGGTTCCTCAACTTTTGGAACATGTTCAACTTAGTTCCTGAACTATAGGAAGATGTTCAATGTAGTCCTTCCATTGATTCAAGTGCAAAGACTAAGTTGAACATGTTCCAAAATTTTAGGGACCATATTGTTCAAATTAAAAGTTGAGGGACCACATTACACATTGCATTAAAGTTCAAGAATCAAATTGGTACAAATTAAAAATTCAGTACCACATTGTCATTGGGTTAAAGTTCGGTAGATCATATTGATCAAATTAAAAGTTCAAGGACTACATTACACATCGAGTCAAAGTTCATAGATTATTATGTCATTATCCCTTCAAAAAACTAGTGAGTCAACTCAAGAGACAGAAATGTTGATTCGAGTAAGGCGCACTTTCGCAATTATATTCTCTTAAACCGAAACCATGATACTTGAAATCATGCATCATATTCAACTTTATTTCCTTAAAAAACATTGTTTAGACTTTTCCGGTTTCAACCAACGAAAAAATGAATGTTAAATAATTTGGAAAGTCCAACTAATTCATAAGATATCAAAATCATTCTTTTAGAACTTACATTAAAACTATCCATTCCTGTACAACGATGTGCTGAATATGGGGCATGTGCTGACATCTTAATTTTTGTGGGCAAGTCGAACGTTGCTTTTGTTAAAAAATAATAATAATAAAGAAAAGAAATTTGAAAATATAATAAATAAAACAGTTAGTGCGTATAAATCCACATTCATTGCATCACTTTTGACTTTTCGGCCCATCACGTCAGCCCATTAGATCCAGCCCAGCCCGTAATTCATCGGAACACACGCACACTCCCTCTCTGGAGTTTCAAAACCAACGTCACCCATCCCCGCCCAGATTCCACCATGAGCAGATCTTTTCTTTGAAGCTCCCCCTCCCGACTGGAAACACCTACAGATTTGGCATCACCCAAGGAGACCGGCTCGGTTCTCTTCCTCCCCTGAGCTCCACCTCCGTCATGCGGGGATCCCTCTAGACATGACAACAGGACCGAAGAGTCCTCTCTCCGGCATTTTATCTCCTCACCTCAACATTCCGCCGAGCTTCCTCACTGTAACACCAGCTGAGCTTCCAGAACAATGTCCCCACCGTTGCCCGACTCCTACTCGACCTCAGGCGACCGCCAGTGTCGGCTCCAAAGTTTGGCTGAGAGGCTCCGTTTTCGGATCTCTCTATTTTCAGCATTCAAGAGCTTGCTCTTCTCGTTCAAACCCTTGTTATATCCAAGCCTGAAGTTCGATGCTCGTCCCAAGGCTCAATGACTGCCATGGAAGTGCTGGTTTCGCCTTAAAATGCCCTCGCCCGAGACAGACTTGACAACTCCCTGTTTGGCATTTTTTCTTGATTTGAGTCTTAGCCGACCTCACTTCGCACCGCAACGCTTTGTCCTCACTCATTTATCGCGATGATACTCTACACACCATTGATTCCATTTAGTATTTAATCTCATGATTAATGTGTTCATATATTTTTTTAATAAAGTGATTTTGTTTATCTATATGTACATGTATTTTTTGGAACTTTTTGTTACTCCATAGAATTCTACAGAACCGCGGCCAACTATCATATTAGAAAAGGTTAAGCTTATAGATGAAAACTTTGTTCAATATTTTAAATGTTCTAATACTCCTCTCACACATATGTTGGACTTTGATCTAAGACTACAGCAAGAAAATTTATGAGATGGGACAATTTTTGTGAAATATTTTAAACTCAAGCGTCATGTTTTGATATCAGGTAAAATCTTGTAGGAGTAGTGCTAATAACTTACTTTCTACAAGATTTTTTATTTAACCTTCTCAGGCAATTCTTTAAGTTAACGATTACGGCGACAACTTTCAGCCTATATGCTTTAAACTTGAAAACGAATAGATTTAGGTTGCGCACTATGAATGTATACCATATAAATCAAGTGATGATCTACATGAATAAGTTCTATACTAAATATTTATTTAAATAGGTCAGTCAAACTTTAATCAAATACTTCACAAATAATAATAGCTGTGGAATCATGACGCCAACTATCTCGTGGTTAATTATAATAAGTGTTGGAAATTACATCACACTTACATACCGTACAAAAGTTAAATTGAGTGCATTATATGTATAAAGTCAGCTAATTGTGGAATCAAATATGTTAATTCTACTTCGAGATGAAATTGTATGCTCATATAGCGCACGGTAAGTATTGTGCCGTGTCTTGTCGAGGATTACCAAATACATGATAATCATAACTGTTCAATAGTTATATAAAGAAGAGAATATTCGACATTTTTGTGGGGACCACGTAGCAAAAAATGAAGGCAATCAAAGGAATGAGTCATTTGACGATTTCTAATTTATTAGGTGTCAGACATCTTAACGTGTAGTAGTTTGTATTTCTTGTGTCATTGCACCCAACAAAAAAAGGCCAAAGGGTACATTACGAAATTTCACTTCTACTTATAATACACATAAGTTCTAACTAAGTAAATTAAGCCGCATTTGGTTGACAGAAGATTAGCCTATCTTGCGTATTACGGTTCACAAGCCAAGAGGGCAATTCTTGCACAACATTAAGGGGAGCCATTAGGCGTACGTTAATTAATAACCATAAAGACAAATACATCACAATTTGATCGGGAAATCATTGTTTTCGCCTTTGTTATGTTTCACGGTTCGCCCAAATTTCCTTTTTATATCTGTAGTTTTTTCATCTAAATGCAAGAAAGAGAATAATTCCATTCTTTGCCACTTGACATTTTTTATAAAGGATCTTATTAATTTGTTGTCTCGAACACTTGTTAGTATCATGTGAATATGATAACCAATTTTTCAAATTCCACTAAGGTAAACAGATCGCCGATACTATGAGGTAGACGGAGGATTTTCTACCGCTTGTTTTGCTACCTTGCTACTGTGGGCAGCCGGAACCCGAGGGTGGACTTATTCAATAAATTCACCGATATTAATTCAACCCCGTTACGATTTTAAAAGACAAAAAAGTATAATTCCTCACTCTTGATAAAGATATTCTCAGTCCGATCGAGCACTTTTTCCTTTAAGACGTACGTATGAGATGTTTTTGGATTCGAACGCGGCCACACCGCCTGTTTGGGCGCCTGGGTTCGTGCCCAGTTTTTTCAAAAGCATGTCAAACCCACGACTTCGAGGTTGAATTTCGCCGTGTTTTCGTGCATTTGAATAGTCGTTGTTTGCTTAATCTCATTCCCAGCATGTAGTGGTTTACGTCCATGTGCTAGTTTTCCATTGATTGTGTTCGAGGTCAGAGAGCGAAGGCCACAAAAATCCCCGAAGGACTGATTTTTCATCCGCAAGTGAAGCATAGATGTTCAATGAAATGCCTAAAAGAAGATAGCCTTTGTGCCCGATACGACGACGTTTTCAAGTATTCGGGTTGGGCTCCGGGTCGGGTCCAGTTCGGGGATGCGCGCGGGTCTATAGGCCGAATGGCGCCGTTTCTTTCTATGGCAAAATCGGCACCGTTTGGAATTTTCTTAAATAAAAAATTTTCATTTCCTATTTTAGAAAAATCAGAAAATTGGTAAAAAAATCATAAAAAAATACGAAAAAATTCCAAAAATTAAAAAATTTGATTTTTATTACTTTTTTGGCCTATTTAGTATTTTTTAGGCCCTTATTTCGCAATGGAGATTGATTGATGTCCATTCCGGTCTAGTTTGTTATACACTGATCATGTCTCGAGTTTGATTATTTTGGCTTGTAACCTATATTAATTGGCCTGCATTTTACTTTCAATCAATAGATAGATGCTTTAAAACTTGAAGTGTTTATTTTACACCTCTACGTATTTTGATAAATTGCTTGTTAATAACTTTCCTATTATTAGGGTGATGATTAAGTTAGCAATTGCATGAAAATGACAGAAAATCATTGTGCGCGATCATTTAGCACTGGTTAAATACTTGTTAGGCTTTAAATAATAAGCTGAATATGTGGTCATTTTATAGAACATTAATTGGTTAGATACTAAAAGGGCGCTAATTAACTAATAGCGTACCCAACAAAACAACTAGATGCTCTGGTTTCGTGAAATTGAGATAACACTTCCGTGTCTCGATTGATTTCTAGCGGACCTCAAGAGGCTAGTGCTGACTCCTAGTAATGATTTAGGTGTTAAATCATGAAATGAAATCCAACATTGTGAGAGGTAGGACTTGGGAGAGTCCGCGGCTAGATCGATAGGATACCTCTAAACCCTCTTGGACCCTCGGGGAGGAAAGTAGGTCATGGCAATATCTATGTAGGACTAATCCTCAAAGGTTCACAGTAGGTAGAATTCCATCTATTCCCCGTTAATGGGAGAAAAGTCCTATTATATACCTAGTAGTTCTTTGTACATAGAAAGTCTCGGATGACAAATTGTTCATCTCGAGCTGCATCTATTAGAAAATTAAGTGTTTAAAAAATTATTGCATGAGGAAAGTTGTAATCCATGATCACACGTAGAATGGTAATAAATTGTCTAAAATAAATGTTTGTGTATACATAGGTTTGTGAAATATCTATACAATAATAAGGTTGATTTGAAAAAATTAAGGTAGAACTTTAAGTTGATGGAACAAATTCACACCTTTGAGGTGTAAAAGGAAAAAGTAAATGTCGAAAAGTTAATACTCGGTGATTGTGTATATTTTGGTAATAAATGTTGAAAATAATTGCTTCTACACCGTAGAGATTTTATCTTAGTAAAAATCTGTTTGGTAAAATTTTTAAAAATGGTCAAATTATTCTATAAGCAAATCTTTCATAACAAGGCATAGAAACATAATTTCGCATAGCAATTGTTCACATGCTTTGAGGAAATACATTAAGTATCGGATTGGCCCGCCACAACCAATTATAATGAAGACCTATTCCCTCAAATTGAATTCATCAATCACATGATCTCGTCCAATAGTTATGCCCTCACTCCCAAATGCTCTCGGGACGAAAGATGCTTGGTCCATAAGTGGATTTAATCATTTGGTATAGCAAGGGAATCCGCAATGCAACGAATAAAACCACGGGGGCCAGAGGTCGACAAAGTAATGGGAATGAAAACCCACTCCATGCGTTATCCGGCCACGATAGTGTGAGTTGCAACGAAGGCCACCAGCATGAAAGCTAAGGAGAGGAAGAGAAAACATAGACCCATTATAATCTTCCTAGGCAATGAGTAAAGAAAATCTTGCAGCTCATAACGTGATGTTAAGATGGCTAGGAATAGCAAGATGGCCACGGAGGAGAACAAACCCAACGCATCGAAAATTGCGAAAACCGGAAGAGAGTCTTGTCCCTAACAACAAGGGGACTCCGCTTTGCCGTCATTGCCTCCGAGCACAGTGAAAGCAAAGACAGCGAAACGATCTGTGGTAATTAAAGTTGAGACAAGCATACATGAATTTGCGTTGTCCTTCACCCACTTCTTTCCATTCTCATGCAACCCTTTGTGCTTCACCACGAATATTTCCCGATATGCTTTGCCATCATGTTTGTATCTTCTTATAAGAGGAAAAATCCAATTTTCCACAGCCTATGCATAAGAGTCACAAAATGAGTTACAATACGTGAATTAGTTATTGGAAATTTTCAGAAGAAAATTACAAAGGAACATCTAAAGGAAATTAAGACTTATTCAACACTTAATGCGAAATTGCTTACAGGTTAAGTCCACCTTTGCTGGAAAATATCAAGGTCAACTTCTTCCAAGGAATCAAGTTTCAAAATAGTCAAATAATATAGGTATGGAAAGCGTTATGTTTCTACTTTCCAAGGAATCAAGTTTCATCCAATTTGGAATCTTCTAGATGATAAATTCGTGCTTCAAAATAGTCAAATAATGTATGTATGGAAAGCACTATGTTTCTACTTTCAAGGAATCAGGTTTCATCCAATTTGGAATCTTCTAGATGAATTTATGGAAAAAATATTAAGAGCTAATCAAGAAATCCGAGAATGAGTCTTTTAGTACTTGTGCATGCTTTGCTGAGTTCTATGACTTGTAGTTTGTTTCTTGAGTCATTTTAGTGAGGGTGGCTGCCCCTCGTTGGCGGTCCAGCGAGGGTCGCTGCACTCGAAGTGACCCCGATGAGGGTCCTCAAAACTTGCCAGGGACACAGGGCTAAATTGACGGATCTAACAAAAGACTAACATGAAGGATAGTATCAAGCTTTAGGACTTATTAAGCATAAATTCAAAGTTCTTTTTAATGTCAAAGAGGAATAGAGCGTCGAAATGAAATCAAGGTAAATATCTAGTAGAAGCTTCATGATAGCAGTAAGCAATGGTTTGCATGAGTAAATTCTAGCTATTTGCTAAATTAACTAATGAGAAGTGTTCTTGAATTAATAGCTATTCGAATGAAAATAGTGGCCATAAATGAACTTAACGAACCTTTTGATTGTTGGACAAAAAAAAACTTTTGATTGAAAAGGAGAAGATTGAATTCATATTACTTCAATTAAACACAGACTATGATCCAATGAAACGAGCAAAGCTATCGTGAAAATATAAGCAAAACTGATTTAAATGTTTTTAGAGGCTCCAAATTAATATACGTAGGTTATACATGAAGAGTCGGTCGAATTTAAGAAAGAGTCACTTGGATTAAATTATGTGGTGGATCAGAATTATATGAGTGCAATAGATATGCAATTTAATTGATGAGTTTCAATCATTTTTTAGTGCCGCAGTTTCTCTAATCAGTCTCCGTTTCTGGTTTTTTTTTTTTCTGTAAATTATTATAAGGATGTAGTGTTGTTTCTTAACTTACTTTAGTAGTTTATATTTAGAGTGTGGAATTTATTTCTACGTAGCAACAAAGTGTTGGCTCGGATGACAAGACCGTTTCTTCCTCTCATTGTTGTTTTGGATTCAAGTTTTATTGAAAGCATTTCACAAGTGAAGTCCCAAATGCTCCAGAACGATGTCACAAAAGCTTGGCCTGATATCGCCAAACCGCTATAAAAATGCTTCGTATGTATATTGTCAAGAATATCTAAAAAAAGTTCTAGCTATCATATTTTAAGAAACTTGTTAAGAAGATATAATATTTATCATTAAGTGAGATTATTAAATATATGAAACAGAAATATATTTACCGTAAACCATTGGAGTTCCCTTTGCATTTGGAATGCTGCTCCGCTGACCTTAGTTAGTGTATCCAAGTTAGGATAGTAATGTGCTGCTTGGAGCATCATCTCCTTCGATTCTTCCTGGGTAGGCGCTGGAACCAATGACAACTCATGGGTTGAGCTAAACTTCAAAAAGAGCCTGAAAGTCCTTTCTTGGCGAAAGACCAACGCACGTGTCGGCAACCTCATTCCATAAGGCGAAACCCAAATAAGCTCCGGGAAAAACTGAATAAAGAGCTTCACGAGTTCACTAATTCCCATGGTTGTAGCTTGATCCAATGGGCCCCCCTCTAGGAAAAAATCGATGATCTCGGTAGTATTCATAGGTGAGAGATCGCCGTGCAAAATTGTGTTGCCAACTCGACTGCCGCCACGTGTCTCAACTTCCTCCGTGAACTCTCTTGATTATAGGAACTACAAAATGTAAAAAAAGAAATGGAGAAAGAAAATAAAAAACGAAGGGGCGGCAATTGGATTAATGGAGGAAACAAGCACACATGCGTTTCCAGAAAGATTTGCATGCTTGGTAGAGATGATGAAGCGAGCTTGATTTCACCAATCAATATTGAAGGAGAAGTCCTAGGTTTACGTAGCTCTTATTCCATATCTTTTGCTGAGATTATTTTGCCATAAGCTAGAAATTCCTAGGTTAACATGAAATCTCGCTTCAATTTGAAGTTTCAAGTATTCCGTTTTCACTTCTTCTTTTTTTCTTCACAATTTCACAACTCTTGCAATTAGAATTTGGTGAATATCTAAAATCATTCAAATTTTAACAATATTAATACGGAAAATTATATTTAACTTTGTTTGGAATAATTCTTTGAAGGATTTTTAGTAGATCCATCGACGGTGAAAAAATTAAGTTACACATTCACTCCTGGAGCATTGATATGTGGACAAATTTAACTACAAAACTAACTTCAAACATACATGTCACTCATCTAATCGTGAACATGTAACGGTCTTTTCACATAGCCTGCTGGCCTAACAAAATTTTCTTTTCCCAAATTATGGCAAACAATTAAGAAGAAGCTTTTTTTTTTACTTGTAAAAGAAGTCGAAAACAAACAAGCCTTAAACTTTTAGTTGGAGGGAGGGGGACAAAGATAGAGATGGTGTCTTGATAAAATGGAAGCGTACCTACAGTTTTGGCGGCATTCCAAAGTGATCTTGTAAGACACCTGAAGTGCTACAATCAAGTTACAAAGAAAACCCGGTCATTTGATAGTCATTGGATATGTAATTATTGTAAGACCTCGTAATTCCTTAGTTGCATTGTCCAATCAATTAAGGTATACCATATTTATGCACTTGGTTGAATGGTAACTGATCCATAAAGTGCCGTTATCCAAGTATAGATAACTAGATCAAGGGCAAAGAGCATTTGAAGTGTCAATATTTGTATACGGGCGCTCACTTTGGAGCCAATATTTTTTGGATCACTTAAGAGTCAATTTTTTTTAAAAACGATTATTTAAGTGCTAATTCGGTGAGGTTGCCGGAATTCTTGTGGTTGACCTTTGAAGTGATCTTTTTTCTCTAATTTGGCACTAAAGTGATCCTTCTTTGGATTATTTAAGTGCCAATTTTTTTTAAAAATGATTATTTACGTGTCAACTCCGGTGAGATCACCGTAATTTTTCGCCGTTAGTACTAAAATGATCATTTTTTCTCCGATTTGACACTTAATTAATCACACCAAAATATATTGGCACCAAAGTGAGCGCCGTACACAAATATCGGCACTTGGGGTGTCCTTTTATCCTAGATCAAGGAACCAGAATATATCCTACAAAGAAACAATCATTTTCTGTCTCTTTGCTAGTACGGAGGGAATCAATCTAAGAAAATTGATTTAAAAGTTCAAAAATCAGTGGTCCAAAGATATGCCCAGCAACAAAAATGCATACCCACCCGGATCCGAATTTTTTTCTCTTGGTTTGTAGTTCAACTCCACCGGAATACCTTCAGTTCAGAAGCAAAAGAGCAGGTGACGAGTCAAGTATTATCATCTTGAAGGGAATGAGTAATGAAGGGGTATGCGAGTGCAGAAACTACGGACATTTGTATGTCAATGTTTCCAAAACACTGAGCCTGGTTCCGCTGAGAAAGTGAGATGGCATCACCGCCAAGACGTACAGTATAGACGAGAATCGGCTTTGCACAGTAATTAAGTGAGGGTACCGTTCGACCAGATAAAGGGTGATATCTGTCCGAGATTCACCAGCAAAGTTGATTAGGAAAAGTCTGGAATAAGGGGAAAAACAGATGGAATTGAGATGATGGTGGTCTTACCATGATGACCAGCGGAGCTGAGATACAAAACGATCTCAGTTGCAAAGGGACCGCTGAAGGGATGACTTGGCCCATCGTCTGTCGTACTTTTTGCCAGGAACCAAGCAATCTCCTTATGCATAGAAGCGTCCATAGCAGATATTGCCAAAGGAACACGTCCCATTTTATCTGCAAGTTGTGTCAAATTGGGATTACTTCTAGCTAATGCCTTGACCATCCTTATCCTTCCACACCGGACAGCATTGTGGAGGGCTGTGCGGCCATCACAATCAACCATTTCAAGCGCTTGCGGGTATGGAGACAACAGCTCAACCAGGTTCTCTAAAAATCGGTCGTGCGCACTCAAAGCGGCCACGTGAAGGACCGTTTCTGATCTGCTTGTTATTTTGGCCATCTTTGAAGCAGGATCTTGGTCGAAAAAATCTCTTTGCGGATTCCAAGTCGCCCCTGAGCGCAGCTTGCAACAATGGTCGGTAATAGTGTCCATCCACATCGTTTTTGATACTTCTGCAGTGGATGCGAACTTTTCAGGCCAATTCGGTTAATGCTTTTTCCTGCCAGACATTGAATAGTGTCCCAAAATACTAATTTTATGGTGAAATAACTCTTTTGAAGGATACCGCACCTGGGGCATCTCCGGATTGAGAAGGATCTGATCCAACATTTGCATCAACATTCGTTATATCTGTAGGAGAAAGAGTGAGCACAAAGTCCTTGTCATAATGATTCAGAAAGCAAAGAAAATGAACCGTGAGAAAATACAAATGTTACAGCAAATATAAAGATCAAAGCGCTTATACCATCTTTTTTCTCGGTTGGAAAATACAAGGTCAGGTTTATGTTTGAAGCAGAGTCTCGTTCAACAATTCTTTTGACAGATTCCCAATCGCCCCTGATTGAAACTTGCAACGATGGTCGGTTACAGTGTCCTTCCACTACGTTCTCCGATATTTCTGCAATGGATGTGAACTTTTGAGGCCATTTTGTTAATACTTTTTCCTTGCAGACATAGAGAAGTGTCCCAGAATAGAACACTTTCATCAATATCGAATACTAATTTCACAATGAAACAACTCCTTCGAGGGATGCCGCACCTGGGGCACCTCTGGATTGAGAAGGATCTGATCCAACGCTTACATGAACATCTTCGACATATGTAGAAGAAGAAAGAGTCAGCACAAAGTCCTCATACTGATTTTTTTCCCCACTCTCTTTTTACTAGCCAAGGTCACCGCTATGTTTGTTCGAAGATAAAGCAAAGAACAAGAACCATGAGAAAACACAAATCCCAGCATATTTTAAGACCAAATCGCTTATACCGTATCTTTTGTCGGTTGGAACTTGAACATCTGCTGGTGGTTCTTGACCGCTTGGTTGTTCGCTTGGTTGCGTCGCCATGGGGTTGCTCTCTTGGTTACAGTCTTTCCACAACAAAGTAAAGGGAGAATGCAATAGAGACTCTACTTTCCCGGAAAGTTAATGTCAATCGGATTGAGTTTCAGGGCCTCTTATAACTAACCTTAGGAGTTGACCATTTCCACAATAATTTCTTGGACCTTGGTTGTTTTTACACCAAGACTCTGGTTGTTTCGTGCAAAACATATTATTAGGAAAATAATTTTCTAAAAATAATCACTTATATATCTTATAAAATTCAACGAACAAAAAATATTTTCATCGTTCACAAAAATATTTAGAGATGAATTGTTGTTGCTAATGTAAATATCTTTCGCTGATTAATTATTTTAAACAATAAAAGCTATTACTTTTAGGAAAATATTTTTTTAAAATTTTAGTTTTTACGAAATATACAGAGCGTAAATATAAAAAATAAGATGGTATACTGCTTTAACACAGCACGATGTCTTTTTCCCATGACTCAAGTCATGTGGTTGTTAATTCATGTTGACTTCTGTATTGACTTCTCTCTGGCCGGAGTCTCCGCTTGTCATGATTTTAAATAGTCAATGTTTTGTTTAAGAATGATATGAGGAGCATGTGCATGCTTACCTTATTCTGTTTTGAAAATTGCTATCCCGACAGTCCGATAGTACTGTAGTTATTTTTGATCGCACGGTCTCCTAATCAATGAGTGTTTTATGAAAAACACAAAATCTACGGTTGAGATTATACTTGTCACTAATGATCTTCACAAGAAATCATTTCCCTTCTGTTTTATATGTAAATATAAAAAAAATGATACTACTAGTCCCTAAATTTTGGTTCGATGTATAATGTCGTCTCCGGATTTTTAATTTATTAAATGTGGTCCTTAAACTATTGGTAAATGTTTTTGAACTATCGATAAATGTTCGACTAAGTTCTTAATTATATAAAAATATTCAATGTCTTTTTTTGTTAATTAAAGTTAATGAAGAAAGTTACACGTGGATTAACTAAGTAAAATATTCATCTCAAATCAAGATATAATGATCCACATCATCAACCAATGATGGACATGTGAATGCTCTAATTTTTGTTTTCATTTTCTAAAGCAAATAAAAAAAGGATGGACATGTTGACTCATCATCTTTAAAAATTCAGCTTAACTTATAATAATGTCACATTAACCAATAATTTTTATTTATCATTTGGGCAAATGGAAGGACTATATTGAATATTCTTCAATAATTCATGGATTACGTTGAAAAAATTAGAAGTTCAAAGACGACATTATACATTTGTAGGGAGATCGATTCCCAGTCTGGTTCGGTTCTCGGGTGGTCCAATCATTGGAGCAATCGCTTTTTTAGTTGATTTGTCTAAACTATTATCTATACGGTATTAAGTGAATAGACATATTCTCCATGGAAAAGGAGAGAATATCATAATATGTATGCATGAAACGATCAATAAGAGTTAGCAAAAGTTTTTATCTCAATATTTATATCATGTGAGACACTTGAGGATAAAAATTCCTCAATTAGTCCCCTCATGACTCTTTCTTATTCTCAAAATTTTAATTTGGTATTTGTTATCTTAGAATGTTATCAATAATCATGGTTGATTTGATCTAACGGGACACTTCTAGAAAAGCGAATTAAAGTGAAATTGAGAGATTCAAGATAAGAGGAAGATCAACATATTATGATGTCACATTTCTATCTTTGTATAAACAAGTTGACCAATTATGATTAATTGTGTTTAATCATAATTGTGAATACAATATGTACAAATACTTAAAGAGATCAAGAGAAAAATGATGCAAATGTATCGATTGATCTAGGTACCGCATACTAGATCTACTATGAATTATTATACTCAATTTGAGCTTATATATATATTCATAATGGTAGTTTGACAATGAGCTTCCGTAGTATACCTGTCTCATAAATTATTTATTGATATGAACCTTGCAAATAAGAGAGAGTCATATTTAGCCCATCATGGGCTAGTGGGGGATGTTGGGTTTTATGGATGAGTGGACCAGCCCGTAATGGGCTAATCTAGCCCATTATTCATAGGAGTTAATCGCCAGTTATTTCAAACGTGACAATATAATCACGTTTCTTCAATCATTTTCTTCGGACGTTCATAAAAACAGTAAAGAACATATAAAAAGAAAATTGACGATATTTCTTACTTCTCTTCTCCCGAACGTGATAGCGGGACGAACTCTCTCGCTACAACGGGAATATCTAATCCGTGAAATCGAGGTACGTTTGTTGCATGGTGTACTTCTCTCGATCAGTGATTCAAGTATGATTTTGGGCACGTTTTTTCCGTGTAGTCCACTACTTTTTTTATGGAAATGCGTTCCCTTAAAAAATAAACATCAAATAACTCATTGGCAAGTGGCACACTTGCAACCAACGAATAGCCACAATCAAAGCTCGATATGAGGTACACTTACTTACAGCATGTGATACCCCATAAGGGCCATAACAAAAGTACGGCGGGGTAGCTACACTTGTATAGTCATGAATGGTTTAACACCATGAGAATCACGTTTCACGGTGGACCTCAGAAAATAAGAGTCCTAAGAGCACGTATTTGAGGATCCACATAACAGATATCCCTCCTAAGACCTAATCAATGGCTGGCTTCGATCATTTCAGCGTACAAATCAATGTATTAATGAAGCGACAGAAAGGCAGCTGCGAAGGTAGTTCAGATATAAATCCACTTCAACTGTTAGTCCCGGGCGATCATAACTTTTGGTCAGCGAAGTCGTTGGGATGCCGATTTATTTGGGTCATTTCGTGGTTTTGTCCTTTTCGAAAGATGGATTTATGTGACTTTTCCTTAGCTTTTTGCGGAGGCCTATTGACACCAAAACAATGTCCAAGTCTTTTTATCCTCAACTCGGACCAAATGAGACTAAGCAAGACGCGGCAGGGCCAAAATCTGCCAAGTGTTGAAGGCTTCTAGTCGGCAAGCTCAGTTGATCGACGAGGAAACTACTTTTAATTGACAAGGAACACGAGAGGAAATAAGTAGGCCTCGCAGCAAAAGTGTCGATCAACTAGGATCGATCTAGTTGACAAAAGGTTAGGAAAAATTACAAAAAAATAAGTCCTAAACATATTGTAATTGTATCAATTCAATTATAAACCTTTTAATTTGGCCAATGTAGTCATAGACCTTTTGACAATTTGTCAATTTAGTTCATACGATCAATTTTGGTCGAAATCGCTGGAGTAGACGATCTATACATTTTCTTTTTATTATTTCCTCTCTCTTTTTTCTTTTTTTCTGTTTTATGCTGGTGAAACCAGCTATCCAATTCCCTTGGTGATCTCTTAAAAGACCTGTCGTTGCTGCTTCTGTGTTCTCTGTAGACATTAACTGCTCCGTACGAGTTAAGCTTAATCCAACCTTCTTCAGGTTTCCTCCATTTGGCCCCCTGCCTTGATGAAAGGAGGAGTTGTTTTCCTCTTCCCAAAAGCATGGGCAACTGCAGTCCAAAGAAGCTAATAAGAGGGGTACAAAGGAATACAAAGGAACTTATTTCTTAAGAACACTTCAAGCGCCATTGGAAGTTTGTATAGATGAAGGGCGTTTTGGTTGTCGGAATACCAATATTACTTCGTATGCATGATTTACACTGTTAGAAAGTCCAACCCAAAAGCTTAAACTAATAGGTAGAGGGAGACCATGTGACCGCGTAAATTTTTGTTCAATTAGATTTACTGAACGGAATGGCCAATGTCAAGGTTGAATTATCCGAGATCATGATTTGAGGGATTTTATATTTGAGCTTAATGGCATAGTGGGCGTGTTAATATTGGACCTTCTATGATTGTTTGTTTGATTGTGTTAGTTGAAGAAATATCGATCCGGAGCGAAATTGGCTCGCGGTGTGAGAGCCGAAGTTTCAAAGCACCTCAGCCCACCGCCATTGCCTTGTATACAAGGGCTCATTCTTCTCTCTCCTCCCTCTGTTTTTCCCCTCCCCTCACCGTGGACAACTCCCCCCCTCTTCCTCTCCTCTTTCTTGCGAGTTCCTCTTCCCGATGCCACCGCTCGTTCTCAATTCTCTCTCTCGTTCTTACCGTGTGATGGAGGAAGGACGAGCCGGAGCTAACGATGACGGATTTGTACACATAATTTGAAATCCATCGTTCTTGATCTAGTCTATGGAAAGCTCGGTACTACATGTAAGCCGCTAAAAATCTTATGATGGCAATCCCTAGGATCTACATAGCTAGAATCTATAAACATAATAATGGATTAAAGGATTTTTGCACCTCATTTAGAATCCATCATTCTTTATGCATAGCAACGATTCAAAGCTCAAGTACTTCTCCTCTATCATTCCATGTCTCCTTGGCTTAATGAGATAGCCCCTTAATGATGCCAATCTGTGTGCATTTCTTATGTGAGGTTGTTATAAGTTCGCTCGGGCTAGAGAAGGGACTTGAGCTCTATTTATAGAGTTTCTAGCCGTGCCCTTTCATCACGGGTTAGGCTCATCTCGACCCATACAATACCGGACTCATATTAGTTTTTTAAATATAACCTGTATTTACAATGTGATAGAGATCTTTTAATTGGAGTTTATGGGTTTGATATAGATCCTAGTGTTCTTTATAATATGATCTTTTAAAGTACTATCTTTTTAATGTGACAAAATAGTTCAGATATTGATAAGGTCTATAATCTATTATGCAGTTTCTTTAGAGAAAGCAGGTTGATTGGTTTTTTTGCTTTTTTTGGTTGAAAAAGCAGGTTGATTCTTAGGTAAATATATCATACAATGAAGATATTTGTAATATGTATATTTGTAAATGTATGTATCATTCTTGTCCAGTTTGATTTATAAGTAATTTGATTTTAATGTCTCGATCATTGTTAAGTTTTCATAATCAGCATTTTTACCTTTTAATCACTCACATATATATTTACCTTACTAGCTTAGCTTCCAAAATACACCTTTTCAATGCACAAGAAAATTCAAGTTGAAATATGCTTACACGCTTGTAATTTTCATTATTGAGTTCCTTAAACATCTATAAAGATACTTATTAGTACCTGTCTATTAAAGCGCGAGCCACATGGCCAATATAACGAGTCGGGCGTAAATGTCAACCAACGGGGTTTTGACACCTGGCAACTTTTTCCGGTCGTCATATTTGTCTAGAAATAAAAAAAAACTGACCTAACTCTTTCTTCTTCCTAATTGCAGCACTTAGATGCATACAAATATATTCATGGTTGAAGCTCTTACAGCTTTTAAAAAGCCTCTCTCGACTGCTGCCAAAATTGTGGGTATGGTTCCACCCTTTACAAGTGTTATAAAGGCGATATAATGATATACAAGTGCCTTCGATGTGATGAGAATTCCAACATTGAATTATCTTAACCATATTTTGGACGAATTTAAAGCATGACGATCTCGTAATAAAAACCTAAAAGAAATTATCTTTCTTTACATAGTATTTGTGAATAAAAGATGATTACTGTATGGCAAATACATATCTTTGTGTCTGACTTCATGTCTTTATTGGTGAGATGATTGGCCAATAAATCATATTAATTGTTTCCTTTTCCATCTTTTGAACAAAAGATTTTTCCTACCACAGCCATTTATTTGTTGAAAATTTTTCTGACAATGATATCTCTTCATTAAACCGACGGTTCACATATCAAATGTAGCTAATAACTTACTTTCTATGAGATTTTTTATTTAACCTTCTCACGTAATTCTTTAAGTTAAGCAGATTACACCGATAACTTTCGGGCTATATGCTTTAAAATTGAAAACAAATAGATTGAGGTTGCGCACGATGAATGTATACCTTATAAATCAAGTGATGATCTATATGAATAAATTCTATAATAAACATTTATTTAAATCTATATGAATAAGTTCTATAATAAATATTTATTAAAATAGGTCATTCGATCGGCTTTAATCAAATACTAATAAATAATAATAGCTGTGAACCGAAGGACGCAAACTATATGTGGTTAATTATGTCATGTTGGAGATTACATCACACATACATACCGTACAAAAGTTAAATGGAGTGCACTATATGTACAAAATCAGCTAATTGTGAAATCAAATGTGCTAATTCTACTTCGAGATGAAATTGTATGCTCATATAGCGCACTGTAAGTACTCTGCCATGTCTTGTCAAGGATTACCTAATACATGATAATTATAACTGTTCAATAATTACCTAGCATACACGGATTGGAGCGGGAAACCTCGGTTATTTATTACAACTGTTCATTCAAATTATCGCCTTAGAGAGTACTTTGTCTGGTTTCAATAATTACCTAGTGTACATGGATTGGAGCGGGAAACCTCGGTTTTATTTGAAATCTCGATGGTAGGGATATGCCAATGCCACCGGGGCTAGCACAAAGTACTCTCTAAGGCGATTATCATAGTCTCTCACATCAATAATGTCCGATGGAGTCCTAAATATCATCCATGAGGATTTCGGGCGTTCAAGTTTGACCAGGCCATACTCGCAATCCGCAGGACAGAAAAATAAATACCTAGTAACATACTTATTAAACTTGCGTATTTTCAACTAAAAATTTGAAAAAGTTACGGTATGTGAGGTAGGTCCCCACTCCGTAATTATTAGAATTCGATATAACCGTTAAAGGTTACAATATGCAATAGACAATTAGGAGATAATGGCTCTTCAGCCTCCCTTCGATCCATTCTTGCTTATACTGTTAAGAAGTTATTTGTTCTTTAAAGAACATTTTTATAGCACTTTCTGCTTCATATATGATAGGTTGAGATGTCACATAATGCCCGAGCACATATAAATTAATCCACCTTTCACCCGTCCTTAAAACCTAGCTTAACAATTTTTCCTTCATATAGTTTGTGGGTTATTCAATTTAAATTGTGCGGTGGAGGCCAATCCCTCATTTGATTGCAGATAACGGTGCCGTTACGCAAGCTTTTCCCTTCTAGGAACCTTCTCCAATAAAATCCATTCATGTGATTCTTCATGCCTAATATGCTTGAGACTCCTGATTCCTACCATGGTTGCCCAAGGGACGTGGACAAGTCCGCAATTCTTGTAGGTGAATGGGCTGGAAAATGTCGGCTCTATACCATCCAAAGCCCCCTATTTGATCATATGCTTCAGAACAGGACATGGTGAAAGTAAAACGGTTCAGCAGATAGTAGAGTTGCTCGACTCTTCTTACCCCGGAGAATCCCCTTGTAATTACTAAAAAGAAATGGATTTTGTTAATTAAAACCAAGAAACTTGATAAGTAATTGACTGAGAATCGGTTTACCGCATCGGTTTTCTCAATGTCAAGCAAGAATTAGGTACTGCATATTACATGACGCTCACTTATTATTGATTGTATATTATGTATTTATCAATGACACAATGTAATATGCACTCAACTGGTTGAATAATATATAAGCCAAATACATGAAAGTAGGAAACCCAATAATGCAGATCACATAAATTGTATCCGTGATTGGAAGCATGATCAAAAATCAAAGTTGTGGGTGTTGGAGTTTGAGGAGATAATATCAACTTTGCTATTTTATGTTGCAGTCTTGGGCGCGAAATTAGGAAGTCCAACATGGATTTTGTTTTGGAAAGTTCACCAAGATTTGGTCAACTTTGGGCACATATAAATCTGTTTTGTGGGAGCCTTTTAATCAGAGTTGTTAAGAAGCGCCGTTTTCTCGGTCAGTGCCTTGGGCTCTCACTTTCCATAGGTGCTGCTTGCTTGGCCGTGTTGTTCATGCGGCGAAACTTTGTTTGGGAATTGCATTCCAAAGACTAAGAATTTGAGTGTTGAAGTCGATTGAATCCTATGATAGGATTTGTTAATTTCTTCGTGAGATTGAGACATCATTTTGTGAGGAATTATGGGGCTAAGGACTTGTGAGTTATTGAATGTGATTAGGGACTGAAAATACTGAAAGTGTTTGAGCGACACGGTTGTAGTTGCGATCTCTGTTGTATTGCCTTGATCTATAATGAAATTGATGTCCGCTCTCCTCATGGATGTCCGCATAAATCTGGTGTCCGATCTTTTTCTTAAGTTGTCTATTTTATTGCTCGATCAGTTATTTCGGCAACAAAATGCAATGAATTCGCGATTTTTTGGACAATTTTCCCAATTAATCTGTTACAGATGATCTTCTCTCCTTCATATCTTGAGAGCCAATCTCATGTCGCGTGCAAGGTCTTGCTTGATAGGAACAAAAAGATAAATTATGATTTATGTGAAACACGTAAGATTATTGTTTTCGGCTAGTTTTGGCCTAGTTTAGGTTGCTTTTGTACTAGTGGCTGCTCTTTCTTGACATGTTGATATGTTTTCTGTTCCCTTGCGCAAAAAGATGATATGGTAGAGCATCTAACCGGATGTCCATTTTAGGACAACGGGACAAGTTCTTTTTCTCGTGAAGTCGTGCCAGACCGTGACAACACCTCATGTATGTTCGGATGGATACCAATAGACTCGCAAAAGTGCTTCTGAATCAAGAGTGGTTCATGTTCTAAATTATCGTGGCGGATGAATCGACTGAAACCTGACTAGGCATCTACCATTCAAAAGGGGATTTGTTTTGGAAAATTCCTAATTGGATCACGTGTAGTTCCGATTTGGCTTCACGGATTCAATTAATCTTTTAAAGAATCGAAGCAATCAAAGATGTTCGGTTTCGGATGAAGGACATCACATTGATGTCTCACGTGAAGTAGGAGCTAGACACTTTTGCTTGGTGAGGTCAAGACTTCCGTTGGGATTGAATCATTAATTACAATTTGCTAGACAGTATAAACTCCAATTTATGGACTCGGTGGATTTTAAGATGAGAACAACTGACGGATAGGAATCCAACAGTTGTTTATGAAGTAATGCCACACCTTTCTAAGCGCAAATCAGAGAATGATTTTCCCCATATTATTCAGAAAGTAAAAATATAACGATGACATATATGTACACATGTTTTTGACATCCGCGTCATAAAAATTGAATTTTGCCCCAATTTGTTTAACTTGAATTAGGGTTATTCGATTAGATCTCTAAAAGATGTTGTTTAATTTCTCACTTGCTGACTTCATCTTGTTGGCGAGCCAAGTTGGACGTTGTATATGTCTTACTCCGTAAGGTTTAGGGAACAAAACACGAGAACAATAGCCTGAGAAAAGGTTCTCAAGTTCGATTCGTGTGCCCATTTCAGTTAAGCACTAAATACATCCCATCCTTAATTTGAGATATTGATAAGGTGAATACTAAGCCCGTCGGGTTTTCACATTTTTCCAATTGAGTCTATCCAACTAACTTTTGGCTGGAATCGCCGACGTAGATGTCGGCCACCCTACGTGGCATGGCCGACACCGAAGTGGATACTTTTTGGTAAATTTTTAGAATCTTCGTTAATTTTTTCTCCTTTTTGTCTCTTTTCATCATTCCTTTTTTCTTTTTCTTTTTTTTTTTTGCAGTATGGTAGGCGAGGTTCACCGAGCCTCACCCATTGGCCTCAAGCAAGGGCCGCCCTTGGGCGAGGGATGCTCGAGCCTAGGCTAGCAAATGTAGCCCTCCGTCGATCGGACAAGGGCGATAAGGGTGGACCTTGCCTAAGGCCGGCGACCTCCTCCCCGCCATCGCCGAGGCTTGGTGATGGCCGACGAGGGTTCAACAACCCTTGCTAACAACAGGGTAAAAAAAAAAAAGAAAGAAAAGAGAAAAAATAAAAGAAAATTTAATAAAAAGTTCGAAAACATATTAATATATTATTAGAAATTGTCCACATTAGCATTGATCGAACCACATAGGACGATTGGAGGCCACATCCGTGATTTTCAACTAAAATTGTGTTGGGTGCTCTTAGGCCTTTTCTCACCTTGAAAAGCTAGCTCGAAGGGCAAGTCTTTCACTTACACTTATAAACCGACTACTAGTCCCTTCTACAATTGGTGTTGGATATAACCCCAATAATCTCCCCTTCACACATTGAGCTTAGGTTGGAGCAGCAATTGTTGGGGCCGACAATGCAACCTAGAGGGGGTAAATAGGTTATTTCAAAGCTTTTTCAAATAATGCGGAAAACGAAAGGTAATATGAAAAAGATCGGGTAAGCAAATGTTTCATGAAACGATATCTAAAGTGTGCAAAGCAGAGTAAAGATTGAGTGAAATATTAGCACACCGAATATATATTGGTTTGACTTATATACCAAGCCTATGTCCACTCCACACAACAAACCACAATGTGGGCTAGAATGCACTAATAAACTACTTTACAATTTACAAACAGTAAGTGAGCTAATCTTTCTCACGATAGATCACACTATCTTGATATATCGTCACTACTTTGAGATATATACTTCATTTTGCATGATTATAAGGCCATAAATGATCACAAGATATTTTAATCTACGTAGGCTTTCCAATAAGAACAGATGCTAGATCAATTCTTGGATTGAGAATGTGTTCATTACTTCCTTGGGCCTTCATAATCTTCTCCTTTTATAAGCCACAATAATGTGGCCGTTTGAATGCCTTTGGAGAAGTAAAAAAGTCGTTGGAGGTTGATAGGACTTCTTCTCCTGAGCTTTCTCCAGTCGATTAGACTTTCCCGAAATAGGGTGCATAGCTTTAGTTCTGCAATGGCCGGCTTTTGTTAGACTCGATAGGAGCAAGGAACAGTTCCGATAACCGTCGAGTTATCCATTCATGCCTTCTCATCAAGTAATGACTACTTTAGCTTTTCTTTCATAAACATTCTCATGTTTAGACTTTAAACCACTCTACGGACTTCGATCTTTCAAGCTCCGATTCAACAATCGGTGACCGGATCTTTAGTGGTCCTCGACCGATATTTTCATGAAAATACTTCAAACCTCACTCGATCTTTATCCAATGGTCATCATGTGATTCTTAGCCATAGATAAAATATTTGCACACCAAAGGTAAAATAAATACCAAAGAAAAATTTGGAAATCATTGAAAATGTTTTATGATATATTTCTCTAACAATCTCGCCCCTTTTTTATGATAACAAAACTATCCCGCAAATGTGAAGTGTGACGGAGTTTTGAGAATGCAATAAAGTTTAGATTTCACATAATTTCGATTATATAACCTAATTCCATTGCCAAAACAAAACAAAACAAAAAAACCTAATTCCGAAAACTACTTCAATTATATGATGAAATGGCTTAAAACCTTGCCGAGTGTTACGAAAAGAAGTGATTCATACTTGACGAAGTGCCCGTAGCGTGCACTCCTTCCCTTTTTCATTTCCTTTCTTCTTTTTTCTCTTTCTTTCTTTTCCTATTCTTTCTTTCACTTTCTGTTCGCGAGTTCCTTTTCTTTATAAAGAGAGCCCACTTTCCTTTTTTTGCCCCACTTTCCACCAAGTCAAAGAAGATAACAAGGCAATATTACACTAACTTACCCAAGAAATTTCTCGTTGATCGGGACCACGACCAGCTCACTGTTTTTTACAGTGCACCGCCTCTACATTATCAAGTAAATCCACTACCATTCTCAACTCCGGTCCGAAATTTCCAAAGAATCCATAACTGAAAATTAATGAACTATAACCAAATTTTTTAAGCAATGGTTAAAATGGTACCATGGATTATAAAATTAAATTGAAGCTTTTGCATCCTCGGACAATCTAAATTGATTTATATACAAAGTTCTATCGCTCTTCTTCTTCCTATTTTTGGGTGTGAGTGCGACTTTTTTTTGCTAGTGTTCTCTTAATGCATGTGTCACTCGCACTTAGTTTGCATATAACTTTAACCAGCAAGTTTGATATTTCAAATCTACCGCAATTCTTCTCTCCTTCGTGGTTGCGTATCAGTGGTTCAAGATAACACTCCGGAATGCTGCCATAAAACCAGGTACGCATACCTGGGACGTTACTTCATTGAAGGGTAGGGTTGTCTTAATTTAAGGTGTAAATTGAATTTTTCAACAGGTATCCGGTTTAACATTGGACAAAAAAAATTCAGAAAATTATTAAAATATTATCAAAAATTATCAACGTTAGTGTCAACCGTGCCACTTAGGACGGTTGACAACTAGGTCGGCGATTCCCGACCAAAATTAGTCGGATGGACTCAATTGACAAAACGTGAAATGTAAATAACTCAACTGGCACAATTAAAAAATTTATAACTGAATCGACATAAATGTGTCAAAATATATTTCGAATTTGAGCTCGTGAATGAACCTGACTTGATTTGAATATATATATATATATAGGCCAAATACATGAAAGTTGGAAACTCACTAATGCATATTACGGAAATTGTTTCCGTTGAATGGAACCGTGATACAAAAAATCGAAGTTGTGCATGTTGGAGTTTGAAGAGATAATCTCAACTTCCTATTTTATGTTGGAGTCTTGGGCGAGAAATTAGGAAGTCCAACATGGACTTGTTTTAAAAAGTCCACCAAGATTTGGTCAACTTCCGGCGCGTATAAATCGATTTCGTGGGAGCCCTTTGGTCAGAGTTGTTAAAAATCGCCGTTTAATAGGCGAGGGTCGTGGGTGCTCAATTTCTTGGTAGTGGGTCTTGGCGTTGCTCGTGCATCGAAGCTTTGTTCGTGAATTGCATTCAAAAGACGCAGAATTTGTTAATTACTTTGTGAGATTAAGAGATTATTTCGTAAGGAATTGTGAGATTAAACACTTATAAGTTGCTGGATGTAATTGGGGGCAAAGGGAAACACAATGTTTGAATGACTCGAGTGTGGTTTAATCTATAGCGTAATTCGTTGCTTGATCTCACCGTGGACATAGCTCACTCGACCAAAAGACATAAATCTGATATCCAATCTATTTTCTTATAATGTCTATTGTATTGTTGCTTGCTTCCGCAACAAAGTGCAATAAATTCAGAATTTTTTGGACAATTTTCTCAATTAATGTTTTGCGAATGATCTTCTCATCTTCATATCTTCAATGCCAACCTCATGCCGCGTGCAATGTCTTGCTTGATAGGAACAAAAGAATTTCTGCTTTATGTGAACACGTAATATTATTGTTTACGGCTAGTTTAGGTAAAGTTGAGGTTTCTTTTAAACTAGTGGCTGCTCTTTCTTGACTCGTTGATATTTTTTCTTCCCCCTTTCCGAAAGAAGATGATATGATAGAGCATCTAAGCGGGTGTCCATTTTGGGACAGAGAGACGAGTTCTTTTTTCTCCTGAGCCATGCCGGACTGTGACGGCATCTCATTTCTGTTTGGATGGATACCTGATAGGCTCGCAAAAGTGCTCCGGAATCAAGAGTGGCCCAATGCCCTAAATTATTGGGGGGTGAATGAATCGACTGAAACCTGAAAGGGATTAGGGTTCTTCAATTAGATCTTTGTATCACGTGATTTGTTTTCTCACTTACTGATTTCATCTTGCCGGTGAGCAGATTTCATATAATACTTTAAGCAACATCGGTTGTTCCGACGAGACAGGCCCATGGCACTCAAATGAATGAATTATAATAGATGTGGCACTCAAGTTAAAAAAAAAAAAAGGTTATGACACTCAAGTGAACTACGTACAAATATTATAGCACTTTTATTATTCTTACCCTAAAAGTACTTCTATGCTTTAGAGTCTTACATGCTCGTGAGACGATGTTCTACTGACTCTACCATCCCCAGGATCATCCCTAGCCTCTGAGTCACTGGATTCAAAATCCTGAAAAGTAAACACATTTCTAGTAATGCGGCAAGACACTGTATTCTCCCTTTGTGGATGCCAAAAGACATGTTATGGGAATTTTTGCAAGGTTCTGATTGTCAAAATCTAATGGTATCAAGTAATGACTAAAGCCCAACTACAATGATCGATGGCCAATTAAATCATTAACTATGAGTTTAAATAAAAATTAAGTGGATTTTAATATGCCTCGAAACCTCACGGACTTTACACAATCCGAATTACTAAATAACGTACAAATAATAGATTGGGGACAGTTAAGAATTTCCATGAGATTTTATTAAATACTCTTGGAGGCTATGTTTGCTCGATGCCCGAAGTTGAAGCTAAACTGCTACAAATGAAGATGATTAAAGAGCATAGAGAAATTAAAAACCTAACAAAACTTGTTTGGGAAGCTTTTATAAATCAGGATGAGCATAGAATCAAAAAACCTAATCTAATTCGAAATCCAAATTTAGACTTAGACAAGTTCTTATCCAAATTAATTTGGATAAAATTGTCCGAGAGAAAGTCCTAAACTTATTGCACTTTTGCCGATTTAGTCCTAAACTTTTAAATTTTGCAAATTGAGTCCTAAACATTTTCACGTTTTTTCAATTGAATCCATTCAACTAAATTTTGGCTAAAATGGTGACGGGGATGCAAGTCATCCCGCATGGCATGACTTGCATGAAGTAGATACTTTTTAGTAATTTTTTGTTAATTTTTCCTTTTTGCCGCTTTTCATCTTTTAATTTTTTTTTTCACTTTGGCCGGCAAGGGTCGCTAGGCCTTCACTGAGCCTCATCGACGGCCGACAGAGGTCGTCGGCCTCGAGGCGAGGGCCTCCCTTGGGCAAGGGATGCCCGAGCCTAGGCCGGCAAGGGCATCCTTTCACTAGATCGTGTAGGGCGATGAGGTTGGTCCTTGCCTAAGGCCGTCGACCTCCTCCCGCCATCAATGAGGATTGGTGACGGCCAATGAGGGTCCAGCGACCGTCGCCGACAATAATTAAAAAAAAAAAGAAGATAAGAAATGAAAAAAGAAAAGAAAAAAATTAAAAAGTCGGGAAAAAATATTAAATATTGTCCATGTCAGATCTTGGTCATATCACGTAGAACGATTAACTGTCACGTCAGCTATTTTTATCCAAAATTATGTTGGATAATCTTAAGTCTCTCTCACCCTAAAAGTTAGTTCAAAGGATGAGGCTTTCATTCACATTTATAAATCAACCACGAGCTCTTTCCACAATTGATATGAGATACAACCCCAACAAATTAGTCATGTGAACTCAATTGAAAAAAGTGAAAATATGACTCCATTGGCATAATTAAAAAGGTTTATGACTGAATTGGCAAAAATACAATACATTTAAAACTTTTTAGACAATTTTCTCAATTAATCTGTTATGGACGATCTTCTCATCTTCATATCTTGAGAGCCAATCTCATGTGGCGTGCAAAGTCTTACATGAGAGGAACAAAAGATTTAGGCTTTATGTGAACACGTAAGATTATTGTGTAAGGCAAGTTTGGGTAAAGTTGAGGTTTCTTTTGAAGTAGAGGCTGCTCTTTTTTGGCATGTTCATAGTTTTTCTTTTCCCCTTTGAGAAAGAAGATGTGATAGAGCATCCAAGCAAGTGTCTATTTTAGGACAATGAGACAAGTTCCTTTTCTCCTAGAGTCGTGCCGGACCGTAACAGCATGTCATGTATGTTTGGATAGATGTCCCATAGACTTGTAAAAGTGCTCCGGAATAAAAAATGGCTCATGCCCTAAATTATTGGTGGGGGATGAATCGACTGAAACCTGACCAGGCATCTACCATTCAAAAGTGGATTTGTTTTGGAAAATTCCTAACGTATCACCACGTGGGGTGCCGATTTGATGTCACTGACTCAATTAAATATTCCAAACTTTTTAAATAATCAAAGCAATCAAATATGCTTGAGTCGACCTACGATATCATATCGATATGTCATGTGAATTAGGAACTAGATTCTTTGGTTTGGTGTGGCCCAAACTTCCTTTGAGATTGAACTATTAATTTCAATTTGCTAGACAGTATTTACTTTAATGTATGGACTCGGTGGATATTAAGATGAGAGCAACTTATGGATAGGAATCCAACAAATGTTTGTGATGCAATGCTACACCTTTCTAAGTGAAAACCAGAGTAGCGATTCCGTGATTTTGTAGCGTGGTAGTGGTGAAAAATCTCCACAACCGAAAAAAAAAAAAAGGTAAAGAGACGATTTCCCCATATTATTTAGAAATTAAAAATATAACGATGATCTACATCGGCGCCATAAATAGTTAAAAATTAAACTTTGCCCCCAATTTGTTTAAATTAGATCAGGGTTATCCAATTATATCTATAAATCGTTTCACGTTTTATCAATTGAGTTCATCCCATATATTTTTGGCTGAAAATCGGACGTGGACATAAGCCTTTTCACATGGCATGACCGACGATGAAGTGGATAAATTTTAGTAATTTTTAATATTCTTTCCTTTTTCTTTTATTTTCCTTCTTTTTTTTAACTATGGCGGACGAAAGTCGTTTGGCCCTTGCCAAGCCTCGTCGATGGTCGAAGACGTTGCTGGCCTCGGGCAAGGGATACCCAAGCCTAGGCTAACGAGGGCAGCTCTTCGGCAGATCGAGCATGGGCAACAAGGGCTGCCCTTGCTCGAGTCGGCAACCTCCACCGGTCATTAACAAGACTTGGTAATGGCCGGTGAGGGTTTGGCGACCTTGTTGGCCACAATAAGAAAAATAAGAGAAAAGAAGGAAAAGAAAAGAAAAGAAAAGAAAAAAATTCAAAAAAATATGAAAGTATTATTAGAAAATTATCAATGTCGGCGCCTAGTGCCACGTAAGACAGTGGTTCACGTCCATGCGAACGATTTCTAGGTAAAATTGATCGAGATAGGCTCAATTGATAAAACGTGAAAAGGTTCAAGTATCTAATTGACATGATTAAAAAGTTTAAGGCTCAATTGATAAAAGTGCAAAGAGTTTCGGACTTTTTGGATAATTTTCCTAATTAATCTGTTTGGGATGATCTTCCCATCTTCATGTCTTGAGAACCAATGTCACGGCGCATGCCCAGTCTTACCTGAGGGGAACACAAGCTTTTAGACTTCTTGTGAACGCGTCAGTTCTTGTTTCCGGCTAATTTGGGCAAAGTTGAGGTTTCTTAATTAATCTGTTTGGCTGCCCTTTCTTGACATGCTGATATTTTGTTTTTTCGCTTTTGAGAAAGAAGACGATCTGACAGAGCATCCAAGCGGCTGGCCATTTTAGGACAATGAGACAAGCTCTTTTTATCCTACAGTCGTGACGGACCGTGACGGCATCTCGCAAAAGTGCCCCGGAATCAAGAGTGGATCGAGCCCTAAATTATCAGTGGCGGATGAATCGACTGAAACCTGACTAGTGACTAGGCATCTACCGTTCAACCGTGGATTTGTTTTGGAAGAGTCCTAACGTATTACGTGGAATGTTGATTCGGTGTCTCGGACTCAATTAAATATTTTAATCTGTTTAAAGATTCGAAGCAATAATGGTTGCTTGGTTTGATGTTTGATATCATATCGATATATCAGGTAAAGCATGACCTGGACTCATTGGTTCGCTGAGGCCGAGACTTCATTTGTGATTGAACCATTAATTTCAATTTGGTAGATAGTATGATGTAGAACAGTTGGCAAATGCATATATAAAAATCTTGGAGTGTAGTAAGAGTGCGCAAACTATCAAATCAAAGGGGATTGCGAGATCAAGTATTTCGGATGCGTTTTGAAGATTCGCGCCATTATTGCGAGATCAAATACTTCGGGTGAGTTTTGAAGATTCATACATTTCCCTTGATTATTGCGAGATCAAAGATAGTCGATTGCATTTTGAAGACTTTCCCATTTATGAATATCTTTTCCTTAATTCTGTTATTTGATTTCAAGTATTTCATTATTTCCTAAAAGGCGACCTCCCTATAAATAGATGCCTAAGTCATTATAAAGGGATCATCCTTCAGAATTGTTGTAACAAATGCAAAAAGCAAACACAAAACACAAGGATTTACGTGGTTCGATCAAGGTGATCTACGTCCACGGACGAGGCAAAATAAGATTCCACTATAATCGAAGAGAGTACAAATTATAAAAATCGGTCTTATCGACTGAACAAAAGCACATGGCTCATAAGTCTCTCATGTAACAAAAAAATCTTAGCCGCAGGTATAAAATAGAGCCCAAAATATTGAGCCCATCGGTCCAACTCTTCGCGTGACGAACTAAATCTCAATTTTTTCTCCACTTTTGGACCGCACAAAAAAATATGTCCGGTCAAGTGATAAACCGGACCGAGTACATAAAATTCAAGACATATTTAACAAGAATAAACATTTATCCTTTGAAATCATTTTCCAATTATCTCTTCCTTGCGTCACAAGTATAGACTCAAATGTATGGACTCGATGGATATTAAGATGAGAACAACTTATGGATTGGGATCCAACAATTGTTTGTGATGTAATGCCACACCTTTCTAAGTGCCAATCAGAGTAGAGGTGAGATTTCAAGTTTCGTACGGGGTTTACCTAAAACTTAGAACCTATCCTTTGAAACATATTCTTCATTTTTGGAATCTAAAACCTATCACGCGTACCCCGAAACTTGGAACCTACTTGTCATGGGTTCCAAGGTCTACTCAAGTTCTATCTCGTATTTTTAATTGCACGATTACAGTGAATCATTGCCTTTAATGACTATCATTTGGTGCTGCAATTCACTACCAAAACTCATATTTAGACACAATAATAAATACTGAAACATTAACAAAGTAAAAGTCTCAGTCATAAGTATCGCCGAAATGGAAGCTCGGACTAGTGGTTTCATATTACACATTCATTATTGAACACAATAGAATATCGCGAGGATCGCGTAAAGACAAATACAAAGAAAAATACAAAAACTTATTATAGGTTGCAGGTTACAAGTTTCACATTCCACCTACTTAGAACATGAAATCTACCGGTCGGAATAGATTCTCAAATTTTTGAAACCCGTAACCTCCCCTACATACTTTGAAACAATGCTCACCCCAAAATTAGTAGCGATTCCAAGATTTTGTAGTGTGGTAGTTGCCAAAAGTCTCTCAACGAAAAAAAGGAAAAAAAAAAGAGAGGTGAAGAGACTGATTTCCCCGGTAATTTCGAAAGTAGAAATCTAACGACGATGAGTACAAATATTATATGTGTGTGTATGTACATTATGTGTTGTATAAATCTGCATAATAAAATATTTTTACACAAAATGACTCAAAATGGTGACATAAATCTATTTATTGAATATAGTTATGTGCGAAGACAACTTTACACGACTTGTTACATAATAAAAGTCAGTTGAAATAGGATTCATGTTACATACACTCTCAGTGTAAAAGTCTTTTTACACGAGCAGTCTCAAAATGGAAAAACCTACCTATGGAATTAACCTACTTGCTAAAAATAAAATTCTCATGTTTCATTCTATAAAACCTGCTTATATAAAGAATTTTTTACACTGCCAGAGCACTGAATAAAAGTCCACTGAAAAGCAGGGGATGATGGAAGAAGAAAGAAAAAAAAATGATCACGTGAAATTATATAGAATTTCGTATATAAAACGAACTTTTGGTGAGGAACTTTGGCAGCATTCTTGACTTCAATGTCATCTTCTGTCGGCCATTCGGCTTGTATTATTGTGTTATTTTACTTGTTATGGGCCATTACTTTTAGCTAGTTGCATCTTACCTAGCTGTAAATCACTCTATGAATGCTCCCTATTATTGGATCATTTAAGAGTTTGGAATATCCTCAGTCTACACTATACAATATTAACTTCTGCTCACTATTATTGGATCACGGAAAGCAATGATTTGAAATACATTTTTCTAAAAATAATTGCTTGTATCACTCCAAATAATTAATCAATGAAAAATATTTCGTTATCACCAATAATTCATGACAAAATATTCTCGTAGACAAAGAAACTATTATTCGTTCATTCATTATGCAAGAGATATTAGCGATTATTTTCAGAAAAAAATATTTTCCAAATCATTTATTTTTAACGAAACAAATGGAGTCAATTGCCATATACCAATGATCTTTTAACTCACTTTTCTCTCTTTCCTCTTGCATGACGTGTAGACAATTCGACAAGAGTCCTCAATTCCATACACGATTTCACACTTTCAAACATGCTCGTGTCTTCCGGTGCAGATGAAAAACGTTTCCTCTTCGTTTTTACTAATTCCATTAATTAACTTTCCATCTAAATTTTTCCTCTTCATTTTCCTTATTTTTTTAAGGTAAATGAATGTGGCACTTGTCAAAAGATCCCTAGGAACATTTTGTATGCAAAGCAAGGAATGTGACACTGTTTTTTTTTTCAAGTAAATTTTCCAAATTCACACTTTTGTGAATAAAACAGATCTCCATAGAATTTTCGATGTCATAAAATTCGGAGATGCGGTCCTCAATCAGGAAAAGAGAATGTTACATCATCTCCAGCTGGAACTTTGGCTCCATCCCAAGTCGTTGTATATAAAAGGGCAGATCCACGAGAATAGAGCTCTACTTGGACTTCAACCACATAAAAAAAAATACTTCTCTGCTCTAGATTTTTACATGCTCGAGCTCCCCTATGGATACGCACGACAGTTCGGTTTTGGAACCATTGGCAGGTTTGTTCTGTTCTTTCCTTTGTTGTTCTGATGTGATCCCATCAAGGCGATGGAAAAATTGGAAAACCCTCGGGTTCCAATATTTCTTTGCTTAGTAAGTTGGACCTAAGATAATTTGTGCAGAACCTGAGATAAAATATGGTACAAGGGAATCTTCAAATTTCTTGTTTTCATTTCCAAAAACACCTCCACGAAATTTGGGGATGACTATTCCTCTCTAGTAAACAGTCAACAGGCAAATATATATGTTACTCAAAGTCAAAATCTCCTAATTTGGTTTTGACTTGGCTCCACAAGTTCCCTTATAGTTGTTGATGATGATGCAACTGATTTTTGCCGATCATTGTCTCGTTACTTACGAGGAAATTGTCCAAGTCATAAATTTATTGTACGAATATTAATTCAGTTATAAACTTTTTAATTTTTTTCATTTAATCCTAAACCTTTGCACGAAATTTTAATGTAGTCTTTCCGGATAATTTTTATCGAAAATCTCTCGACATGATGATGCACCAAAACGGCCACCGATGACTTGACCACCATATCAACGATTTTTGGTAAAAATTAATCGAAATGATTATATTGAAAATTCACGCTTAGACTACATTAAAAATTTTAAAAAGTTTAGGACTGAATCGGCATTTGCACAATAGATAAAAATTACCAAAAAAAGTCCCAAACCTAATGCAATTATTCCAATTCGGTAATAAATTCTTTTTCTTGGTCGATTCGGTCCTAAATCTTTTGCAATTGTACCAATTCAATCAATCTAACAAAAATTTGGTAGCCGGCGCTAATATGGATGCCAATTGGTGTCCGCCGCTTAGTGCTAACGAGAACACCGGCCGTCTAGCAACATATTTTTTTAGTATTTTTTAATTTTTTATATTTTAATTTATTTATCCCTTTTTTTCGTTTTTCTTGTTTTTTCTTCCCCATCCCTCTTCTTCCTTCGACCAATAGCCGGACTTCAACGACCGGTCCGAGGTGATGGCCAGCAAGGTCCTCGGATGAAGGTTGCCCCCCGCCGCCCATCGGCGAGGGCGAGGTCGGCCTCGCAAGTGGCCGGGCGAGGCCGAGCCTCACCATGGATGGGCTAGGATCGCCTCGCCATGGCGGCTTGAGGTCAAGCCTTGTCGGCCCGGATCCGGCGAGGTCGAGGCTCCACTTGACCGTCCCCCTCAACCATCCACGGATTGTAGCTTAGCCTGATCTGGTTGTACATGTCGCCTAGCTTGAAGAGGATGATGGCCTTCTCCAGGTGGATGTTTTGCTAGAAGGCCTTCTACTTTTGCTTGAAGGCTTCGTGCCATGTGAAGGCGACGACGCCGACGTAGCTCAACTCGATCTAGGCCGGCAAGCCTTGCCCGGCAATGGTGAGGCTCGATCTCGCCCGGCCATTAGCCGGGCTTGGCCTCGTCAACCCCCGAAGAGGCTAACCTCGCCCGCCCACGACGAGGCTCAACCTCGTAGGCCGTCGCCTCCGGGCTGGTCGCTAAGGTCCGGGCGACCGGCTAGAGGAACAAGAGGGAAGGGGAAAAAAGAAAACAAAAAGGAAAAATAAAATTTCAAAATTCAAAAGAAATTTAAATTATAATAAAATATTATGTCACCGAATGGCCGGTGCTAGCCTCGCTAATTTCGATTGGATGAACTGAATCAACATAATTGCAAATGGTTTAGGACCGCATCGACAAAAGAAAATTTTTATAACTAATTGACACAATTGCAATAGGTTTAGAACATTTTTATTAATTTTCCTGAATTGTAACTTAAATAAATCGTATTAGTAGATGAAATCGAAAGGATTTAGTTAATTCATTTAATTTCATACATGTATAATTCCGTTATAACTATTACGTGACATTGTTGAGATAGATAAAACTGTGTATAGAAATAGACTATAATTATTCCAATAAATCTAATGTAACTTTATTTGTTTAAAATGTTACCATCTAAGTTTAACACAGAAATTCCATGCCACGAACGAGCCTCATACTAGTCATGTATGGATGATCTACAGCATACAAATTTCAAATAATTTCTGTAAATTTACGTATGTTCATTTCTCTTTTGTTACCAAAGAGGTCCGCGTAGACGTAAGCTCAGAAGGCAGGGCATCGATTCAATCAAAGATTAAAGGTTTGTCATTTCGAACTTTTAACTTTCGTTTTTCATAAATTATTTTTTTCATGCATTGTGACTTTCCTCACTCCAAAACATGTTGAAAAGGTTATTTATGTTTATTTTTCCTTTTTGCAAAAAGAGGTTCCCTTAAGTTCAGAAGGCACGACAATTGATAAAGCTTCTCAAGATGGTGGCAGACCAAATTTGTCCGAAGCGTACCTGAGGATCACGGATCAATCAAAAGCAAAAGGTTAACGTTAATATATTTTTTTCTGAGGTTATTTTATGTCCATTTCTCCTTTGGTGACAAAGAGTTTCATGTAGAAGTGCGTTCAGAAGGCAAAGTAACTAATAAAGCTTCCCAAGGTGGTCAAGGACCAGATGAAGGTTTGTCACTTGGAAATTTTAGTTTTCATTTTCCCTAAATCTTGTGTTTCACGCATTATGATTTTTTTTTACGGGAAACGTTATAAATTTCACTATATACATATGTGACCTTTCAAGTAAATTTTTTTTTTGTGTTTTCATAATTTATAAATCTAAATAAAAACTTCAATCATAATTGAGAAAGACCCAAAAAGAAAACTTTTTTACTTTCTGTGGAAAAGAACATGCTCATAATTTATGAATGATATAGCAGATAAGATCAATGCCAACGCGAAAAAAAAAAATCTCATGATCTACATAACGAGCCTAAAACTAGTCATGTCTAAATGATCCAATGCCCATTTTGGATATAAAGAGTTTCATGTACACATGTGTTTAGAAAGCACAACAACTAATAAAGATTCTCAATTTCTCATGACAGTCGCGGAGGACTTGAAGGTCACTTTGAACTCTTAATTTTTTGTTTTTCATTAGCCTTTTTTATACATTTTTAACTTTTGTAATCCTAAACATTTTAAATGTCGCAGCATATAAATGCTTACATTTCAATTCTAATATAATGTTTTCATAATTTTGAAATATGAACAATATCTAGTATTTTAATTGAGACAGCCCAAATGAAAACTTTTTACTATCGAAGAATAAACAGATGTACTCATAGGAAAAGGTACGTTGAGTAAACAACAGCCCTTTCATTTGCATCTGCGTTTCATCAAGAACTTTGAGCAGGTGCAATAGTCACAAAGGTGGGAAAGACTAAGGACTTTTGATGTGCTATTTTTGCAGTTACAACACCGGTTGTCAATGAAAAGTATCGACTATTGTTTGTAGCCACGCAGAAAGGTGATTGGAAAACTGTCCAGAAAATCCTCAAAGAAGATCGTGAAGCAATGATGCCGGAAGTTATGACCGTAAATGGAAAAGCCATTACTGTGCTCAATGTTGCGATTAGGGCATCACAAGATCAATTGGTCAAGAACCTCATCAAGGGCGTCCGTCCAAAAGATAAGGATTTTTTCAGTACGTCCCTCAAGAGTGCTGCCTATGAAGGAAGAATACGAATGGTGAAGGCAATAGGAAACAAAGTTGACCCTGAATCTGAAAGTGTATGGGAGGCCATACGGATTGCTACTGAAAAAGCTCCAAAGCAAAATGAGGTTATCTGGTATCTGGCCAAACTTACGAAATCCGCCCCAACAGACGATATCATGCTCCTGCTTGTTAAGGCCGGCCATTTGGGTAAGAAATCACGCTCACTGATCTCATTTCCTTCACTCTTTATTTGGATTAACTTTTTGTTGTTGTGTCCCAAAAGACATAGCGTTGTATTTAGCTCACCGATACCAAGGCTCAGTGTCACGTGCTGGAAGCTCCAGCATTTTGGAACGCTTGGCGAATATGAAGTCTAACTTCCGTAGCGGAACTAGACTAACTTTTTGGGAAAAATCTGCCGGAAAATGTAGGTACTTGTTGCGCCTTTTTTTTATCAGATGCGCACAATTTGGGCAAATCTATCGACGAAGAGAGAGTCTCTAATCACTCTATCTATTTCCAGTTGTAGGTATCCCTCTATGCCTCGTCGATATTCCATCTGACAACTCCCAAAAAACGGAGAAGGCTCAAGGTATTTCCACTAACAAGGCAAAGAGCAGATTCCAATGACAACAACGTAAAAGGCATACGGACTTACATCTATATACACAAATTAATATCTAAACCATGATGTATGTCACAAATTAATACATAATGTGGCATTTGTAAAGTTAGTCGAGAAATTTTAATCAATGTCAAATTCCCCGGTACAATTATTGAGAATTGTGGAATTGGCCCTCAGATCGTAAATGTTGATGGATCTAAGCTATCTAGCATATTTAAGCAGTATTAAATTTGATTGTTTACAAATATATCTTTTCATTCATCGTCAATTCCTAATTTGCTAACATGATGCTTGTCTCCTCTTTGTGGTGGTAGCACCAGCACCTAAGCGGTTCAAGATATCACTCTCGAATTATGCCACGAAACCAGGTACACGAAATTGTCATGATATCTGCAAAAGAAAGACCTTACTTGTATGTAATGATACGATTCCATAAGTTTGAATTCTAAGACTAAATTGCATAATATCTATTACGGGAATTTGTAAAAATCATTCGAAGTTATATCTAGTAATCGCCGCTGAATCTACCAATTTTCAGTGTATCCCTTTGCGATCATAAGTAGTAATGTGGACTAGCTCTCAATTGTATATAATGATGCGACTCCATAAGATTCAATTCTGAGTCCAAACGGTATAATATCTATTAGGGGATGTGTAAAAACAATAAATTGAAATCAAATATGTTGATCCGTTGCTGAATCTACCAATTTTTCAGTAAAAAAAAAAAAGAGAACTATTTTGTCTTATGACATTAGGTGTTCATCAACAGATCCATTAGTTTTTTAGGCATGCTTTTTTTATTTTCAAGCCATATAAGTTTGCTTTCTCAATTGCTATCTTAAATCCATGATTTTATTCTCAACAACTATATGCACATAAAACATGGCGCAAACTTGAAATCTATTTTAACCTTTTGATTTTTCAATCTTGATCGTTTGAAAAATTGCTTATTTGATGTATATGCAGCACTTTTGATCAAAAGGATTGGATTAATGCACAAATGCTCGCTGGCGTTTGCAAATCTAGTTCTTACTGAGATGGAGGATCATATGGAAAAAACTGAAATACTTGAGCTTCTTCCAAACATTGTCTTTGAAGCTGCATCTCACGGAATCTTTGAAATTGTCAATTTATGTCTCGAGCATTTTCCGGAGTTGACGTGGAATGAAAAATTCACAAAAGAAGTGATGAAAAAAGTTGTGAACGGACGGCATGTGGAGTTGTTTAGACTAGTGAACTCATCCAGCACATTTCCACTGTTGACTTATGACATAAGGAAAGAACTACTGAAGATGGTAGTAGAACAGTCACCAGGAAATCAACCGACAGATGTTTCTGGAGCACCTTTTCTTATGCAGAGGGAACTCCAGTGGTTTAAGGTCGGTTCACCTTATTTGTTTACCACTCATTTTGTGCTGCTTAATGTGTGTTTACATTGATATGCATCTTTTGTTTTTCTGTAGGTACTGGAAGCTACGAGCGATCCTTCTTCTAAAACGGAGAAATTTCAGGTCGGTTCCCCTTATTTTGTTTGCAACGCTTCTGTGCGTTTGTAGTTGTACTTATATTGACAGGCGTCCCTAATTTTTCAGAAGATGCTGCCAGATAGCATCGATCCTACTTCAAAAAGTCGGAACTGGGATGATTTTGTAGAAAATCGCAAACAATTGCTCCAAGAGGCAGGGCAATGGATGAAGGATAGATCAGAATCTTGTATCCTCGTCTCGACTCTCATCATCACGGTAGCTTTTGCTGGGGCTTTCACAGCACCAGGAGGCAATGACAGCAGTACAGGGATGCCGATCTTTGTGAAAAAGGGCTCCTTCATGGTATTCGCAGTTGCAGATGCTCTCGCCCTCTTCTCCTCCGTCACCGCCACCTTGATGTTCTTGGCTATCCTAACTTCACGCTATCTGGCAGAAGATTTCCTCAGCTCACTGCCGACAAAGATGTTATTGGGCCTCACTTTTCTCTTCCTCTCGTTGGCCTTTATGCTGGTGTCATTCAGCTCTGCTCTTACCCTCGTCTTGAGCGAACAACTGAAGTGGATTTACGTCCCGATTACTTTCTTGGCTGCCATCCCTGTCGCATTGTTCGCAATCCTACATCTCCCCTTGTATTTTGAAATGTTGGTATCCACCTATTGGCCTCACCTCTATCGTCCCCTAAAGCTCTGGAAATAATCCTGGCTTATTAGGGAACAAGGACTTTTGTGGTGATCTTTGTTTGCACTTGTTACTGTGTGTGACTTGCGAATATTACGGTGTGTACTAATGTTTTTAAGTCTTTTAAAGTGTGACATCTGCCACACTTATACTAGAGTTTAATGTAGGCACACCCCTTGTCTCAATGTGTTTTTCGTATACTTCATTGCTCTTTGTCGCATTAAAGTGAACCTAATTTCTCAAAGATTCGGCAAAGGGGCCATCGATATTCAATAGGTGTTCAACCATTCAAACAAAGCAACGGTCCATACAAATTCTTCCTTACTACACTGGCCATCGATCCCGTCGTGCTCTGCTTCTTCGCCACGGCGTCACTCTCTGCGCCCAACCCTTCGTGCTCCGTCACCTAACAACCATGCACGGTCCACATCAGCACTAATACCACCAACTCCATCCGCAAGAAAAGCCATCAAAACCCCGCACTCTAGCCTCACCCGGACTTTAGCCTCTTTCGGGTCTTTCTACGACCTCAGCAGCGAAAGGCTCGACGTTTCTTTGGTGAGCAGAGCAGCACCGGGAAGCCAAGCACCTCGCCGGACAGCAAAGCGAGGAGGATCGAGACATGGGTCATGAAGCAGAAGCCCATGAACGAGGAGACGAGTGACATGGGCGATATTATGAGGAACACGAGGCTCAGCGATGTTGGGATACTCTGAGGAGGGATATGGGAGCGCAAGATGCTACGGAAAGGATGAACAGGATGAAATTTAAGCAATGGAGCAAGAGATTCCGGAATGAGCAAGAACTTACTCAACTTTATGGAAGACGTTTTCCTTTTTGTTTATGGGGGTCTGCTTGGTGTTAACACCTAAATTTGTGCCCAAAAAATTTGTTTAAGGATTTTGGAAAAAATTCAATTTTTCTTTATAAACTGTTGAATTCTTTGTATATGGACTATGTAGGCATTTAGTATAGCGTTGACACCTAAATTTTTGTGGACAGATTATCATTGTATTTCTAGAAGAAAATTAAGGATTGAACTCACTAATGACATTGAAATTTGAGCCTTAGCCCACAAAAGTTCACCTAAGTGGATAAGCTCTGTGAAACACGCTACTTTCAGGCATAGAAAGTTCCAGACGAGAGGGCTATCCGTTGTCCCCAAACGACCGACTTTGCAAGATGAGGAGAAACTTACCAGAAATTATCGAACTAGTCTACCACTTAGATTTCAAATGGGACCTAATACTTTCCATAGAGTCTGAGTTCGAGTCCGTGGGGATTTCTATAATGAATTGGATGAGGGCCTGTTACCCCATTCTTGATGTCTGGGATATGGAAAAAGTTGAGCCTGAAGCTCAACTTGAAGGCCTCTATATCTAAAATCCTTGGTTTTTCAGACTTGGAGTCATTTCATGCAGCGACTAGGAAGAAATTTAAGGGATTCCAGATGTATTTTTGTTCAAGTTTAACCACGGACAATCGAGAGGATAACCAGCCAAAAAATTGATTTCTGAGGCTGGAATTTTTGTGTTGAATCAGTTTCAAGAGCCTTGCATAGTCGACCTGGTATGCCCCTTTACATGTGTTGTCTATCTTCTAAAGCTTGATGAATGTCATATGGGACTACAGACGAAGCTTAGGTCATTTAAGTTTGAATCTCCGTGTGAACCATGAGAATGCTCAGAACTTGATCCATGTGTTGTCGTTGATTGAGCTGAGTGGCTCTAGACCCATTCTTGATCTATCTAAGGGCCAAATGACATGGTTTAGGGTTTTTAAAGAATAACTGTGAATCATGAGAAAAAGCAATATGAGTGCATGATCAAACTCGACAAGGGTTGTGTGTGTCTCTGTGTGCCTGCTGGTGCCTGGGTCTTGGACTAGTATTGATCATTGATTTAAGTCGTGATTTAGTGCATGTTTAAATGAGTAAAAATTCATGAATACATAGAATTATCCAATTTAAGGATGTTGGTATGAAATGGTAGGAATTGGTGCCTCAAAACACTGAATATGAGGCTCAAAAGTTGAGCCAAAAACTGAGACGATCCACACTAGGCCATGGCTGGCTAGTGTGAGTCGTGTGAAGGCTACTTCGAGAGGTCGTTTTCATGTCTGTTGTTCTCATTCTCCGATATGCTTATCGCATTTAAAATTAAAAGTTACACTCGTCAATTGTACCAAGTATGTTTTTCTGTATGTCTCTAATGTGATAATTGTCAAGGCTTGAATCTGGCCAAGCAACCTGTTTGCCGGACCTGGGTTCAAACCCAGATTTGCAGAAACAGGTTGAACCCGTACTTTTGAGTAGTCTAATTTTATTTGTGTTATTTTGCACTTTGGGATCTTATTTTTCGTAAATATTGGTCCACGCATGTTTTATTATATATCTTATTCCGGATTTGTTCTTAATGTTGATTACGGGTCCAAATTGACGGCCATTAAGAAGGCTCAGAGAAACTGGTTTGGGAAATCTAATGCACACCAGGGATTCGACGAAATGCCCAAACCAATATTCAATCTTGAAAAGGTTGATTCATCGTTTACTAATGTGATATTCATGTTTTGACTTTTGAGTTGGTTCATGTTGATGTAAATAAACAATATTTTGGTTTAATGAATTAAAATATTTTCATCTTCTGCCGATTCAATCATAAATTTTTTAGAAGCTTTCCTAATTCGATCCATAAACCTTTTAAGTTTGTTAATTCGGTCCTAAATATTTTCATCTTCTATCGATTGATCGTATTGGTCGAAATCGCAAACGTGGACGCCGACCATCCTACATGGTACCACTGACACTAACATAAACAATCTTTAATAATATTTTAATATTTTTTAAATAATTTTATTTATTTTTTATTTTTCTAAATTCTTCTTATTCTATTTTCCTTTTTCCCCTTTTCCCCTTTTTCTTTGTTTTCCTTTTCTTTTTTCCCCTTCTCTTGGCCTCAACCTTTGTTGGCCTTAGGCAAGGGCAACCCTTGGTCGATTGGGCAAGGGTAAACCTCCCCTAAGCGAGGATCGACCCCACCGGCCCTAGCGAGGAGGCTAAATTTGGCGAGGATCACCTCGCCTAAGGCTGGCGTGTGCCGCCCTCGCTCGAGCTAGCTAGCGCATTTGTCACCCATCCAATTAAGGGCAACCCTCTCCGGATCGGCGAGGGTTGCCCTCTTCAGTGGTCGGTAGAGGAAAAAAGAAGGAAAAGAAAAAAAGAAAAAGCACATGAATGATGAATAATACTAGTCGATAAACACATCACAAATGTGTGCTAAAAAAAGCAACTTTGGACTCCAAATACCAGGAAAATAAGGGTGTGAGTGATAACACTTCGGAAGTGGATTTCTACCCGTAAGTCTTACAAACATAAATTCGAAGCGAAATACTGTTTGGTAATGTAACTTCCGGACGAAATTTGTTTAGTAAAAATTTTTACTTATGAAAGAAATTTCCACTTCTAAAATGAATTTCCACTTCTAAAGTTATTTTTTTCCCAATTTGAGAAGTTTACAAAAATAGCTTCTCCAACTCAAAAAGTACTTCTTGCATCATTTTCTTTTTATTACGCCATCACCCTCTTTTCGATCGTACCCACCTCCGCCAACCTCCGCCACCACGGACCGTTACCGACCGCCGCCCATCGCCAACCTCCACCGACCGCCGCCCACGACCACCACCAATCGCCGACGATCGCCCGCCCACCACAAACCTCCATCGGCCTCCACTCGCCGATCGCCCCCAATAGCGGATCACCGCTGGTTTGCCGCGCATTGCCGACCGCCGCCACCAACAGTGAAGACCACCACCGCCGCTAACTACCAACCTTCACTAGCCGCAATTGCCGCTCTTCGCCGACCAACCACCGCCAACCCCAACCCCCTAGCGCCAACCATTGATTGCCGCACTAGCCACTGTCGCCCCGAGTCACCATCTCCAACTACCAAAGTAAAAAATAAATAATAAATTTTATTTTAAAAAAATTAAATAATATTTTAAAAATTATTATTATTTTTAAATAAATTTAAAAAAGTTAAAAAAATGAAGTAGAAAATTTTCTGCCATCGATAATAATTTTTCATAGAATATTTTGTGTAAATAATGTTTGTAAGTAGAAATTTTCAATCGTTACCAAATGAATTGCTCGATCGAAATACCTTTTGGATAAGAAGTAGGAAAATCAACTGCTTTTTCGAAAAAAGTAGAAAAATCAACTTTTGATTAGAAGTTGATTTTTGAAGCAGAAAGAGTTACCATGCGTGCCCCAAACAACTTCTAAGGGGACTAAACTCTCGGTAGCAAGAACAATTCAAAGTCCAATATCTCGTATGCAACACGGTGAGACCAAAAGAAGCCTGAATCCTGGAGGTGGAAGAATTTTGTAACAGGAAATCTTTTCCGAGAGAATTCGGACGTCTTTATGTAAAGGCTCATAAATGAACTTCGGACGACGATCGGGGGGCTTGAGCATAAGCTTTGCTTGAAAATCATTCCTCGGAGCATTGTAAGACCGAACTGAAATGTTGAATCAAGAACGTCGGAACGATGCTATGTTCCATCGGTGCATGAACCGAACAAGCGAGTTAAACCGGGCCCTCGACGGCTCCAACAAGCTTGATGGTCAATCCTCGAGCTCTATAAGACAGACCCAAAGTGTCGAGAGACTTGGATCATAATGAGTCATAAATGCCTGTGTAAACATTAAACACAAATATCCTATGAATTAGGATTGCAGTGCATTCATGGAAATCATTTCGGTGTGTTGGAACTAAAAAGGTTGCGGAAATTTAGAGGTTTCAATGCGGGAGAGAATCAAAGTATGCAAATATGAGAATAGCATTCAAATAGCCTTTGCTAAGGCTTTACAAAGGAAAATACACAAGCTTAACTATATGCTTTTTGATACAAACAACCCTCTTAACTCTCTCACTCTTACGGTTTCTATGTCTCACAGACATTTATCAATCAAGGACTCTTATATATATAGCAAGTCCTGATGCTTTTCCACCGCCAGAGTTCAATAGCCGACTTCAAGAGGATAAGGAAAGTTGGCTTTTTACTTTTGACTCCAGCTGGGGTTGTCTTCTTTGGCCAAGTCCAACTTCTCTTCGCACGCGTTCACCGCCTTAAGCGTGAAGAAAAGAAAGGCTGCCGCAATTTCTTTTAAACTTTTCTTTCCAAAATGAATTTTGTTTTTTTCAACACGGCGAGCATATGTCGCTGGAATCTTTGCGAATAACTGTAAGGCTGTAACATAGCGAGTGGCAGATGTAATACAAGTCTGATCAAAATGCTCGGCCAAGGGAGGTTCAAACTCATGGAGGTCATGAGAAGAAAACTCGTAAGAGTGCTCCCGTTAATCTACCCAATTTGCAGCAGAAACAAACTAACAGAGGGCTCTTTGACTCAACAGGGGCTTCGGCACAGTGGAGAAAAAATCGTTGCAGATTGGTGGTATTATTGTTGACTTTGAAAATCAATCGTCTCCTTGTGGTAGTGGAACAATGACAACTCATGGCCTGATGTGAGTGAGATCTCCTGGCAATAACGAGGCCTTGGCGTTTATCTACCCGTGTCGATCTCAAGAAATTCAAAACAAATTCTGAATATCACCCCTTCCTCACGTTCTCTTTTTCTTGAAGCACGGACGAAGATGAGAGAGAGAGGCCTTTCTCTTGTGGCCGTATATTGCAATCAATTGGCCTCCTAATTTGGCGGATTTGATTACCAACTTCGATCCAAATTGAGACCGAACTCAATCTTGGACCACGGACGACGGGGGTGTACAACTTTGGTGCTCGTCAATGATACTTCGTTGCGGATTCGATATCTTGGACACGGTTATAAGGAGCCAGAGACTTGTTAGGGTTCACTGGGAGCCATGATGCGCAATAGCTAGAGAAACCTTGCGACAAAAATTTCGATCACGGGATGGCTTATTAATGCAACCTGCAATTCAATGAAACTTTGCAATAATTTCAAGGCTGGAACAGAAGAAACAGTTGGGTCAATAGCAAGTTTATGAGACAATGGTCTATAGTGGAGAATGGGAACTCGATTGAGATTTCCTGTTGGATTCATCCTGCTGTGCTCTTCTGCCCATGCTACGTGTGTCTCCTTCAAGGCCAAATTGGTGGAGGAATCTTGACTGGATTTGCCTTCTTCCAATCCAGTGGTGATCTGGGGTTCATCATGTGACCGTCCCAACCAAAGGACAAATCCGCAGCCTTTTCGTCGAGTGCATGTTTGGAGAGGTGACAACGGCGCTCAGCGAGGGTCCGCCTCTACGGAGAGGTCACAATGGGATTCGCAAAGGAGAAACTTCACGGACTTGAGATTGCGGCAATATTGATCACGGGAGGGGAGGAATCGGTGCCGCGAGCGTGCTTGAGTAGTCTAGGCGGCACAGCTTTTGAGCACGACAACCATGAGCGTCCTCCTTTTCCTGAACGCCCCTCCCTCTCTCTCTGTATGCCGTATGTTATAATGTGTGGCTCCACTGTTTGTGAAGCTTAAGGATGCTTATAGAGGGATAATTAGGTCAAGTTAAGGGCTCTAACTTATGGCTCTTTATGAAATAGACCCCGAATCGCAAGACCTTTTCAATTAAGCCCTGAAGGACTTAATGACTCTTATTTAAGTTCAAATCAACCCATATTCCTTAAAAATTTCGGCAAAAGATTAAGTCAGATAATTCAATTGAGTTCAAAACCTTGAATTAAGTCCATCCACCGCCAATTCGATGAAAATGTAAATGCAATGTATGCTAAAATAAATATGAAAACTAAGTTAATTATTTTTTGTAGGAACTAAAATTTAATTCCTGATTTTTTATGCAAAATAAACAATTAAAATGTTGGTCAAAATTTAAGTGTCAACACACACAAAAGTACATCAAGGAGAATGTCTTAACAAATTTGATATCTCCAGTGGTGTCGTGTTCCTCACCATAATTCGGATGATACGATGTCATTGTTGTCCTCTTGGTCATATTTATAATGTTGTTGCTAATTTCGCCGGTGTCCCATGTTGGATTCCCTCTAGGTCACAACAGGATAAAGGCTGTTGGATTGATAAAGCTAACAATGTACCGACGCTCTGCTTTCCACGCACCACATGCAAATAAACATATCATGTTCACATTGCATTCTGGATTTATGATGTTAACAAATTAGAAACCTCTTCGCTTCAAATCGAAACCTCTTCACAGCAAATTTCAATTCTCTCTCAATCCTCTTAATATATATCTTCAACAAAACATTTTCCTCTCATAATTTTTTTTTCAATATGAAATTTTAGATATGGAACGATATGAAATAGATGGACATAGGGTGCTCAGTCTTGGCACTTGGCGGCTTGAATAGTGGTTTCAACAGTGGTGACGGCAACCTCTCCCTCTCTTTTTATTGTCCAATAGATAGCTTTGTTTATTTATAAATAATACATAATCGTGCTTAGGAAGCATAACAATCTACGTACTACTATGATTCATGAAACATAGCAATAACTCGTAGAGATCCAAGTCCAAACATATAAGAACTACTCATACTATCACTATCTTATGGCTTAATTGGTAGCATATGAATTTAAATATCTAAAGTCCAAGTGACCTTCACTCGGATCCTACCGTACGTGCCACTAATATCCTGCTCAAATGTACCAGAGACTTGAGCAGGGAACTCTACAGTGCCCTTGGCAATCTCCCTTTCGCTGCTCACAAACAGATTCGCCCCAACTCTGAGGGAGGAGTTCAATGGTACAGCTACTACAGATCTCGACAAAGGAATGGGCTCCCCAGGACGTACTGTTCTCTTCTCATCCAAAGTCCTCTGAAAGAGGGTACTTTCAATTGTAAAGTTGCTATTGCGAGCAGTAATCTGTCCATAAACATAGGCAGGGTTATTCCCATCTCCATTAGAGAGTATAACTTCTACAGTAGCTTGCACTGCATCACGAAACACTGTGTACTTCACTGTCACTGAACCTTTCTCTCCATCAACATTCTCCTGTAAGAGCTGGTCATACACATTATTGACATCGTAAACGTTCCTTGAGATCTGCCCTTTGATGTCATCCATCAGATCCATATCAATGATAAAGCTTCCATAAGCAGAGATGCATCCGGCTGGGCCACTCAACAAAGCTGCCAAACCGCTATCGCCCTCATCCCTTTTTTTGTTGTAGATGTATTGAGAACGCACACCGTCGCTGACTGTGATTATGCCGTACAGCTTACCCCCAGTGTCGTTCATGCGCACCACCGAGAACACCTCCACCAGTGGCCGTCCCTGAGTGCCCTGCCCTAGTAGTCTAGAGACCTCGGCCATCCGTGCAACCACTGGTGGATATCCAAGCAAGATGCCAATTGCGGCAGCCGCTTCCTCAGCTGTCCTTATATTCATTCTATTGGGTTGCGCAAGTCGTCGAAAGCCACCCACAGGATCAGCATCGTCCCATAGCAATGCATCTGACAGGTCACCCCAGCCGTTCTCTAGTGCCAGAATTTCAGGGTGTAGCACATCGCTGAATGTTGCAGCGATATGGTTGGAGATGTGATTGAATCTAATTGATTCAGAAATCATTTGAATAACAATGATCAATGAATGCGCCCTCACCTTATGATTCGTGGAGGTAGCGAGCTCATGAACTGCTTCTATGAGTTTGCCCTGGCCAAGTTTAATGCGACACCTCTCTTTTTTTGCAGTTCTTTCCAAGTCATTGTAGCCACCATCGAAGCTCAGGAAAGTGGATCCGGGAATTAGAGGACGATTATTGGTATTTTTGAACTCTAACCACTCCTTAGAATTCTCCATTTGGTAGCCGTCCAAGTAGAGGTTGTTTCGCGGATCCTCAACGTGATCCCGTTCACATGACTTGGGGTTTGCAATATGATGTGGAACCAAGCAAGGGGATCACTTTGAAGAGGAAGTACGGGACGATTGTGTGAATAACGCCCCGATTTTAATCGACCACGCAAGTCCTCAATGAAGTGCTTGTATTTCGCCCAATCGTGGCCTTGTTCTGCTACTTTAGGTACATCAACCTTGAATGACACCGTGAAGACCGGATTGCTTGCCATGAATGACACTTTTTGCTGCTGAATTCTTCTTTGGAGCACGGGCAAAAACGCGAACCCAACATTTTATGATATTTGAAATTCAAAAATTTAGATTATCAAAAGCAGCAAGGGACAAATAAAATACAAGTATGCAGTGACTGTTAAGGGAAAAATAAATACAAGAATGCCAGTAATTAGCCAATTACTCTTTACTCATCAATTAAACAGAAATTATCACCATAAAAAAAATTCCAGTTTAAAATAACTAAGCTCTTAAATCTAAGGATACAAAGTAACACTAATGAGTAAATATATGAGTAATGTTATTGACCACATATACTTTGGACCATGTTAGCGACAATGGCTTGGACAATCACACACGAACACTAGTCCAACTCTTATATACACATGCAACTATCCAAGCAACTTTTGCTAGATGGGTGTGTACGAGCTAATTAGTGGGAAATACTATGTACCAAAAAAATAAAAAGGCTCAGGCTGGCAAGGCCAAGTGCACAGATTCAAGTCTTAACAATAACAAGAGGGATCACTTCATGCAAAACATGATAAAATTTATCAGGATTGCATCCAAATCACCACAAGACCTACACACTAGGTAAAGACCATTACTGGAAAGATCTGAATCTGTGATAAAATCATATCAACGAAGCATGTATTTTGACCCCCCAACCCCCCCAAAAAAAAAAAAAGCATGCATATATAAGAGGAGTTCAGATCCGCTTACACTTGGCGTTAAACATTTCAGTTAAAGTTTTACACCTTATATTATACCGTTGATCTAGTTTGAAAAGTCAATACATAAAAATACAATTTAAAAAAATAAAAAAAGAATGACCCAGGATGTGGTATGAGTGGATTATGCCTCATATAACAACTATGAGATTGGCCAAGAGGGGTGATCTGAGCATGACCTTAAAATTCATTAATTATACATGAAATGATTGCTCTCAAAACTCAATCCCTATACACTTAAATTAAATTTTAATAAATAATTGGTTAAAAAACCAAAACCCAACACTTTAATCTTATCAATTCAAAAAATTTAGATTACCAAAAGCAGCAAGTGACAAAATAAAAAACTCCAGTTAAACTATAGACTAAAATAAACATAATATATAATATATATCAACCACATAGAAAATAATCAAACTTAATAAATTTTAGACACAAAAAGAGACATACTAGAATTCATACCTCAAACAATAACTTCAAGAGTTGTCCGAATGATATACTGAACAAAACCACTCATGGATCTATATATAGGAGTGTGTGAGCCTTAGCCACATTATTTAAACGTGGTTGAGCTTAGGTGGTCCCTCGGTCACACGTGTACGATTATGACATAAAGTACTTGTAATTAAAGGGCCAAGATCACTCTGGCATATGGACATTTGTGGGGTTATAGTAACGTTAGCGTTGGAACAATTCAGTCTGTCACGTGTATGACAGACGCGGCTCGACTTGTTGTCCAAAATTTTCGGCTCTTGCGTCGTGTGGGTCCCATTAAAAGAGAGAGAGAAAGAAGGATAAGAATCTGGATAGGAAAAAGAAAAGAAAAACGTGGATTTGTGTGGGTCCCATTAAAAGAAGAAAAGGAAAACGTGATCCATCCTAATCCAATAGGCATATATTATCATCTGCCCGTAAAATATCTGCCCATAGATATTGACATGGCTAATTTTAAATAATAATTTAATATTTTTCAAAATTTTATTTTTTTCTTTTCTTTTAATTTTTTTATTCCTTCTACCTCGCGCCGATCTCCGAGCTCGACGATCAGCCAAAGGCGAAGGCTGATTGGAGGAAGAAGGAAGTGAAAAAGAAAAGAAAAAATAAATTTTAAAAAAAAATTTGGCGACATCAGCGGCGATAACACCACGTCAGCGCCGATCGGCCAAATCAATTGGCAAAAGAATCATAGTTTAAGATGTTTGGTAATTTTGCAAAAAAAAAAAGAAAAAATTGGTGGAATCTATTGAGATAAAAGAAGCGAATATAAAGCGAACAACAACATATGGTCCCTATAAAAAGCTGAGCAAAAGTCACATGGCATTTATCTATCCCGACAAACTTGAGGTGTACTGGGAAAGGTAATTTTCGTTGTGGTTCACCATCAATGATTGTCCAAGAGTAGCTATCCGTACTTTAGTTATGGGGTGGTCATATGTCGTTTCGAGGTATTATTTGATGCTTATTGTCGTATTATGGTGAGATAATTATGAGTGTGGCCCCTGAACTTATCAACACCCGACACGTGGCAAGAGACTGCTCCACTCGCTGTCTAAGAAGATGATGATAGTTCGTTGGTAGATTCTATAACTACAGGTAAATTTCGAATAATCGAGGATGATTGATTGCTAATTTAATGATTAAATATGACTTTGAATCAAAAGTAAATGGATCCTAATGTGTCTTGAAACCTCAAGGACTTTGCAAAATTTCCAATTACTAAATAATGTGCCAATAGTAGACCGGAGACAACTAGGAATTTGTACATAATTTTTGAATTACAACATATGGCTTTACATAATGGAGGCCTTTTTTGCTTGATGACTGAAGCTGAACATCAACTTCTAATGGAGATAATCGGAGTGTGCAAAGAAAATGAAAACTTACGACGCACAAATGGAAATCTTTTCTAAACAAAATGAGCACCGGGATTTCGAAATTCTATCTAATTCAAAATTCAAACTTAGGCAAAATTTATTCAAAATTGATCCATTATAAATGATCTTCTCATCTTCATATCTTCAGTGTCAAAATGTGGTGTGCTGCTTTGATTTTTTTACATCTTGATAGCTGATTATTGTCCTCGTTTCCTTATTTCTTCTTGTACATTTAAATTGGCCATTCTATTATGCGTATTGATCTTCCGTCTCAAGATCTCCAATTGTCTTAGCATGCGCGCTATTATTATCCCTCAGTCAACGAATTCCCCTCCAATCGGTCTTCAACTTCTGTGCATCGTTTTAAGTTGTTTGTTTATAACCAAATTGCTTCACTTTAACTCTGCCATTGAAAACTAATTATCGATGAGCTCATCATCCATTCCATTAATGGGTCTTGTGGGTCAACTATATTACCATGAGTATCGGAGCTTGTCAAATATTTTATCCACTAGGCCTTTTGTGATAAGTGTATTATCATAGCCTATTTTTAGCCATTAGCTTTTTTACTTTTAGGTCCTTGTCATGGTTCCGATGTCAATAGTAACAATTCAGTTTGATTTAGATTTTAAACATTATGTCATAATTTTCCATGTTGAGATTACCTAGCAAGTGCCACAATCCATGTCGGAATGTGAGGTCATTTTCCACTTGAGGATGTAAGCGATGACGTCATACGAAATTTTCGCATGAGGAAAGAATGACACATCCTTGTGGGAAGGTACTTTTGGCAGCATTTTTTACTTCAATGACATATTTAAGTCGTTCCAGTGGGGGACCAAAAAGAGTTGTACAAGAGACGTCTTCACATTAGAACCCTGAGTCGGTCCTCAAAAGACTCAAGGGTAGACAGAAAAAAAAAATCTCCGATATAGTGGAGGAATCTTTTTATAACTTCTTTTCGTATTCCGTCTTTTCAGGGAAAAAATATATATAGAGAGAATTAGGAAGGTCACGATTGAAAAGGTAAACTCCACGTCATCCTCATATGACTACCGTTGAATAGAAAGTTAGACGAATTTGATTAATGAAAATTGCCTTGTGCATTTTCTTTGAACCTTGAAGAGTTTATACGAATGAAAACCCAAAAGAGTTTTCATTCCGTCCTAGAAGAGTCGGAATTTTTCAAAGTTTGCATTCTTAAAGAGTTGTAGCCTAAATATAGAAGAATTGAATCCCTATCGACTTTCTTGGAGGCTTGGAAGAGCAACCATTAAAGTTCCTATCATGTTCTTCATTTTGTCCATTCACGTATCGATCACTACATCCAATCATCGATGCTTCTACAGCCCTAGACCTTTTTATTTTTCCAATTTAGTACTAAATCTTTTGTATTTGTGCCAATTTAGTTCATTTGGTGGCCAATTTCAAATAATATTTTAGTATTTTTGAAGTTTATTTATTTATTCTTTTTTTCTTTTCTTTTTCTTTCTTTTTTTCCCTTCTTCCTCCGATCGGTCTCCGCCTCTAGCCAATCACCGGCCTTGGAGGCCGGTGCAAGGTAAAAGGAATAAAAGAAATATTATAAAAAATTGACCACATCACATTGGCAGTGTCATGTTAAAATCGACTGCGAAATGGGTTGAATTAGGACAAATACTAAAGGTTTAGGACTAAATTGGTAAAAATAAAAATGTTTATGACTGAATTGACACAATTGCAATATATTTAGAACTTTTTTTTTGTAATTTGCTAGGAAAAAGAGTACAGATTAAATGTCGCGTGGGCATAATTTAAGATTTTTGGTAATTTTTTGAAAAAAAAAGAATTGTGGAATCGATAGAGAAAAAGAGTGAAGATAAAGCAAACAACAATATATGGTCTCCGTAACCTTGTAGCTTAAAGTATCCCCCATAAACATCTTATTGTTCTATGTAGATCTTATTCATCTCGAACTTTAGACCTTTCTTTACGCCAGTTTGCATTTACACATTTACCTATGGAAATAATATTTATGTAAGATTCAATTTAAAAGTGGCTATTCGATTACGTACGGTATCCGAAGGTATAAGTTACTACAATGTGGTAGTTTCACTCATCTATAAGCAAAATATAAAAATATTAAATGGTATTCTTAGAATAGCACAAGATTTTCCTATATGACATTAGGTAAGTTTATGGACATGCTTATCTTTCCAATTTTTAGAGTTATGTCATCGGTTCGAATTAAATCACCTCATGAGCATATAATTTGAACTCGTTAATGAGACGATGCATATAAAGGGGGACCGTTGAAATCGCTAGTTGTTAGATGGAGTGAACCCGATGGCGGATCGCGGCTCGCAAACTCATCCAATTTCGTTTGAAAATAGATAGACGAAACTAAAGAAAGCAATAATTTTACTTTATTATTAAAAGAAAGCGATTAAGAATTTTTCGGTCATAAAACGGAAACACTTTAAAAAGAAAAATCTCAAACCTTACCATGGAACAAAAAAAATACAAAAACTTTCAAGGGAGAATTCGAGAAATTCGTGGTAGCTGGTGGGTATTTATTGCCATCAAATAATCGAGGATGGTCGACGGCTACTTAGTAGAGACGCCGGTGGATGCGGCAAGGTTCGGTGCGATGATGTTGCGGCCCGACCATGGCCGAAACTGGGGGGAGAGAGAGAGAGAGAGAGAGAGAGGGGAAGAAAGAGAGGAGTGCGCTGATTTGGTTTCCCATTTCTATTTTTTTCTCTACTCCGTCGCGACCTAAAAAAAAAATAAACAAGTTATCATTTCCGGGCTAATGGATTATCAGTGTTAATTAATTAACTAACCTAACTCGAACTCTCCCAAGTCCATACCAAATCGCAACTTAAGGTTCGAATGATCATGCAATGTGATTTGAATTTGGAGTCGCCACTAATCATTTTCGGTAGGTCGATTAGAAACCTAAATAAAATAGCGGGAGAAAACTATCTTATTTCTCGCGAACCGGAGATTAAGAGTCCGGGGACTTGGTTACATTAATTACAACTAATGCCCTTTCGGTACCTTAAAATTCATGAAAAAATAATGGATTTGACAAATTTGATGAATTCTACTTGAAGATCAAAGAATCAATTTTTTTTGTTTTTCTTCCCTTGACATTTGTTTGAAATAAAGAAATTACATGGAATTAGGATGAAATAGGTTCAAGATTACTCCCCAATTTGAACTCGTGCACCAAACTTGTGCTCCGGGCTTGTCTTGACCATTGGATCGATTTGGTGACTCGTTAGATCGAGAAATCTCTTGGTCCTATCTCTCATTCACGCTTCTTTCTCATCTCGCCGGAATTTCACGAGACCGCAATCCGGGCGTTGATATTTTCCCCTTTTGCTCTCCTTCTATTCTTGTACCATTGATGTCTCATCGTTGATATGCACTGTTATTTAACATAAAAATATAGAGAAAAATCAGTGTAGAAAATATGGGCTAATTTGTATTCGAAATTAAAGGAAGTTAGGAAATCACTTAGCTTTCTTTTCTTTGCGACGAGCTTGAACGATCGGGATGGACCAAGTAGCTTGTGTTGATCGGTGCAAAAATTGGCAATAGTAGTATCGGGCTTCAAAACTCTCATACCCTCTCAAAACTCTTTTCAAAATTTTTTTTTCAAGAACTCTCTCAATTCTCTTCTCTTCCACCCCCAAAAAAACTCTCTCAATTCTCTTTTCCTCCCAAAAACCTCCTCTATCTCTTCAAGAACTCTTCTTCTTTTATAGGCAAAGTTCTTCATCCTTCATTTTTCATCTTCATTTCCTCACCTTCCATTTTCATCTTCTTTTCTTCATCTTCATTTCCCCACCTTCCATTTTCATCTTCTCTTCTTCATCTTCATCTCTCCATCTTCCATTTTCATCTTCTCTTCTTCATCTTCATCTTCCTTTCTTCATCTTCCATTTTCATCTTCTCTTCTTCATCTTCCTTTCATTATCTTCATCTTCCTTTCTTCATCTTCCATTTTCATCTTCTCTTCTTCATCTTCCTTTCATTATCTTCTCTTCACCATCTTCCTTTCCCCATCTTCTTTTGGTATTTGCAATCCAGTCCCCTGAAGTTTCAAGTATTTGCAATGATCCCCTGAAGTTCGAGTATTTGCACATACGTCCCCGAGAAAATATTTCTTTCAAGCTCAAATCTTTTTGGTGCATTTTTCCACCCCATGCCTAGTCCAGACCTTGTTAAATTAAGCCCAAATTATATGCCAATGCTAAATGAATATGCGAGATGATTTTTGTTTAGAACTAAAATTAGTTCTAATTTTTATGCAAAAAATATATTAGTCAAAATTTAGGCGTCAACAAATGCCCCTCTTTGAGTGGAGGCTCGTAGAGGTTCCGCTCAAAGACAAAATTGAATCCTAAATTTTGATAGTGCAAATGATGGATGAACTTTTTGGCGGGAGTTTTAGTCCCATTTTTTATCTAATGAAGTGACGCATGATATGCAAAGGTCAGAATAACATGTGTCATAATTTCTCTTTTCCATGTTAGAGAAACCTGCACATGGATCGCATACGAGAATACCTGTTTTACCAAATACCTCATAAGTGGTGATTCCCTTAATTTCCAAGTTTCTTGCAAACACGAGGACCTTAAGGTATTCGGCCTATCCCGTTATCGAGACTTCTCCCTAATGCGAGACAACAAGAAGATATGTATATCCTTCCGGATCACAAGAGCTACGTCGTTGTGAGTCGAAAGAAGTAGAATCAAGTTCACAAGAGCTACGTCGTTGTGAGTTGATTAAATGTCGAAATCGCCAGTGCATATGTCTTCACGATTCGACAAAGGGGAACCAAAATCTTAAGAGCTACGTCGTTATGATTTGATTAAATGTCAAAATCGCCAGTGCATATGTCTTCACGATTCGACAAAGGGGAACCAAAATCGTAAGAGCTACGTCGTGATGATTTGGTTTGGATCAAAATCACGGGTGCTTATGTCTTCGTGATTTGAAAAAGAAGCCGAGAATCATAAGGGGTATGTCATTATGAGCCGACTAAAGGTCAAGATCACCAGTGCATATGTCTTCGTGATCGACAAAGGGGAACCAAAATCTTAAGAGCTACGTCGTTATGATTTGGTTTGGATCAAAATCACGGGGTGCTTATGTCTTCGTGATTTGATAAAAGAGCCGAGAATCATAAGAGCTATGTCATTATGAGCCGACTAAAGGTCAAGATTACCGGTGCATATGTCTTCGTGATTCGAGACCGAAATCATAAGAGCTACGTCGTCATGATTTGATAAGATGTCAAAATTGCCAGTGCATATGTCTACATGACCGACAGGAGAGGCATATTGCCTTAATTGAGTCGTAACAACTATCATCGGAGGAGTTGTTAATTTGAAAATGGGTTCGGAAAACTTACCTGGGTTCTCCGAACGATTAATCAAAGAACGAAACAGATCGCTCGTATCGTACATGGTAGGCATTTGCCAGGAGAACTTGCTCATTCAATAATCCTTGGATGAATTTCGAGACCTTGGGAGGGACATCGAACATCGGGAATGTATTACCCATCATAGAATGGTAGAGGTAACATGCGCAAACATATTCAACAATGAGTTCATGCAAAACTATCCTACCGAGCTTGCAATGATGTATATAATGCAATCACTCATACCATGGTTTATGCATAACCATTCTATCAAGTTTGCATTACCAACCCCGTCCGGGGATGTTCTCACATTATGAATACCTCGAATGTGAGCTGAGTGGGGGACTTCGGTCCGAGAGGGTTTTCTCTCACTCTCAAGAAAAGTTATTTATCCTGTCTGCGGGATCGAAAAGAAATCACTCAATCTTTCCATCATCGCATTCAATAAGGATCCGAGTAATCTCGCAATTGATACGATCGAGCCGATCCTGGAGGTCTTGATCGGGACCGTAATGAGAGCTAGGTCAAAGGTTTACAAAGGGGACTCTAGTTGAGTCAAGGCTACCGAAATGAATTCCTTCGTCATCTCTCCGGGTTTACAAGTCAAGAACCCCGCCAAAAATGAGAGAGAAGTAATCTTGCTCGAACTTCTTCGAGTGATGCTTAAAATCACTGAACTCCACATTAATTCAAGTGCCCTAGTCGGAAAAGGCTTTTAAAGGGTTGTAATGGAGGTAATGATTTGGGAACCGAGAAACGAAAGGGTTCGTTTTGGCTCGGAAGATGTTTGAGAAGGGGCTTGATGTTGGTGATCATTACAATCTTATCACCGATCGTGGCCTTCTAGGATACCATCATTGCTCGAGGATGGTATGAACTGAAGATTGCATTTGCAATTTGACACTTCATGGAGATTTTTCTCTCAACCCTTTTAGGATATACGGGAAAATTGTGCATTCAAGTTCGAAATATTATACAAATGAACAATGAATTGAAAGGGCATTGGCCTTGCTTTTTGGTAGGCACTTTGCTTTTTAAATGCCTAGGAATTTTTTGTGGAATCAGCCTTTCCTCTTTCTTCTCCCCTTTTTTTTTACTCCCAACTCTCTTTTACTATTGCATCTTGATGAGTTCATTGGGAGATTTTCTATTGATCCAGGCTTTTCGGTCCTTCTACTCAAAGATGGGCCATATTCGCTTTGGGACAACAATGATCACCAATAAGGGCTTTTAGAAACGAATTTGCGAGGCTCAAATGGGTTGTGCAAATGGATATAGATGTGTGGGATAGAAAAAGAAATGCTCTTCGTCACCCTAAGGCACTTGAATTAAAGCGTAAGTACAATGCAAAGAACCACCCGAAGATTGATGTTAGTCCAAGCAAGAAGATTTCTAACCATTTGTCTCGTGATGCTTGATGGAATTACCTGCTTTTGCCCCAATGTGGGGTGGTTCTTGACAGGGGTTGTGGAAGTGAAATCTCCGCTCAAATGGGTTGATCAACGGATAACTTGCGGTGTTTAGGGTAGAGAAATGAATGCCTCCATCACTTCGGTTATCGTACCTTTCGCGAGAAAACTTTTTACCTCGGGGAATGCGGAATTTTGCCACCGTTCATCTCGCCTTAAAAAAAATTGGACGTGTTTGGGAAAGGATTGCCTTTCATCATCCTGTCATGCCCCCTTCGTACATTCGATGTATCTTATGTAGTTCATGTTCCTTATTCGAGTTGGTAAATTAAACATGAGGAACAATCATGTGCAAACCATGCGAGTGTATGAGTGTTTTCGAGCATATAAAATGCAGCAACTTTTTAGCTTGGCGGACAAAGTTCGCAAGTATATAAAAAATTTCTTAGGAGCGTGGATCGTGAGTTGCTCCTGCTCATGCAAATGCGTTGCAAAACTTCATTATCTCGCTTTCGAGACATGAGATTGTCAAAGGCTCCAAGAATTTCTCATTTCATTAATTTTTCGGGGAGAAGGGATACTTCTCTGTTTGGACAGTAGTGACCCCGTAAAAATCAAAAGGGAAAGCATCAATGTATGTCCTCATGTTCTAAAAGAGTTGAAACGATACCACTTTACCCATGTACGTATTCCTCGCGAACTTTGAATTGAAAAGATCGATTCATCCGGATCGGATTGTATGTCCAGGATGTTATCTCTCCGGGTTCTCAGAACCGTCCTGGGCCGAGTTTCGATTTCGCGAAGCAAAAAGTTTTTATTAATATTCGTACATTGATGCCAAATCCGGGATCGACCCGGAACACCTCGAACCATTGTCATTCCCCCAACCACTATCTTTGCGGTGTTTGTTGGCGTCCATGGGTGGTTCGCTTTTGTTATATTGTTCTCAAAGCAATTGGCAATCTCCTGTGGAGAATAAAATAATTTTAACTTAGAGTTTGAAACGAATGAGAGTCAATTGGAACGATACGGGGTTACCCATCTTTGAGCCTCGCTTGGTTTTTTCCTTGCCTTATCCCAAGTAAGGCTATTCGGAATCTCTCTTTATGGGCGTTCGGGGCGTCGTCCACAAATTGATTTGCATGTGCCTAGCTTAATAAGGAACTTACGCATTTGATAAGAGAGGAGAAAAATTCGCCTTTTAACTCTAGGCAAATTCTAGACAACTAGAAAGTAAAAGTATCCCACGCAGGGGAACTATACATGGAATTAAATGAGTATTCATGCGAGATTGGTTCCACCTCTTTTCTTGGCTATTCCAATGATTGGCTGATTTTGTCTTGGATCATACACCAACGATCGTTGTTTGAGGATCCATAATCACTTGCTTCGGATCACAACTCGGGAGGTTTTTCAGCTCCGAACCGGCCGACCAAGGCGGTGAGCTCATCATCAAAGTAACCTTTTGATTTTTCGGGCAATTGATACTCGAATTGGGCATTGTTACTTGCTAACACCGGCGGCGGATTTTCCACTTTGTTTTTGCCGTGAGCGGTCGACTCCTTGAGCTTGAGCCTCCGCCGTCGCTCGGGAACTCGTAGGGATGATCAACGGTCCGTTGCTAGAACCACCTGGCGGAAGGTCGGTATGACCGGTATTCTTGATTGGGAAGTGGTCGGGTACTTTTTGCTCCGTAGGTTTTCCTGGGATTAATCTTCCGGTCAACTTTGCTCCGGTTGCCTTGGTTCCAAGCTATATCGTGCTTCTTCACTTATCTCTAAATCTGTGAAGGTGATTTGTGACACTTCGTAGGGTGAGTCCGTCCATATTCATTTTTTTTTGCCTTGAACCGGATATCGCTTGTGCGGTAAGCAAGCTAAGTCGATTTACAATTAGTCCAAATGAAAATCATTGGAAAGCTATGAAGCGTGTATTGGGCTACTTGAAGCATACTCAAGATTATGTTTTGCATTATACTGAGTATCCAGGTGATCTGGAGGGATACTATGATGCAAATTGGATAACCGGCACTAAAGACACAAAATCGACAAGTGGATATGTATTCACACTTAGTGGGGCATTGTGTCATGGAAATCATCCAAACAAACTTGTATTGCTAGATCCACTATGGAATCGGAATTTATAGCTTTGGATAAAGCCGGTGAAGAAGCAGTGGCTTGAAACTTCTTGGAAGATATTCCTAATTGGCATAAACCGATTACTGCTTTGTATGCATACATTGTGATGATCAAGCGGCAATAGGAAGGGCAAGGAATGTCATGTATAACGGTAAGTCTCGATACATACGTCGAAGACATGACACCGTAAGACAACTTCTTTCTAGTGGAATTATCACAATTGACTATGTGAAGTCAAAAGATAATATTGCGGATCCACTAACAAAAGGCCTAACTAGAGAGATAGTTGTGAAAATATCGAAAGGAATGGGTTTAAGGCCTATAAATAAGTCCTCATAGCGGATACCCTATCTTGTTGATTGGAGATCCCAAGATCTAGGTTCAAAGGGACAACCAAGTTATGAAGACCGTGTAAGTAATCTTGTAATTTATTACTCATTCCTAGATGAGAAGACAGACTAATATGTGAAGGTTAAGCGAAAAGCTTTTAATGATTCGAATTGAGTATGTGATATACTATATGTTCGAAATCACCTATGTGAGTGTGAAGTGAGGGCCGCTTCGTGAGAATTGAAAAAGGCCGAATTCTCTAAAACACTCATGAGACCAGGGCGGTGTTCATGGCCAAAACGAACACAACAGGAGAACTAACTTTGTTCGAGAGAAAGTTATGTGATTTTTATTGTCTAGGCTTACACCAAAGGTCGACAAGTTCAAAGACATCAAGTCTACTTGATTGGACCGAGTAAGTCCGATAGATTTCACTAGGGAAAGTTCAAAGTTTCGACTACTTATCCCGATGTAACTATCTATCAAGGAATAATCGCACATTGCATTTCATGCATATACGAAGAGTCGTGATGTCCGAATATCTCATTCATGTGGGGGATTGTTGGGGAATTTATCCCTCTAGAGTGAATGGGAAGGAAATGTGGGAGTCCCACATAGGATGAGAGGTAGATGGGAGATGGGTTTATTAAGTGGAACCTCATAAATGGGTTTGGGCCCCAAGGGGCACCCCACTTTTGTGGAGGAGGGAGGACCTACGCAAATGGATTTCGGCCCACAGCGCGCGCGCCGCCGTCGACCGGTTCGGGTCGGGCTTGGGCTTCTTGTGTTCCATTTTTTATTTTTTCCCATCGGTTGTTTATTTTTTTGCCGAACGAACGGACGCATTGGTTCAAAACAATTCTTTAAACAATTATGTTTGTTCAATAAAGAATAACGAACGTATGCGTTTGTTCAGAAAATTCTTTGAACAATTATGTTTGTTCAATAAAGAATAACGAACAGATGCGTTTGTTCGTAAAAGCAATTAACGAATAAATGCAACTGTTCACGTGAAGTCGTTCGGTGATTCGTGAACCTTCGTCCAAAGTCAAGCTTCGTGACTCTTCGTTGCTTCCAAGTTGTTTTCCAAATAAATAGTCTTCGAAAGAGTTATTTCGACGCGCGTTTTTTCCATTAAAAATTCTCTTCGAACTTGCATCCCCTCATACTTTTCTCTGCGATTATTTCCGCAAAGTTGCGTTCGCCGGAGTCCTTTGGAGAAGTACCGCCCGAGGAACGCGATCCGTTCTATCCTGGGAGACAATTGCCCAACGTCCTTGGGTAGCGATCGAGGGGCAAATTTGTCTTAAGGACACAACGAAATAACGTTGGGCTCGGATCAATCTTCTGCATACTCGTTTTTCATTTGGCTAAAGGTTCGTCTTCCAATCTTATTTTCTGTTTATACGAACTTACACGAACGAACAATTACGACAACAAGTGTTTGAGCGACACGGTTGTAGTTGCGATCTCTGTTGTATTGCCTTGATCTATAATGAAATTAATGTCCGCTCTCCTCATGGATGTCCGCATAAATCTGGTGTCCGATCTTTTTCTTAAGCTGTCTATTTTATTGCTCGATCAGTTATTTCGGCAACAAAATGCAATGAATTCGCGATTTTTTGGACAATTTTCCCAATTAATCTGTTACAGATGATCTTCTCTCCTTCATATCTTGAGAGCCAATCTCATGTCGCGTGCAAGGTCTTGCTTGATAGGAACAAAAAGATAAATTATGATTTATGTGAAGCACGTAAGATTATTGTTTTCGGCTAGTTTTGGCCTAGTCTAGCTTTCTTTTGTACTAGTGGCTGCTCTTTCTTGACATGTTGATATGTTTTCTGTTCCCTTGCGCAAAAAGATGATATGGTAGAGCATCTAACCGGATGTCCATTTTAGGACAACGGGACAAGTTCTTTTTCTCGTGAAGTCGTGCCAGACCGTGACAACACCTCATGTATGTTCGGATGGATACCAGTAAGACTCGCAAAAGTGCTTCTGAATCAAGAGTGGTTCATGTTCTAAATTATCGTGGCGGATGAATCGACTGAAACCTGACTAGGCATCTACCATTCGAAAGTGGATTTGTTTTGGAAAATTCCTAATTGGATCACGTGTAATGCCGATTTGGCTTCACGGATTCAATTAATCTTTCAAAGATGTTCGGTTTCGGATGAAGGACATCATATTGATGTGTCACGTGAAGTAGGAGCTAGACTCTTTTGCTTGGTGTGGTCAAGACTTCCGTTGAGATTGAATCATTAATTACAATTTGCTAGACGGTATAAACTCCAATTTATGGACTCGGTGGATTTTAAGATGAGAACAACTGACGGATAGGAATCCAACAGTTGTTTATGAAGTAATGCCACCCCTTTCTAAGCGCAAATCTGACTTTGAGCATTATAAAGCGATGAGTTTCGCTTTTGACGTTCACTCTTTAAATTCGGCTCCTAAAGGAGAAACCCTTCTTTTGACAACAGACATTAAAAAATCAAATTGTATAGTCCCTAAGGCGATAAATTGGAATGACGTTATTTTACCGTAACAATGGGAAATTGAAAATCCTATTCCTCGTCCCATAGTCCAAAACGTTTGTCCAACCAATATCGTCCAACATCCCGAAGGTAAGGTAACCATCCAATTCCTCGGCGATCTTTTGAAGTTTCTTCTCATATCACTTCAAGACCTTCTTTTTCTGCTTCTTCTTCTCGAAGATCGATAGATTTAAGACCAAACCTACCTTCCGTTATAACTATTCCAGTTATTAACCAAAGAAATCCTGATTCTCAAGCACAAGGACAACCAACTCCTAGTGCCCCCCTTTAAATTCTGATTTAAATCTCGGTGGTCTCGACACGAGCTCGGGAATATCCGCACTGTTTATCGAGCAGGGATCCGGGATCTCCCGAACCCACTCCTTCACGAGATGGAGCATGACGAAGACCCCGAAGTTCTCTTATTAGAAAAAGATTTTGTACCCGATCGTATTCTTTTAAACAAAGAATTTAATTCGACCACAATATCGAAATCGGAGGTTGGTTTTTAAAAAATTTAAAGACAAACCAAACAAATCAAAGACCTATACTATGAGTTCCTAGGACAACTGGGACAACATATGTATTTCTTTGATTGGTTTGAGAACCATTTTCTACAACAAAGAGAAATTTTCAACTTAAATAAAGTTTTTAAATGGAAATTGGATGATGGTCAAGAGATTGAATCTAACCATCCACCTTTGAGAAAAATTAATATTGATTTTAGAACTCAATCAATTCTGCAAGGCACCTTTTAAGAAACCTTGTGAAGAAGACAAGGATTTTAGGGTTGAAAAGGAATTCAAAAAAGTCATTGAACAAAATAATTTTGCTAATCAACATATTTTTACGATAGGTGAACAGTTAAACAGGATCGAAACGCATCTCGACCCAACGACGTATTCGTATCCCGCTCCTGTCAAACATACTTCTACTTCGTCCTCTTCTGTTTTAAAACAACCACTTTTTAAGAATTTTGAAATGCCCAAGAAATTCAGCAAAGAATTCTATGAGGCACTCCAAGAAAAAAGAAATTTCTTTTTAAGAGAAAAGGAAAGAAAACAAAAGGCTGTGGACTTTCCCTCTCAAAAACTTGTTCTAAACACACCAAAGGTTGAAAAACCTTTAACAATTTCGATACACCTAGACTTGCAGTCTTAGATTATGATCGATTTCTGAAATTTCTAATACACCAAAAATTTCTATTCTAGATTCTGAAGATACTCCTCGGATCAACGGGATATCTTGGAAAGAGCCTCAAAAACTCTACTATTCTCGTGCCACTCCTCCGGATCTCGTCAAGGAAGAATCTTTCGTTAAGATTCAAAACAAATACTCCTCGACGCGATTTATGAATGGAATATCGATGGCGTCTCGAAGCTAACTTAATCCAAATTTTGAATCAAATGGTTATGTTGGCAACGACTTACAAAACCACTCCCGAAACCACCGATCAGGCAGGTTGCGTTTTTAATCATTGCTGGTTTTTCTGGTTCTTTGAAAGGTTGGTGGGATAATTATCTCACAGAAAACCAAAGAAACGACATTTTGAATGCAATCAAAACCGATGAAAATGGTCGATTGTTTTTGATAATGAAGGACAGAGAATCCAAGACGCTGTTTCCACTCTAATTTATTCCATTTCTCAACACTTCATTGGTGACCCTTCCGTCGTACGAGATCTCAACCAAGATCTTCTTTCTAATTTAAAATGCAAATCCCTTGGAGATTTCGGACAATATAAAGACGAATTCTTTCAACGTGTTTTACTCGGACCATTGCAACCAACCATTCTGGAAAGAGAAATTCCTCGCGGGACTTCCCATTATCATTGGGAATCAAGTTCGTACAAAAATACGCGAACAATTCGGCGAAGAAATCCCCTTTTAATAATCTTTCTTATGGCGAACTTGTGTCTTATGTTTTTAAAACTGGATCCTGAGATGTGCAATAGTATTAAACCGCAAAAACAACTTAAGAAAGAGAAATCTCTTAGAAATAAGGGATTAGGAGATTTTTGCCGTCAATATGACCCTTCATATTCTTTCTCTTCCACTTCCAAAAAGACCTCGAATTGCAAAGGAACTTGCCCGCCCGAGAAACCGGAAAAGAAGAAAAAGAAAAAATTTTCTAGAAAAATTAATAAGTTTTCCAAAAATAGATCTTCCGGTTCCAAACATTTTGAGAAAAAGACTTTTCCAAATTTGTTTGTTACAACTGTGGGGAAAAAAGGCCATACCCGCAGATTTTGCAAAATGGCTAAAAAGATTAATGAGTTGGATTTGGACGAGGAAACCCTTGACCAATTATACCAACTTATGATTGATTCCGAAAATGAGACATCCGATTTTTTCGAACAAGAAAAAGAGGAAGATGGACTCCAAATCAATGATTTAGAAAATCTTCTTAATTCTTCACACGAAACCGAGGACTCGACAAAGAGCCCAAGGAAGTTTGTGTTCTAACAAAAGATGAAGAAGAAATTCTTGGCCAAATTGATAATCTTTTCGATTTCGAATTTGTTATGAGTCGATTTCAAAAAATTAACATTTCTACTTCAAAACCTTTTGATAAACCGTATAATTTAACTGAAATTTTGAATAAAGGCAAGAAACAACTTTCTAGACCAACAAATTCGATGATCTGCGTTTTGAGATTAATGAATTAAAAAAGGAAATTCGCTTTCTCAAAATAAATCAAATTGAACAAAGCATCAAGAATTCTTAGAATTTAAGAAACAAATTTTGACAAAAAGAGGACCGTAAACTCGATGACGAGGATCAAACTAATGATCAATCTAACTCGTCGTCCTTTCTTCATTTACTTTACGAGATTACATCCAGGAAATGGATCATTAACATTTCTATTTGGATTAATGATTTTGTCTTGAATACAAGTTGCTCTTTTCGATCTTGGTGCAGATTTAAATTGTATTCGTGAAGGATTAATTCCTACAAAATATTTTGATAAGACAATCAAGCATTGAAAACCCGTCAGAAGTCGTTTGAATATTCGTTACAAATTACCCGAGGTTTCGATTGTTAAAGACAATATTTCCTTAAAGACATCTTTTTTACTTGCTAAAGATTTAAAAACAGAATGTTATTCTCGAACCCCTTTCATATCTCCGATTCAACCTTTTATGGTCACTCGGGAAGGAATCGAGACGAACATTTTGGGAAACAAAATTGTGTTCCATTTTATTTCTAAACCTCGGACAAGAAATTTGAATATTTTGCAAGAACAATCTATCAAAGAGATTAATTGTCTCATACGAGATAAAGAGTCTCACCTTTTATTTTTAAAAGAAGAACTAGAGTATAAAAGGATTGAACAAAGGATAGTTCTCCCCGATATACAAAAGAAAATTCTTCTTTTAGAAAATAAATTGAAAAGAGAAGTTTGTTCTACACTTCCTAATGCCTTTTGGAAAAGGAAGAAACATATTGTTGATTTACCTTACGAACCGGAATTTTCCGAGAAAAATATTCCTACAAAGGCTAGACCCACTCGGATGAATTCCGAACTTTTGAATTTGTGTAAAAAAGAAATTGATGACCTTTTAAAGAAAAATTTGATTCGCAAAAGTAAATCTCCATGGAGTTGTTCTGCTTTTTACGTCAATAAAAATGCAGAATTAGAACGTGGAGTTCCCGGACTTGTTGTTAATTATAAACCTTTGAATTCTCGCTTTAAAATGGATTCGTTATCCGATCCCAAATAAAAAGGATCTTTTGAACAGATTATGCCGTTCCAAAGTTTTTTCTAAATTTGATATGAAATCTGGTTTTTGGCAAATACAAATTGATGAGAAAGACCGTTATAAAACGGCATTCACTGTACCTTTTGACCAATTTGAATGGAATGTTATGCCTTTTGGTTTAAAAAATGCCCCTTCCGAATTCCAGAGAATTATGAATGATATTTTCAATCCTTATTCTGATTATATCATCGTTTATATTGACGATATTTTGGTATTCTCTTCGACATTGATTCCCATTTTAAACATGTTAATCAACTTTTGAAGGTTACAAAATTGAATGGATTAGCTTTGTCCCCAACAAAGATTTTGATGTTCCAAACCAAGATAAGATTTCTTGGTCATTATATTGAACATGGTACCATCGTACCAATTGAGCGGTCTATTCAATTTGCGGAAAAATTTCCCGATGAATTGAAAGACAAAACTCAATTACAAAGATTTCTTGGATCTTTAAATTATGTAATTGATTTTATCCCCAATATTAATATCATCTGCAAACCTTTACATCAAAGGTTAAAAAAGAATCCTATTCCGTGGACTTCTTTGCATTCGAGATACGGTTCGCAAAATTAAAACTCTTGTAAAAGAAATTCCTTGTTTACATCTTGTGAACCCTTCGCTTTTAAAATTGTAGAAACCGACGCCTCCGACATCGGTTATGGAGGTATTTTGAAACAAAAGAATGACCTTAACAAAGAGCAAATAGTCCAATTTATTTCTAAACATTGGAATGATACACAGAAAAATTATTCCACCGTAAAGAAAGAAATTCTTGCTATAGTTCTCTCCATTTCTAAATTTCAAGGTGACCTTCGAATCAAAAATTCCTTTTAAGAATTGATCGCAAATCTGCAAAAGACATTTTACAAAAAGATATTTTGAATATTGCTTCTAAACAAATTTTTGCACGTCATGGTGCAATCCCGTCTGTTTTTGATTTCAATATTGAATTCATACACGGCAATTCAAATTCTCTACCCGATTTTCTTACGAGAGAATTTTTACAGGGGAAGAACCCGGCATCATGCCACCCAGAAAGACAGAGGAAAGAGCAAAGAAGCTCGTTCCGAAGCCTCCATGATTCGGGGAAACTCACCCCAATCCGGAGTTGGCTTGAGGCCACCAAATCACCGGAACCTAAATTAACGCCTCAACCCAAACTTTTGACCCTACCTAGCCGACAAACCCCCGGCCGGGCATCCTCCCCCACAATACCTTTAAATCCGGTTAGCTACCATTTTGCCGCCGAAGTTTTAAGACAAGTTCGGCGATCCTTGACACGGGATGCTTCTATTTTTGAAGAGGTAACTTCTCCTCCCCTTTTGAAATCAAAAGAACATTTTAACAAACCTTCTTATTTTCGGAAGAAGGACAAATCAAAATTTATTTTAAGAAAGTATGAAAATATTTTGATCGTAGAAAAAGGATTTTTTCATAAAGATCCTTATGTTTTTGTAAAAAATATGTTTGGAGAAAACCAGTTCTATACTCCTTATGATGTTTTAAAACCAATTGAATTTTATGAGAACATTTTGATTCAAACAGTTCCATAAAATTTAAACATTTTTCGACAAGAATGACCCGAAAATTGTGAATTACTCAATCGCAAAGTTGCTCGGGGTCATTCACCCTTCCCGAATGGAGTCCTACTCCTTTTTCTATAGTCAAACATGAAGCCCGTTTGATCGAAACCCTCAATTACGGACTTCTTTCACATATTTTGATTACCAACAAGCCTGGTGGAATACCTTCTTCGAGCAAAATCCTAACCGGACACATACTTGGCTTTTCTACTTTGACGATAATTTTGACATAATCTCCTTACCCTACTGGTTTGTGAGATGGTGGGATTTATTAGGACCAATTCCCGATATACTTCCCCCTACAATTTCGAGCCATATAAAACCTTTTCTTCGCTTTCCAACCCACGAAAGAAGAAGGTAAATACCCTCCATTTTTGGTTTTTTGCGCCACCTTTAATATTTCTTGGGTACTTGGGTGGGAATTTGAATACGTTCCCTATCCCCTCAATTCGACATCCTCATACTTGTAAGAAGATACAAGGTAAAATGGTGGGATGGTTTCAACTTTTATGACAAAGTTTCTACCATCGCGGTACTCCAATGGCTCCAGAGCGGGAATAAAGCTTTGGTTCCCTGCAATGGTGGGAAAAGCGTTTTTGAGTGAAAGAGCCATGGCGGTCTCCAAACTAGCCGGGCCACTTCAAGAAGATTTCTACGCCTTAATGAAAAAGGCCGTTATCGATTATGAAGAATCCCGTGGATTGTCTCATCACAAACGGCAATACCAATGAGGATGACTCGCTACGGTATCAACCTAGCAGGACGATGAAGAAGAAGAAGGATCAAACCGAAGATTTCCTCTTTTCTTCATTTTTTGATGTATTTACTATTTAAATACCGTATAACACCGTATTAATCGTATAATCGTAGCGGATTTTAATTTGCACTATTCACCGTAGCAACAAAGGAATTTTTCTATTTTAAATATCCGTCGTCTCTAACGTTCGGTGACGTAACTTCGTAACGTGAGAGAACCTCTCGAGCGAGAACCCGCATGCACACACTCTATCTCTCTCTCTCCATTCCCGAAAGCTTCTCTTCCGTAACCCTTCCTCTCGACCGAGCGAAGCCAAGCGAGAAACTTTCTCGCCTTCCGAAACCCCCCTCGCTCTCCTTTTGAAGAAACCTTTCTATTTCTTCCCGGATCTCATCCGGTAAGAACCTTTACCCGCATCTCCCCGCATCTTTTGCTTTCTTCTACTTCTTCTCGGATCTACTCCGCATCTTTCTGTTTTTGGAGTTTTTATGCACGTATCTTCGGATCTTTTGTTGTAAATTCTACATTTTATGAATAAAATTGTGAAGTTTTACCTCATATAAGTCAAATACCCACAGATCGCGGAAGGCCTCGCCTCCTACTTGTGGCGTTCAAGGCTTTGCCTCTTATTATCTGCTTTTACATTCTTGTAATGCATTTTGCATATATATTCTGAAACCCCGGAATTGGAAAGGCCGTGCCTCCTACCGGTGGTCCGCATCCTTGCAATTTAATATCATTTTTTTAAGGCGAAGCTCGTTTCTTTGGAGTTACTCGTGTGATGCCGGCCGGGAGCCACATCCAGGCGATTGAGGTTTTAGTACTTCTCGTCCGAGCGATGAACATTCTCCAAAGCTTGAGCGACGAAGCCACTATTCAAATTAATTTTCAATATTAATTTCATCCGTATGTTTAGGCTTATCGATCCTAGTCCCCTTATGGTATCATATATATATATATATCATCATTTGTATGCTGTGAAATCTGAATAATATATGGAATCTTAATTGAGAAAGCCCAAAAAAGAATTTACTGTATACTTTCAATAAAGTAAACGAAGGCCCCTCTTAAAAGAGGTACCTTGAGTAAATGACCACCCCTTTGCTTGCATCCGCGTTTTATTGGAACCTTGAGCAGGTATAATGGTTACACTTGATTTAAAAAGACAAGAGCCGGATGGTTTCTAATGCGCAATCTTTGCAGTCGAGCCGACAGTAGTAGTCATTGAGAAGTATCGACGATTGTTTGAAGCCACATTGAAAGGTAATTGGAAAGATGCCAAGAAAATCCTCGATAAAGATCATGAAGCAATTAAGGCTGAAGTTATGACCGTAGCATCTCATCGTTTTACTGTGCTCCAAGTTGCGATTATGGCCGCACAAGATCAATTGGTTGAGAACCCGATCAAGCACTTCCCTCAAGAAAAGAATATTTTAATTCGTTCCCTCACTGATGCTGCCCGGGGAGGAAGAATAAGGATGGTGAAGGCTTTGGTAGATGAAATTGATAGGCTTGATACATCCGGCACAACAGACTTCACCCAACTTTTAGACACGGCTACTATATATGCCCCAATGCGAAAGGAGGTTATTTGCTGCCTGGCCAGGCGTAAAACATCCATCCGAGGTCATGGGGTCCTAATCAGCCTTGTTTATGCTGGCCATTTGGGTAGGATTTCACACTCACTCATCTTATTTCTTATTTACTTGTATTAACTTTTTGTTCTTGTGTCCCAAAGATATAGCCTTGTGTTTAGCTCGCCAAAACCCCAGCTCAGTGATAGATATGCACGACGTATACGAGAACATTCTCGGAAGTTTGGCGACTATGAAGTTTTGCTTCCTTAGTGGAGCTGGACTCAACTTTTGGGAAAAATGCATTTACAAATGTAGGTAATTTTGGGCTTCTTTTATTAGATATGTACTATTCGAGCAATTCCATCCACATAGTGTTCACTCTATGTGTTCGCATTTTTAGGTATCCCTCTATGCTTAGTTCAGACATTTGACATCTCCCAAGACAAGAAGACGGGTCCAGGTATGACTATTAATTTGTTTAATAGATGGACTAAGATGTCAGAAAAAAAAAAGGCATACCATTTGGGGATCCTAGTGACTAAAAAGTTAAGGGACGTGGACTACATCTATTTATACAAATTAATTGTTAAGCCATGATATGTGTCACAAATTGATAAGTAATTTAACATTTCTAAAGTTAGTCGAGAAGTCTTATTCCCTGTCTGTCAAGTGGAATTATTGAGATTTGTAGATTTATATTTTAAGTCATAGAGTTGATTGATCCAAGCTGTCTTTTCACATATCCAACCATTATTAAATTTCATTCTATGTGCAATTTTCATTTCATTAGTGTGATAGGTATCTTTTTTTGTCATCAATTCCTAATTTGCTGACGTGATTCTGCTCTCTCTTAGTGGCAGTAGCACTTAATTGGTTGAAGAAAACACTCTGGAATCTTGCCACAAAATCAGGTACACGAAATTATCACGAGTTACTTGAAAAAGGACCTTATTTCATCCATGGGTAGTGTTAGAACATTTAACCACAGATACAGCTCTCTAAATTTAAAGTAAACTGATGTTTCTAATATATTCCTTTGAGATCATTAATATTAACATGGACTAGCTCTCAATATGACTCTATTCAGTTCATTTTGAAGCCCAAACGATAGTATCCATTAGTTAAATATGTGACAGTACTCAATAGAAAACAGACCTATCGATCTAAATCTATCCATTTTTCATATAAAAAATAAGAAGGAACTCTTTTTTCCCATGATAATGTGTGCTCATGGACAAATCCGTCTATTCACTAATAATGCATGCATTTTGATTTTCACGGCTAATGAGTTTGATTTCCTGATTAGTATATTAAATCCATCATTTTCTTCTTAACTACTATATATACATTAGAGCAGGGCGCAAATGTGAAAAGCCTCTTCAACCTTCTTATTCTTCATCTTTGGAAAAATTGCTTGTCTGATGTTACTTGCAGTACCTTTCATCAAAAGGATAGGAGAATCGAAGGGGTTGCACAACTGCTCTCTAGAGTTTGCACGTCTGGTTCTTAAAGAGAATATGAATCTTATGGGAACTACCAAAGTACTCGAGTTTTTACTAACTTCAGGCGTTGTCCTTGATGCGGCATCCCGCGGAAACTCTGAAATTGTCAACTTATGCCTTGAGCATTTTCCAGAGTTGATGTGGGAGAAAGATTTCACAATAGAATTGATAAAAGCAGTAGTGAACGGACGACATGTTGAGGTGTTTAGATTAGTGAACACACACAGTAAAAGCGCAAAGTTGAGTGACGATCCTACTAGGAACTTCGCCCTGATGAAGGAATTCGTGCAAACGCCACCAGGACGTGCACCGGCAGATGATTCCGGAGCAGCTTTTCTTTTACAAAGGGAAATTCAGTGGTATAAGGTCGGTTCACTTGTCGTGTCCAAAACCTGATTTTAGCTAGAATCATTTTCTTTTCCGCCCTTTTGTGCTCTTTAATTTACATTTACGTTGATAAGCGTCCATTTGTTTTTCCGAAGGTACTGGAAGATAGCATGGATCCTTCTCAAAAATGTATGAGGGTGGTAGATCATGATAAGACGTACTGGGAAGCTTTTGTTGCAAATGAAGAACGCGGGAAATTGGTTAAAGAGGCGGGGGCAGTGGATAAAGGATACATCATCATCTTGTAGCGTCGTGGCGACTCTCATTATTACGGTAGCTTTCGCTGCAGCTTTTACAGTCCCTGGAGGCAACGAAGGCAGTAGAGGGATCCCAATCTTTCTAAAGAGGGGCTCATTCATAGTATTTGCAGTTGCAGACGCTCTCGCTCTTTTCTTCTCTGTGACAGCCACATTGATGTTCTTGGCCATCCTATCTTCCCGATATACCTTCGAAGATTTCCTCAAATCATTACCAAGAAAAATGTTGCTAGGCCTTACTTTTCTCTTCCTCTCTTTGGCCCTTATGCTGGTGGCTTTCAGCTCTGCTCTTTCAATCGTGCTGAGCGAACGATTCAAATGGATATACATCCCAATTACTTTGTTGGCATCCCTTCCTGTCGTATTGTTCGCAACCCTACACTTCACCTTGTATGCTGAGATGGTTGAATCCACCTATTGGCCTCGCCTCTACCGTCCGGTGAAGCTTTGGAAATGATATATCCTATTATTGGACAAGGACATCTGGGATGGGATTCTCGTTTACATTGTTCCTGTGTGTGAGATATGACTATCATAGCGGTTACTCTAGAACCAAGTTTCATGTAAGCTGGCAAGTGCACACCTTGTGTCAGTGTGTTATTTGATAATTTCTACTTCATGGCAGACATTTTCTTTCTGGTTTTTGGAGTCTATTTGTAAAATAAATGTGGCACATATAATGTTATAATAGTGGTTTAATAATTATTTCATGTCATAATTAAGTTATATTGATTACGAAATGATACAATTAAAAAGGCACGAATATGATGTGCTTTAATGGAAGGCACCGTTAAAGAGGCACATTTTGGATAATGTTTCAAGTTTAAAAGAAGTTCGATCTTCTCTCCACCTTATCAATGAACGGACGTTAATTATGTAACGTAACGCTTATCTCTCTTCATCGAAACAACATAAAAGTATAGAGAATTAAGTGAGAGAAATCAAGTCATCTTTTCTACGTCGATCGTTCTTGAAGAATCGTTATGGATAAAGGTACGTCTTCATACTTATTGATCGTGAAAATCATGAAGATAGAAGATCCATTAACGATGAATTTTTCGCAAAAAGTCTACGTTAACTTCTTACACTATTTGGGTGCTTGTATTTATGTACCTCAAGAGGTGAGAATTTGAACGTTAAAGAAAGGAAAAGTGCCACGTTCAACGGCTAGGAGGTAGATTGGAGAGAGCAACGGGTGGGCATCACTCATTTCGCTCTATCCCATGTGTTGCAAAAAGCCAAACGGCACAAAATCGTTATTAAGGCTTCCTAATCAAATTATGAGAGAAGATCTACAATAAAATTAATTATCTCCACAAAATGACATGAGAAGTAGAAGTTGATTTTTCTACTTTTGCTCGAAAAGTTGATTTCGATCGGAAAAACTCACTCGGTAAAGATTGAAAATTTCTACTTCTAAAATATTATTAACACAAAATCTTCTATGAAAAATTATTGTGGACGGCTGAAAAATTTATTCTTCATTTTTCAACTTTCCGAAATTCTTTTAAAAAATAATTTTTATTATTAAAAATAAAAAATATTTACTTTTTACTCTGGCGGCGACAGTGACATGGTTGACGATTGGTGACGATCACGGTTGGCGGTGGGCAATGGTTGGTGGAGGTTAGCGGTGGGCGATGGTTGATGGCGGCCGGCAGAGGTCTTGCGGCAACGGCGGTCGTCGCGGTGATCGCAAACAGCAATGGGTGGTGGCTCGTAGAGGTCGGCAATCGCGGTGGCGGCACGGGCTATGGGCCATGGCTGGTGGAGGTTAGCGATAGGCGGCAACGGTGGTCGGGATTGGCGGCGAGGGGAAGAGCGGTGTGTGGCGGTGGTCGAAAAGAGAGTAAAAGTGTAATGAAAAGAGAGTGCGGCAAGAAATATTTCTTGAGTTGATAAGTAATTTTTTTTAACTTCTCAAATTAAAGGAAACAAATTCAAAAGTGAAAATTCACTTCAAAAGTAAAAAATTTTATCAAATGATTTTGTGCTTGAAAAGTTACATTATCAAATAAATTTTTACTTTAAAAATATTTTTAAAATAATAAATTCATATTTAGAAGTGTTATCGTACGCATCTCAGTAAGTGTCAAAATCCATGTCCGGAGACGACCCAACTTCTCTCTTGAGGATGTAAAGCAATGACGTTCAACGAACTTTGGAGATAAGGCAAAAACGTCGCATCCTTTGGGGTGAGGGCCTTTGGCACCATCCTTGACTTCAGGGACATCTCTAGGTCGCCTATTGTTGGGGGCCCAAAAAGGGGTTGTACAAAAGACGTCCTTTCCACGACACGTGTACATAATAGAAAATAAAGGTGCTAAAATAATTTCATATATTATTGCACTTTTTCGGACATGTCTATGTCTCTGTCCCTTGATGCACCAGAAAAAGTTTGATCTGTATTTTTTAAGCAAAAACAAATTCTCAAATAAAATCTTGAAACAAATTTTATTTTAAATAAGAACCTAAAGTGCTTCTTTTTATTTAAAAAAAAATCTAACTACAGATATTTTAGTTATTTTTCCTTTTTGACTTTTTACCTTTTCTCTTTCTTGTTTTTCTTTTTTTTCCTTTTCTCTTTTCCCTTTTTTTTTGCTATAACTCCTCACCCGGTGATCGATTTAGATGGCCGACCGGTGCATCTAAAGCACCTTTTACTAAGATCAATGTAGTGATAATTTGATTCTTCCACATGGTGGTAAACCGAGCGAGGCCATCGATGCTAGCCCTAGGCTCTCCTAGGTTAGGCCCTTGCCGGCCTCAAGGGCGGCCTCGCCTAGGCGAGCAAAGACAAGTTTGAGCTTTGATTCGGCTTCCCTCAAGTACGTTCAGCCTCGAGGGCTAGGCAAGAGCGGCCCACACTAGCTTGCCCGGGTGAGGCGAGAGCTACCCTCGCCAAATCTAGTTGGCAAGGGTCACTCTCTACTTGCCCAAGCGAGAGCCGCCCTTGGCTCGTACGGGTGAGGCCGTTATCCTCGCCGGTGACCTAGCCCGATCCTTGACGGTGGCCGGCCATCGAGACCTATCACCAAGTGAGGAGCTAGGGCAAAAACAAAAAGAAAAAAGAAAGAGAAAATGGAAAAAAAAAGTTAAAAAAATGAAATGACTAAAACGCCTTTGTTCATATCTTCATTTACAATAAATAAGACACTTCATGCTCTTATTTTCAATAAAATCCACTTCAAGATCTTAAATGAGAAAATAAGAACACTTTGGGCCATTATTAGAAAATTTTCCTTTTTTAAAATATGAGATAATTTTCATTGATTAACTCTCCATCTAAATCTGCCCAAAACAAATTTTCCATCTAAATTTGATTCGCCCATTTAATGGTTTATCACATAATTACATGCGGATATAGAATAAAAAAATAAAGACATATTTCAAATTTTAGATTTCGGGTTTGAAGTTTCATGTCGTGAAACCTACATGTCAATTTTTTTGTTTTTAAAATCCGAAACCTCCCTGTGTGCTATGAATTCGAAATCTGCTGTGTTTCGACGGTTGGAACCGTGACGAAAAGTACATATGTTGTACGGATATAAATTTCGAGCTTTTGGTGGTACCAAAAAATAAACCACCAAAATAAGATAAATAGGTTGCGATTGGCATGACTCGAAAAAAATTTATGGCTATTTTCAAAAAGTTAACTAGGAGAAACTATTGAGATAAAAGAAGTGAAAAGTAAGCGCACGACAACACAAAAGCTGAGCAAAGGTCACGGTGTTCCGAGCAACGTGATTCTCATGGTAGATATGGGGTGTCCCATGCAGTAAATGCACCTCGTACGAAACTTGACTTATGCCTAATTAATGGTTGCAAGTGTACGTCGTGTCAAGTTGATACTTGATGTTCTTGTCGTATCATGGTGAGATGATTATGGGTGTGGCCCCTGAACCTACCAAGCACTCGACACGTGGCAAGAAACTTCTCTGTTCCCTGCGTAAGGGGATGATGATTGCTGATAGGCATGGCTTCACTATTTTCCTCCCGTCGGCAAGGAGGACTGCAGGGTCCAGTCAATGGAAATTTTGAATAATTCCTCGTAGTTGGTAGTCTTGGTACTATAGGTAAATTTCAAATTTCAAGTGGTTTTGGTGAAAAAAGTATAAACAGTAACTTGATTACCAGTTCACTCGTTAATAACGACATTTAGAATTAAGTAAGTTCAAATGAATTAGTATATTATAAACTCTTCTGAAAATTTACAAGTAATTTAAGTAAATAATCATTGCTATAATAAATACATCTATTTAATAAGGTAAACTCATTTTTATTTTCTCTGCGGTATTGGTGCTTTTACTTCCAACGGACCAATAGATTCATCATTACCATGACCATACAATGAATGCAAGCCTTCCTTTGCAACCAGAGAAAGTGATGCAACCCGATTTCAAGACCAACACTATTAACCCACATTCAAGCTCAAAGAGCCTCTTTTCGATAATCCACTCATCGATAAGTCCAAGATTCTTATTGGCAAGTGCCCGATTCAAGTCTGTTATCGATAAGTCTAGCATTGATAAGTCCAATAATCTGAACGATAAACTTTATCATAAAGATTTTGTCATCTCTCATGCATTGGAAGCCTACAACAATACACCTCGGGATAACCATAAGAATTAATGTTCTTTTAATAGCGCCTAGTTTCTAAATATTTGTAGTTTCTATGCGCTTTAATTTCTAGATTAGACTTTAGTCTTTTGCTCTTCTTTTGTTTGGCTATAAAAAGCCATCAAGTTTATGTAGAAAGTTAGACGAATTTGATTAATGAAAATTGCCTTGTGCATTTTCTTTGAACCTCGAAGAGTTTATATGAATGAAAACGTGAAAGAGTTTTCACTCCGTCCTAGAAGAGTTAGAGTTTTTCAAAGTTTGCATCCTTAAAGAGTTGTAACCTAAATATAGAAGATTGATGCCTATCGACTTTCTTGGAGGCCCGGAAGAGCAACCATTGAAGTTCCTATCATGTTCTTTGTTTATCCATTCACGTATCGATCACTACATCCAATCATCGACACTTCTATAGCCCTAGACATTTTTATTTCTCCAATTTAATAATATTTTAGTATTTTTTAAGTTTATTTATTTATTCTTTTTTCTTTTCTTTCTTCCTCCGATCGGCCTCCGCCTCTAGCCAATCACCAGCCTCGGAGGCCGAGCAAGGTAAAATGAATAAAAGAAATATTATAAAAAAATTGACCACATCACCGCTAGTAGTGCCATGTTAAAATCGGCCTGTCAAATGGGTTGAATTGACACAAATGCTAAAGGTTAAGGACTAAATTAGTTAAAAAAATGATTTATGACGGAATTGACACAATGGCAATATATTTAGGACTTTTTTTTGTAATTCTCTAGGAAAAAGAGTATAGATTAAATGTCGCGTTGGCATAATTTAAGATTTTTGGTAATTTTTCAAAAAAAAAAGAAGAATTGTGGAATCGATAGAGAAAAATAATGAAGATAAAGCAAACAACAATATATGGTCTCCGTAACCTTGTAGCTTAAAGTATCCCCCATAAACATCTTATTGTTCTATGTAGATCTTATTCATCTCGAACTTTAGACCTTTCTTTACGCCGTTTGTACACATTTACCTATGGAAATAATACTTATGTAAGATTCAATTTAAAAGTGGCTATTCGATTACGTACGATATCCGAAGGTATAAGTTACTACAATGTGGTAGTTTCACTCATGTATAAGCAAAATATAAAAAATATTACATGGTATTCTTAGAATAGCACAAGATTTTCTATTTGACATCAGGCAAGTTTATGGACATGCATATCTTTCCAATTTTTAGAGTTATGTCATCGGTTCGAATTAAATCACCTCATGACCATGTAATTTGTACTCTATTAATGAGACGACGTATGTAAAAGGGGACCCTCGAATTTGCTAGTTGTTAGATGGAGTGAACCGGATGGCGGATCCGGCTGCTCGCAAACTCATCCGGTTTCGTTTGAAAATAGATAGACGAAACTAAAGAAAGTAATAATTTTATTTTATTATTAAAAGAAAGCGATTAAGAATTTTTCGGTCATAAAATGGAAACACTTTAAAATGAAAAATCTCAAACCTTACCATGCAACAAAAAAGATATAAGAACTTTCAAGGGAGGATTCGAGAATTTCCTTGTAACTGGTAGATATTTGTTGCCATCGAATAATCGAGGATGGTCGACGATCGCTTAGTAGAGACGCCAGTGGATGTGGCGAGGTTCAGTGCAGTGATGTTGGAGCCAGCCATGGTTGAACCTGTGGGGAGGGAGGGAGGGAGAGAGAGAGGGAGGGGAAGAAAGAGAAGAGTGGGCTGATTTGGTTTTCCCATTTCTATTTTTTTCTCTAATCTTTTGACACGATTAGAGCAGCATGTGGCGTCGGTAATGTTCAGGCATGTAATCCATTAATCATAACTCAATAGGAGAAGATTTGTCTATTTCCAATCAGCATAAGGAAGTAAGAAAACAAGATTAAGTTGGATATATCTCGGTCGTAGAGATTGATCCAAGTTGTTTTTTAAGGTCACGATTCAATTGGCCATGAACATCGTAAGGTGTCTTTCCTTATTCGGGACCATCAACAGCTTACTGTTTTGAGAGTGCCCCGACTCTACGTTATAAAGTAAAGGCTTTTGCTAGCTTAACTGTCCACTATGAAATAACCGTGGATGGTCAAATGCTAATTGAAAAAAAAGAAAAAAAAAAAGAAATTGTGATAAATTTGTATGGTAAGCATATCACGATCATAGTAGTGTGACTGTCAGCTTATCTTTTTCCTAAAGTAAATCCAACACCATTCGCAACTTCAGTATGAAATTTCCAAATATATCCATATCTGAAAACTAATGCACGGTAGTTAAGTATACTAAGCAATGGTCAAAATGGTAATTCACAAAAATGCCACCCTCAAAGTTCGTGAAAATTACTGGGGTGCCATTGTGAGCGAGTCGTAGTGTCTTCAGGCACTCTCTCATCCCTTCCAACCATGCCGTCTCTCTTATCCTGTTCCAACATTTCATGTGTCCACGTTCGGACACGACCCAACTTTCCTCCTGATGATGTAAGCAGTGACGCCATACGAACCTTTGGAGAGAAGACACGAGGCAAGGATGTCGCATCCTTGACTTCAAGGACATCTTAAGTCGCCCAACGTTTGGGCCAAGAAGGGTCGGGCGAAAAGACGTCCTTGCGTGACACGCGTACCGTTAAGGAAGATAAGGTGCTCAATCAATAATTTCCATACGTGATTGCACGTTCTCATACAAATTTTGCGTGACATCGCTTGTCTTGAATGGTGATTTCGGAGGATTTTTCCTTTTTCCAGTTGTAAATTAGGTTTGATACGGGGGCAAACTCATTTGGTAAATCTGTCGAAGGGAACAAAGTGTGAACAATATGTGGTGTAAAATCATCAGCTATGTGAACTCGTAGCTAGCTTGACTAACTAAAGAGAAAGCCAAGACAAAGGTATCTCGCTCCGCCGTAACGATGATCATCGGCGAGGGCACCAAGTGTTAGAATACATAAATATAAATATTAAATCATATCTTCATGTATTAGTTTAAATTTTTAGAACAGGTTAAAAGTAATTCTATAAAATCTCATATAATATTATTGTAAGAGATCTTGAGTTCATAAAATTTTTAGAACAGTTGACAGTGATCCTAAAAAAAGTACCACGTGCTAAGTTCATATCGGTATCCCAATCCCAAGGATCTTGACGAGCCCTTGAAAAGTAAATACATGACAAAATTGGATCATGCGAAAATATAATCCACCTCTTCGAATGAGCAATTAAGGCTGTGTATGGAAATGTTTTGAGAACATATTTGAAACAGAAATATTTTTTTGTGTTTTGTTCCGGCTACGATTTTCGAGAATAAAAACGCGTTTAGTAATAAAACAATACTTTTTTCACCAAAAGGAAGGATCTACAACCGGCGACGGTGGCGGCGGTCGGCGATCGATGGTGGGCGGCTGCGGCGGCGGCCACTTGAGCTCCTCGCCGACGATGGTGGGGTGGTGGTGACTTGCACGAGCTTGCTCTTGAATTGTTTCTAAGAAGTGTTCCAAAACCTAAAAATAATTTTTTTTTGGCATCCAAAGTGTTTCTTTTTTCAAAAGTATTCGCCGAACAGTTTTAAAACATTTTTCAACCATACACGTTTCCGTTCGAAAGTGTTTCAAGGATACTTTCGAAACAAAAATACTTTTCAGGGAGTGTTACTATACATGCCCTAAGATAAAGAGCCACAACTGGTACAGGTGAGAAATGCCGATTTTGAGGGGCTGGAAAATACTGGCCATGAAGCAAAAACTGTGCACAGGGGATCTTGACGAGCCCTTAAAAATAAAAGGCACTAACTTTTGTAAAGGCATGACCAAAGAACAAGAAAAACCCCATAAAAGCGGGCAAAATACAGAATCGAAAACACCAGACATTACAAATAACCACACTGTCGGAACTCATAGTCACACGCCGAAGTTGAACCGAGGCTCGATTCGGATAAATCCTAGTCAAACAATCACGGATTTGGTAAGGAACGTAAATCATCCAAACAACTACTTTCTTTTTTCGCTTAAGCTATGTGGACACCACATCAATTCCGTTTGCCTTCCATTGTCCACATAAGCAGCCGCAAAAGATTACGGCGGTATACCCACCCACGTATGGCCGAGTTGGTGAAAGGCGTGCTTTATCTCGTCAGTCACTTGGTTCAAAACTCTCAACTTGATTCCGTGACTAAAGTGGGGGCCATATGGCTGGTGGGCCGCTATGCTAGCTCCCCGAGATATCGACGTTGTGCGCAAACCTACGGATCCTCGGTTACCACAAAAAAAAAAGATTACGGCGGCATTTAACAAAATTGTAATGAAAGGTAAATGTGTCTCACAGATGAAAATTTGGACTTATTAGTTATACAAAGGAAATGGGAAAAATTATAATAAAAAAAAAGTTCTAAATCTATTGCAATTATTTTTTTTTTTTGTCAATTCAATTCTAAATCTTTTGCATTTATGCCAATTTAATCTATTTAGACTGACGGTTGATGCGCCAATTTTTAATAATTGTTTTAGTATTTTTTAGAACTTATTTATTTATTTATTTATTCTATTCTTTTTCTTTTCTTTTTCTTCCTTCTTCCTCCAATGCCCTCGGCCGGTCGCCAGGCTTGGAGGTCGACGGGAGGTAGAAAGAATAAAAAAAGAAAAATAAATAAATAATGATAATAATAAATCTAAAAATATTAAAATATTTTTTGAAAATTGGCCAAGTTAATGTCGGTAGCGCCATCGTTAGAGCCGGTAGACCAAAATGGATTGATTTGTCTAGACAAATGCAAAAATTATAAAATTAAATTGGTAAAAAACAATTATGACCGAATTGATACCATTGCAATATGTTTAAGATTTCTTTTAATAACTCTCCCACAAAAAAAAAGTGTAGAGTAAATGTGTCGCATGGGTATAGGTTGAGATTTTTGGTAATTTTTCAAACAATAATTGGTAGAATATATTCAGATAAAAGAAGCCAAGATAAAGCAAACAACAATATCTGGTCCCCATAAAAGGCAGAGGAAAAGTCACATAGCATTTCTCTATCCCAACTAATTTGAGGTAGACTGTGAAACGTGATTCTCATGGTGGTTTAAGAATTTATGACTATCCAAGAGTAGCTACTCGGACGTGTCGAGGTGTTATATGATGTTTATAGGTGAGATAATTATTGGTGTGTCCCCTGAACCTATCAACACCCGACACGTGGCAAGACACTTCTCCACTCCCTTCCTAGGAAGATGATGATAGGCTTCTCTATTTTTCTCCCCCATTATCCATGTGGGCAAGGACGAGTTCAAAAAGGTCAAGGGAGTATTTGAAAAACTCCCCGTAGTCGGTAGATTTTTTTAACTGTAGGTAAATTTCGAATAATCAAGGATGATCGATGGCTAATTAAATCGTTTAACTATGACTTTGAATCAAAAGTAAATGGATGCTAATGTATCTCGAAACCTCAAGGACTTTGCAATTTTTTTTTAATTACTTCATAATTAAATCGTCCTCAAACAAATTTTGGGTGACATCGCTTGTCTTGAATGGTGATTTCGGAGGATTTTTCCTTTTTCCAGTTGTAAAATAGGTTTGATACGGGGGCAAACTCATTTGGTAAATCTGTCGAAGGAAACAGTGTGAACAATATGTGGTGTAAAATCATTGGCTCTGTGAACTCGTAGCTAGCTCGACTAACTAAAGAGAAAGCCAAGACAAAGGTATCTGCTCCGCTGTAACGATGACCATCGGCGAGAGCACCAAGTGCTATAATACAAAAATATAAATATTAAATCATATCTTCATGTAATAGTTTAAACTTTTAAAACAGGTTGCTGTAATTTCATAAAATTTCATATAATATTAGAGTGATATAGATCTTGAGTTCATAAAACTTTTAGAATAGTAAATAGTGATCCCAAAAAAGTTTCACGTGCTAAGTTCATATCAAGTATCCCAATCGCAGGGATCTTGACGGGCCCTTGAAAAGTAAATACACGACAAAATTGGATCATGTAAAAAATATAATCCACCTCTTCGGATGAGCAATTAAGGCTGCGTATGATAATGTTTCTTTTCTTGGGAACATATTTGGAACAGAAATATTTTTTTTGTGTTTTTGCCAGTGTACGTCGTACGTCGTGTCAAGTTGATGTTTATTGTCATATCCTGGTGAGATAATTATTGGTGTGGTACTGAACCTATCAGCACCCGACACGTGGCAAGAGATTCTCTCCTCCCTGCCTGAGATAATGATAAATCGATAACTGATAGGCATAGCTTCTCTATTTTCCTCCCCGTTCTTCATGTTGGCAAGGAGGACCGCAGGCTCCAGTCAATGGAAATTTTGAAAAATTCCTCGTAGTCAGTAGAGTCTTGTAACTATGGGTAAATTCTGAATAATTCTCCGCACATGAGTTGTTATCATGACTTGATTATGGCCATTAGTTTCTTTATGTTTATGCCCAAATTATGATCCTGGTGTCAATATTAACAATTTGTTTTTTGGTCAGAATATTAACAATTCAGTTGGATGAAGATTTATATGATCTAAAGATTATGCATTTATTTTTCACGTTGAAAGACCTAGCAAGTATCATAATCCATGTCCGGATGCGAAGTAATTGTCATGCAGGCTTTCGACAGGAGGCAAAAATGTCACATCCTTGTGGGCAGGCACTTTGACAGCATTTTATTGACTTCAATGACATTTTTAAGTCGCCCAACGTTGGGCCAAAAAAGGTGTTGTAGAAAGATGCCCTTGAGTTACATGTGTAAAATTCGAGAAGTGTCCTCAATAATTTCATAAATAATTATTCCATTTTCTATTATATAATTAGTTGCATGTTGGTAGCTATGTAGCATCGATATTCTTTAAGATCTCCGTGTTATGTCCGACACTTTGACACTCTTCGACATGTCACCAACATCCATCAACGCCCGTACACGCCGGTGATACGCGAGTCTACTATCCTAGCATGCCCTTTCGATCCTCATAGAGTCAATTTTGAAGCATTTGCAATAAATTAAGGAACATAATATAAACTTATTAAAATTATATATACTTAAGTTACATACCCAGCCAATAAAAAAAAAACTAATCGTGAATCCCTAACGGAAGAATAATAATTTATCATGTATATTAAAAGTATATATTTAATATACAACATGTTGGAATTTTTTATTTTTTTAGAAATAACGTGTTGACGTGTCGTGTTGTGTCGCGTGTCACATGCCTTGTCGGTGCTACATATGTTGGTAGTATTCAAGCAAGTAATTCACTAATCATGAGCAAATAGCACAAACTAGTTTCAAACAACATTGGGGGAAAACATGTCCCCGGTAAAAAAATAAATTGCATAATGTTGGTATAGAACCAAGTTAAGTTGGGTTTCAAGTTTTTTAAGATATTCAAGCATAATTAGCAAAGAATGGCGAGGCCTTCTCTAGCTTTTCCATGAAATTACTGACTGTTGGAAACCATTAACAGCCCGTTGTTTTGAGAGTGTACCATCTCTACATTATAAACTAAATCCAATACCACTCTCAAATAATACCCGAAAATTTCCAAAAATATAACCATGATTGAAACTTAATGAATTACAAGAATGTATTTAAATAAATGGTTAAATTGTTAATTTATAATCTCACCATAGATTGTATATTTAAATTGAAGTTTTTCCATCCTCTAACACTTCAAATTAATTTCTACACTATGCTCTATCTCACTTCTTCTTTCGTTTGTGTTTTCTTTGTTCAATTTTTGCGCACACATGTTCCTGCATATACTTCTAACCCAACAAAATTGAGTTATTTTTTGCTAGTGTTCTTGAAATGCATGCATCACTCATACTTAGTCTGCATATACTTCTATTCTAACAAAATTGAGTTATTTTGTGCAACTTAGTATTTCAAATCAACCCAAACAATTCTTCTCTCCTCCTTCGTGTTTGTGACACGTCAAGGTTTTAAAAAACACTCTAGAATGTTGCCATTTGCAAGTTGTCGCGACCTAAAAAAAAATAAACAAGTTTATCATTTCCGGGCTAATGGATTATCAGGTTAATTAATTAACTAACCTAACTCGGACTCTCCCAAGTCCATACCAAATCGCAACTTAAAGTTCGAATGATTAACATGCAATGTGATTTGAATTTGGAGTCGCCACTAATCATTTTCGGTAGGTCGATTAGAAACCTAAATAAAATAGCGGGAGAAAACTATCTTATTTCTCGTGAACCGGAGATTAAGAGTCCAGGGGACTTGGTTACATTAATTATAACTAATGCCCTTTCGGTACCTTAAAATTCATGAAACAAATAATGGATTTGACAAATTTGATGAATTCTACTTTAAGATCAAAGAATCAATTTTTTTGGATTTTTCTTCCCATGACATTTTTTTGAAATAAAGAAATTACATAAAATTAGGATGAAATAGGTTCAAGATTACTCCCCAATTTGAACTCGTGCACCAAACTTGTGCTTCGGGCTTGTCTTGACCATTGGACCGATTTGGTGACTCGTTAGACCGAGAAATCTCTTGGTCCTATCTCTCATTCACGCTTCTTTCTCATCTCGCTAGGATTTCATGAGACCGCAATCGGGCGTTGATATTTTTCCCTTTTGCTCTTCTTCTATTCTTGTACCATTGATGTCTCATCGTTGATATGCATTGTTATTTAACATAAAAACATAGAGAAAAAATCAGTGTAGAGAATCTAGGCTAATTTGTATTCGAAATTAAAGGAAGTTAGGAAATCACTTAGCTTTCTTTTGTCGACGAGCTTGAACGATGGTGATGAACTTGTGGCTTGTGTTGATGGGTGCAGAAATTGGCAATGGTAGCACCGAGCTTCAAAACACTCAAGCCCTCTCAAAACTCTCTCAAAATTTTTCTCAAGAATTCTCTTTTTCCTCTCTAAAGAATTTCTCTCAAAAACTCTCTCAATTCTCTTCCACTCCAAAAGAACTCCCTTCTCTTCAAGAACTCTTCTTCTTTTATAGGCAAAATTCTTCATCCTTCATTCTTCATCTTCATTTCCTCACCTTCCATTTTCATCTTCCTTTCTTCATCTTCATCTTCTTTTCTTCATCTTCATCTTCTCTTCTTCACCTTCATTTCTTCATCTTCCATTTTCATCTTCTCTTCTTCATCTTCATCTTCCTTTCTTCATCTTCATCTTCTTTTCTTCATCTTCATTTCCCCATCTTCCATTTTCATCTTCTTTTCTTCATCTTCATCTTCCTTTCTTCATTTTCCATTTTCATCTTCTCTTCTTCATCTTCCTTTCACCATCTTCCTTTCCCCATCTTCCTTTGGTATTTGCAATGCAGTCCCTGAAGTTTCAAGTATTTGCAATCTGATCCACTGAAATTCCGAGTATTTGCAATACGGTCCCCCCGAAGTTCTGAGTATTTGCAATCTGATCCCCGAGAAAATATTTCTTTCAAGCCCAAATCTTCTTGGTGCATTTTTCCACCGCATGCCTAGTCAGGACCCTGTTAAATTAAGCTCAAATTGTATGCCAATGCTAAATGAATATGTGAGATGATTTTTGTTTAGAACTAAAATTAGTTCTAATTTTTATGCAAAATATATATTAGTCAAAATTTAGGCGTCAACAGCTGCCCCTCTTTGAGTGGAGGCTCGTAGAGGTTCCGCTCAAAGACAAAATTGAACCCTAAATTTTGATGGTGCAAATGATGGATGAACTTTTTGGCGGGAGTTTTAGTCCCATTTTTTATGTAATGAAGTGATGCATGATATGCAAGACTGTAAATAACATGTGTCATAATTTCTCTTTTTCATGTTAGAGAAACCGCACATGGATCGCATACGAGAATACCTGTTTTACCAAATACCTCATAAGCTGGTGATTCCCTTAATTTCCAAGTTTCTTGCAAACACGAGGATCTTAAGGTATTCGGCCTATCTCGTTATCGGAGATTTCTCCCTAATGCGAGACGGCGCAAGATATGTGTATCCTTCCGGATCACAAGAGCTACGTCGTTGTGAGTCGAAAGAAGTAGAATCAAGTTCACAAGAGCTACGTCGTTGTGAGTTGATTAAATGTCGAAATCGCCCGGTGCATATGTCTTCACGATTCGACAAAGGGGAACCAAAATCTTAAGAGCTACGTCGTTATGATTTGGTTTGGATCAAAATCACGGGTGCTTATGTCTTCGTGATTTGATAAAGGAGCCGAGAATCATAAGAGCTATGTCATTATGAGCCGACTAAAGGTCAAGATCACCGGTGCATATGTCTTCGTGATCGAGAAAGGGGAACCAAAATCTTAAGAGCTACGTTGTTATGATTTGGTTTGGATCAAAATCACGGGTGCTTATGTCTTCGTGATTTGATAAAGGAGCCGAGAATCATAAGAGCTATGTCATTATGAGCCGACTAAAGGTCAAGATCACCGGTGCATATGTCTTCGTGATCCGAGCCTGAAATCATAAGAGCTACGTCGTCATGATAAGATGTCAAGATCGCCGGTGCATATGTCTACACGACGACGGAGAGAGGCATATTGCACGAATTGAATCGTAACAACTATCATCGGAGGAGTTGTTGATTTGAAAATGGGTTCGGAAAACTTACCTGGGTTCTCCGAACGATTAATCAAAGAACGAAACAGATCGCTCGTATCTTACATGGAAGGCATTTGCCGGGAGAACTTGCTCATTCAATAATCCTTGGATGAATTTCGAGACGTTGGGAGGGACATCGAACATCGAGAATGTATTACCCATCATAGAATGTCGGAGGTAACATGCGCAAACATATTCAACAATGAGTTCATGCAAAACTTTCCTACCGAGCTTGCAATGATTAGAAATAACATGTGTATAATGCAATCACTCATACCATGGTTTATGCATAACCATTCTATCAAGTTTGCATTATCAATCCTGTCCGGGGATGTTCTCACATTATGAATACCTCGAATGTGAGCTGAATGGGGGACTTCAGTCAGGAAGGGTTTTCTCTCACTCTCAAGAAAAGTTATTTATCGCTGCTGCGGGATTCAAAAGAAATCACTCAATCTTTCCATCATCGCATTCGATAAGGATCCGAGTAATCTCGCAGTTGATACGACCGGAGCCGATCCGGGAGGTCTTGATTAGGACCGTAATGAGGGCTAGGTCAAAGGTTTACAAAGGGGACTCTAGTTGAGTCAAGGTTTCTTGAAATGAATTTCTTCGTCATCTCTCCGGGTTTACAAGTCAAGAACCCCGCAAAATGAGAGAGAAGTAATCTTGCTCGAACTTTTCGAGTGATGCTTAAAATCATTGAACTCCACATTAATTCAAGTGCCCTAGTAAAAAAGGCTTTTAAAGGGTTGTAATGGAGGTAATGATTTGGGACCGAGAAACGAAAGGGTTCGTTTTGGCTCGGAAGATGTTTGAGAAGGGGCTTGATGTTGGTGATCATTACAATCTTGTCACCGATCGTGGCCTTCTAGGATACCATCATTGCTCGGGGATGGTATGAACTGAAGATTGCATTTGCAATTTGACACTTCATGGAGATTTTTCTCTCAACCCTTTTAGGATATACGGGGAAAATTGTGCATTCAAGTTCGGAAATATTCTACAAATGAACAATGAATTGAAAGGGAATTGGCCTTGCTTTTGGTAGGCACTTTGCTTTTTAAATACCTAGAAATTGTTTTGGAATCAACCTTTCCTCTTTCTTCCTTTTTTTTTTTTACTCCCAACTCTTTTTTACTATTGCATCTTGATGAGTCCATTGGGAGATTTTCTTTTGATCCGAGCTTTTCGGGTCCTTCTACTCAAAGATGGGCCATATTCGCTTTGGGACAACAATGATCACCAATAAGGGCTTTTAGAAACGAATTTGCAGGCTCAAATGGGTTGTGCAAATGGATATAGATGTGTGGGATAGAAAAAGAAATGCTCTTCGTCATCCTAAGGCACTTGAATTAAAGCGCAAGTACAATGCAAAGAACCACCCGAAGATTGATGTTAGTCCAAGCAAGAAGATTTCTAACCATTTGTCTCGTGTGACGATGGAATTGCCTCTGTTTTTGCCCCAATGTGAGGTGGTTCTTGACGGGGTTGTGGAAGTGAAATCTCCGCTCGAATGGGTTGATCAACGGATAACTTGCAGTGTTTAGGGTAGAGAAATGAACGCCTCCATCACTTCGATTATCGTACCTTTCGCGAGAAAACTCTTTACCTCGGGGAATGCGGAATTTTGCCACCGTTCATCTCGCTCTGAAAAAATTGGACGTGTTTGGGAAAGGATTGCCTTTCATCATCCTGTCATGCCCCCTCCTGTACATTTGATGTACCTTATGTAGTTCATGTTCCTTATTCAGAGTTGGTAAATTAAACATGAGGAACAATCATGTGCAAACCATGCGGTGTATGAGTGTTTTCGAGCATATAAAATGCAGCAACTTTTTAGCTTGGGCGACAAAGTTCGCAAGTACATAAAAAATTTCTTAGGGGCGTGGATCGTGAGTTGCCCCTATTCATGCAAGCTACGTTGCAAAACTTCATTGTCTGCTCGAGACATGAGATTGTCAAAGGCTCCAGGAATTTCTCATTTCATTAATTTTTCAGGGAGGGGATACTTCTCTATTTGGACAAGGCGATGACCCTCGTAAAAATCAAAAGAGAAAGCATCAATGTACGTCCTCATGTTCTAAAAAAATTGAAACGATACCACTTTACTCATGCACGTATTCCTTGCGAACTTTGAATTGAAAAGATCGATTCATCCGGATCGGATTGTATGTCCGGGACGTTATCTCTCCTGGTTCTATAACCGTCTCGGCTGAGCTTCGATCCGCGAAGCAAAAAATGTTTTTATTAATCTTTGTACATTGATGCCAAATCCCAAGATCGACCCCGGGATGCCTCGGACCACTTGTCATTCCCCAACCACTATCTTTGCGGTGTTGTTGGCGTCCACGGGTGGTTCGCTTTTGTTATATTGTTCTCAAAGCGGTTGGCAATCCCCTGTCGAGAATAAAATAAGCTTAACTTAGAGTTTGACACGAGCGAGAGTCAATTGGGACGATACGGAGTTACCCATCTTTGAGCTCGCTTGGTCCTTTACTTGCATTCTCCCAAGTAAGGCTATTCGGAATCTCTCTTTACGGGCGTTCGGGGCGTCGTCCACAAATTGATTTGCTACGGGGCCTAGCTTAATAAGGAACTTACGCATTTGATAAGAGAGGAGAAAAATTTGCCCTTTAACTCTAGGCAAATTCTAGACAACTAGAAAGTAAAAGTATCCCACGCAGGGGAACTATACATGGAATTAAAGGAGTATTCATGCGAGATTGGTTCCACCTCTTTTCTTGGCTATTCCAATGATTGGCTGATTTTGTCTTGGATCATATACCAACAATCGTTATTTGAGGATCCATAATCACTTGCTTCGGATCACAACTCCGGAGGTCTTTCGGCTCGACCCGGGCGACCAAGGCGGTGAGCTCATCATCAAAGTAACCTTTTGATTTTTCGGGCAATTGATACTCGATTGGGCATTGTTACTTGCTAACACCGGCGACAGATTTTCCACTTTGTTTTTGCCGTGAGCGGTCGACTCCTTGAGCTTGAGCCTCCGCCGTCGCTCGGGAACTCGTAGGGATGATCAACCGGTCCCATTGCTAGAACCACCAGCGGAAGGTCGGTATGGCCGAGTATTCTTGATTGGGAAGTGGTCGGGTATTTTTTGCTCCGTAGGTTTTCCTGGGATTGATCTTCCGGTCATAACTTTGCTCCGGTCGCCTTGGTTCCAAGCTACATCATGCTTCTTCGACTTATCTCTAAATCTGTGAAGGTGATTTGTGACACTTCGTAGGGTGAGTCCGTCTATATTCATCATTTTGAGTACGGCCATTGGTCGTCTTTGAATTGATTCCTAGTTGTCGAATCGCCTCGATGAATATAGAATGAAGCTCGGCGGACCAAAGGGGCCTTTTCTTTCCGACAAAATCGTCGTAGGCGGCTTGGCCATAGTTCTTTTGTTCGAGTAATTGCTTCCTTACAGCATGCTGCCAAATATTTTGGAGCACTCGAACGCAGACCGGCTTCTTTAGGATGCCCGAGCACCATGCGATATGGCCTCGTTATGAAGCTGCCGATCATCATTTGCGATGTTATGATCACCGGTATATCCAACTCCGAATCGATGATCTTTAAGAGGCGAGACCGTCCATATCGATCCCTACCATGGGCTGTGACGACGATGTCGAAATCATATTTGTACCGCCTCGGCTCCTCTAAGGCTTCCGTTGCTTTCACATAAGGTGAAATCTTGTACATGCACTTTCTCAAGCATGGCAACGAGGATCGAGAGGGAAACGGGGTTGCCATCAATGGCCATGACTCGTAGATCCTCGGGATAGGAAGCTTCCCATACTTCCGCTTTGGAATGGACGCATACTTATTTTCCTTTCAAAACCTTCCATATGTAGACCAGAAAAATGGGTGTTTCGACTAGAGACCGGGCTTTAGATGTTCTTTGGACTTGCAAAGATATATTGTCGGAAAATCACAAAAGCGATGATGGCCTTTCGTGACGAGTTCGGAGGTGCATTGAGACTTCAAGTTCTTTATAAACGTTTTACGATCTGTTAGTCTCGCATGATGACTTTTCTCTCCTTTTCGATCTTAGTGCCTTGGATCCATTTCGTAATAACTCTTACCCCTCACTCAATCCGTCGTTTTTTTTACTTTTCGATATGGAGGAGCCCTCAAATCTTTTCACTTTCTCTACGAACGAGCAGTTATTTCCCTCCTCAAATCTTTTATCTTTCTCCTACGAACAGGCGGTTATTTGCCCTCCTCAAATCTTTTCGCTTTCTCCACTAACGAGCGATTATTTCCCTCCTCAAATCTTTTCGCATTTACTTACGTGAAGGTTTTCAATGCTTAGTCAAATACGGCGAGGAATTCACGCATTTAAACATGATGATGTTCGTGGATAGATCTTGTTCTTTGCCCTGGATTAAAAGAAGAATGTCTCACATGGGGATTTTGTAACAAACAAGTACATTCATTCGTACATGTCACTACTTCTCTTGAGGATTCGTAAGGGCTGGCTAGTAATGCTCAAAAAAGAGATATTTTGAGAGCCCATAATAAAAAAACTAAAGCTTCATGTAGGCTACACATTCGGAGTTCCATCGGCGTTGAATTGGTGTTTGTGACATCAAGGAAACTCCAATTGTAGTGATGCATGTCTCTTCCCTCGAAGGGCATCGGTTACGCCTCTCTGCAAGACCGACTTTGCGGGATGTATCTCCAACGAAATCGGATTGTACGAGAACTTGCTCGGGGGATGAAGCTGGTGAATGAGCATTTTCAATGCTCGGATGTGGCTCATCGAGGGACATGTCACCAAAGGAGATGGGGCCGCTACGAGACATGGCAAACAGCGGTGTTAATAGCATCCATATACCTCTTGTTCTCTGCTCGAAGCTTTTCACTTTCTTCCCTCGGAAACGTAAGTTCATGACTTTCATTTTTAACCTTCAATCGGGTCCGCTTGTTTTGAAACCAAAACTTGACCTTCAAGGGCTCCATTCCCATCATCCGGCTCAATTCATTTTTGCGTCTCCTATTCACGTAAGAGCACTCCTTGAAGGCGAGCTTGAGCACTTTGATTTGATATTTTCTTTTAAGGGTTATTTGCGGTTGCCGCGGCCATTGTTGTTCTTTGTCGAAATCTTGAATTTCACTTGCCAAGAGAGTTGGGTTTTACGGCTCGGCGTTGGATCCGGTCTCGAAATCCAGCGGTTCGCTTTCGGGGATGTCTAGGTTGGTTGCCTCCCGAGTAAGTGCGATGGCCTCTAAACATGTTGGATTGAAATACCTCTTACCGCCTTTTGTTCACTCTATTCTCCGATGTATGCTTACTCTCTCCAAATTCTTTCGAGTAATCGGGTATGTTCCAAAGCCTCCCTTTAAACGCGGATGAAAATCACTAAGCCGACGTTTTTCCCAAGATTTCGTGTTTCCGCTTTGCCTTATTTTTTCAACGTGATGGGACCCGAATCCACTCGCACCGATTTTCTTTTCTTGATAACCATGCTTGTCTCCCACTCAGTTTTCAATCATGGTGGGACTTCAACTCTTTTTGTAACTTTTCGGATTTGTGAGGCTCGAGATCACGGATTGACGATAGATCCAGGATCCAATGAACGAAACGCCTGTAGTTTTACCCGAGTAACTAACGTGGTCTCGCAAGAATTGCTTGTTTCTTCTCTCGGAAAGTATGCTTGTCTCCCACTCGGTTTTCAATCATGGTGGGACTTCAACTCTTTTGTAACTTTTCGGATTTGTGAGGCTCGAGATCACGGATTGACGATAGATCCAGGATCCAATGAGCGAAACGCCCGTAGTTTTACCCGAGTAACTAACGTGGCTCCGCAAGAATTGTTGTTTCTTTTCCCGAAAAGTATGCTTTGTCTCCCACTCGGTTTTCAACATGGTGGGGTCCTCAACTCTTTTTGTAACTTTTCGGATTTATGAGGCTCGAGATCACGGATTGACGATAGATCCAGGGATCCAATGAGCGAAACGCCTGTAGTTTTACCCGGTAACTAACGTGGCTCCGCAAGAATTGCTTGTTTCTTTTCCCGAAAAGTATGCTTGTCTCCCACTCGTTTTCAACATGGTGGCGTCCTCAAATCTTTTCGTAACTTTTTCGGATTTATGAGGCTCGAGATGGTAGATCCGTGATTCACGGATGAAACGTCTGTAGTTTTACCCGGATAATTGACTCCACATCCACAATAATTATTGCTATAGCTTTTCTTGCCCTTTAAATTAGGATTTAACGCCGAGATAATTATCGCTTTCATATCTTCATCTCCAACCTTCTAAGCACTCTTTTGCATCCACTCTCTTTTTAGCCGCTTCAACAACAATGGCTTCCCCTCCTGCGCACGCCTTTCGGTGAAGTTTTGGCAAATGGGAGAAACTTTATAATCTCCTAGGCCGGGGCTACTCTTATATAGCCAACCATCCGGAGGCCGAAGCGAGATTCGTCTTATGTTTAGGGATATGGGCACCGCTTCCATTGAAGGTACCAAGTTAGAGGAGGAATACGGGATCTTCCCCACCCTCTTTACTAACTTCCCGGAGGCTTACCATGTTGCTTATCAAGATGTTACTTTGGCCCACCTTGTGAAGGCACGCTATCGGGATCGGTCGGACAGCTTGGTGTTGGCGATCTTGTAGCCGACAATTATAAGAAGACCCTCGACTACGGTAATGAACAAGTCTCCCTGTTGATTCGTGAGAGGGAAACTTGGTGGGGTGTTTGGCCATGTCCCGAGACCATCTTCGAGCGCGATCCGCTCAATATTGTTTTAAAATTTCAATGCGCCATGGTTGGAAGAAAGGTTGGACGATCGACCCTGGATATAGCCCGCGGGAGAATGCTTGATCCATGACCTGGAATTTCTTGCCGAGCATCACGAGGACAAGGTAGCCAAGCTCAAAGAGAAATGTGAGCTCCTCCTCTTTAAGTTGGCGGATCTCGATTCTCGGAGCGATCGGTGTAGGCGGAGCATCAGCTGTATGGAGAGTCGGTTAAACTCCTTTGTGATGCTCATTAGGGCTCGGTTTGGCTTTACGTTCCCACCCCGTTGATCTATTTGCAAAGCTTTCCGATGAATGAAATGAATGCAAGTTTTTACTCATTTCATCTTGGTCGTCATATTTTTTCGCAAGATAACCCCTTTTACTCTGCGAATAAGTAAATCTCACGCTCCGATGGTCAATCCAATTGGGCAGAGAGGCTCCCCCATTCGAAACAATCTCTCGGCAAATATTAGTAGCGAGAAAACAAACGAATGCTCAAATGTGAACAACTCGTGAATACGTATTAATATTATAACTCGATTATGAAAAATCTTAGTGAATCAAGCATAATATTTCTTTCTGAGTCGAATTGATTGGATTGGTAAAGGCACGACCATCCATCTCGGCTAGAATCAAAGCACCACCAGGGAGCACCTTCTTTTACTATATATGGACCACCATAGTTTGGAGCGAATTTCCCTTACGGGAGTGGGACTATTGGCAATAATTTTCTCAAGACCAGGTCATTGATCCGAAAATATCGAGGCCGAACTTTTTGTTGAATGATTTAGCAACTCTCTGCGCTGATAATTTGGCCATGACATCTGGCCTTAAGTCTTTTTTCGTCGATCGGATTCAATTGGCTTGCTCTTTTTGGATCCATTCGGCTTTCGTCAAGCAGCTTGAGACGGTATACGTAAGGAAGGAATTTCCACTTCAACCTGGTAAAACTGGCCTCCATTCCATATACAAGAGAATACGGGGTTGCCCCGGTAGATGTCCGGATTGAGGTCCGATATGCCGTAAGTGCGAATGGCAACCTCTCATGCCAATCGCGATAATTTTCAGTTGTCTTCGCTAAAATTTTCTTAATATTCTTATTGTGGCTTCTCTTGCTCCATTCATCGAGGGCGATATGGGGAAGAGTTCGGATGCTTGATCTTGAATTCCTTAAACAATTCGCCCATTAGTTTGTTGTTTAAGTTCGAGCCATTATCGGTGATTATGGCTCGGGTGAACCGTATCGAGCAATGATATCTCGGCGGATAAATTTTGCGATATTTCGTGCCGTAACCGCTAAATAGGATGCGGCCTCGATCCATTTGGAGAAATAGTCAATCGCCACCAAGATGAATCGATGCCCATTAGATGCTTTAGGGTTGATAGGACCGATAACATCAATGCCCCACATAGAAAACGGCCATGGTTCGGATAAGCGATGCAACTCATTTGGAGGGACATTAATCTTGTCACCATGAATTTGACATTTGTGACAGACTCGGACATCTGAATACAATCTCTTTCGAGCGTGAGCCAATAATAACCCAACCTCATAATCTTCTTAGCTAACAAGTGGCCGTTCATGTGTGGACCACAGATCCCTTCATGTACTTCCATTATTAGACAGGCTGCTTCGGTCGAGTCAACGCATCTTAGTAGGACGGAATCGAATGACCGCTTGTACAAATTCTCTCCATTCAAGAAGAACTTGGGGCCATTTTTCTTATGTACTTTTGGTGGGATACGGTACTTTTTTCGGGGAACTCCGCCTTCTGAATATAAGTCTTGATGTCATGGTACCATGGTTTACCATCGGGTTCATTGATCACGGCCCATACAATATGTCGATTTTTTTAATACCTCGATCTTCGTTGGGTCAACCTCAAGTCCATTGGTGACTTGTAACATTGAAGACAAGGTAGCCAATGCATCGGCGAATCGATTATGAGTCACGGGCGAGATACTCAAATGAGATATCCTCAAATTCTTCTACCAATTCATCCGAGATACTCATGGTAGGGTAGCAATTTGGCATCTCTCGTCTTCCACTTTCCAACGATCGAAGGATAATCAAAGCGGAATCTCCGAACACCTTGAGTCGGGTTATCCCCATTTCAATTGCAGCCTGCGGACCGAGGATGCATGCCTCATATTCTGCTATGTTATTTGTGCAAGGGAATACCAATTTTTTGCTACGGGATAATCTTGACCACCTGGAGATATAAGAACCGCGCCCGTGCACGATCCCGATAAATTGACAGCTCGTCAAAATACATAGTCCGGATGTAATCCTCCACCGACATGATTCGATCCTTTAGAATGATAGGCATCATCATCTTGCCCCGGATTTTCAGCTAGGACATCTCGCTATAGCTCGTCCCTTGATTGACTTTTGGGACATATATTGAACGTCAAACTCGGAGATGAGGATTTGCCATTTAGCAAGTCTACCAATCAAGGCGGGTTGATTAAGCAAATATTTGATGGGATTGCATTCGTCACGAAGCACTTGGTAATGCAAGGTATATTGCCGAAGCTTGTGCGTACCCGGACTAACGCCGCGCATGTTTTCTCTACTTCGGAGTACCTCATTTCCGAAGTTGTGAATTTCTTGCTCGAGATAATAAATGGCTCGTTCTCTTCCGTCCTCCCGCTTCTCTTGGGTTAGCATAGCACCCAAGGATTCACTAAGGATTGTGAGGTAGAGGATTAAAGGTTGCTCCGGTGTTGGAGGAACAAGCACGGGTGGATTCATGAGATGTCTGCTTGATCTTCCAAAAGCTTCTTCACATTCGCTATCCCATTGGACTAGCGCATTCTTCTTTAATAGCTTGAGGAATGGCTTAGCGGTTTCGATAGCGAGAGATGAATCGAGCAATATAGTTTAGCCTACCCATCAAACTTCGAACTTCTTTAAGCGTCGTCGGTGGCTTAAGCTCACGAATAGCCTTAACTTTCGAAGGGTCGACTTCAATGCCCTTATCGCTTACCACGAATCCGAGTAGCTTGCCCGAGCTGGTCCCAAAGACACACTTGGCGGGGTTGAGGCGTAACTTATACTTTCGGGTACGTCGAACAATTTTTTCGGCGTTTTGACGTGATCTTCTCCATGCCTTGTTTTTGCTATCATGTCATCGACGTAAACCTCAATCTCATTATGCATCATGTCATGGAAAAGGGCAACCATGGCTCGTTGGTAAGTGGCTCCGGCGTTTCGAGACCGAACGGCATTACCCGGTAATGGAACATTCCCCATGGTGTGGTGAAAGTGGTTTTCAACTTGTCATTGACATTCATCGGGATCCGATTGTACCGGAGAAACCATCCATGAATGAAAACAATTCAAACCTGTGATCGTCCAACAAGTACGTCGATATGCTGGGGGGAAATCATCTTTAGGGCTGGCCTTGTTCAAGTCTCGATAGTCGACACTAAACCCGAATGCGGCCGTCTTTCTTCATGACGGGGGACTATGTTAGCGATCCAATCGGAATATTACGTAGTCTCAATGAATCCTACATCGAGAAGCTTTATGACCTCCTCTTTGATCTTCGCACTAATTACAGTGCGGCCCTCCTTGACTTTTGCACCACCGGCTTAGCCAAAGGATCGATCGGCAAACAATGTTCGACAATGGAGCGGTCGAGACCAGGCATATCTGCATAGGACCAAGCGAAAATGTCTGGTAATCCTTTAGGAGCTTAATCAAGCGCTCGAGACATCTCTTTGGAAAGGTTTGCCCCGATCTTAACTTCTTTAGAGTTTTTCGCATCGCCTAGGTTGATCGAGATAGCTTGTTCACGGTCGAGGGCTTGATCTCCTCATGTCTTTCGAAATCTTGACGAACTTCCTCATAATCTGGATTTGAATTCATCTAGGTCGTATACTTCCGAATCCACTAGATTTCCCTCCTCATGTGTCCCCTGAAACATAAAGTAACAAAATCGGAAGAACAAACGGGGCTTAATCGCGGTGTGATTTTGAAGAACTTTATTTATTTATATATATTTTTATTTTTCAAAACCGTGGGACATGAATTCTTGAAGAAGCCCAACCTCGAGTTCTTACCATGATGACAAACTTGTTGGTCGTTGGTTATCGTCATCGGGTTGGTTTGGGATACTTCAACAAGATTCGAAAATAGCGTAATTTTATTGATATGAAATTACATCTTTAGGGAAAGGAAATCCAAGAGTGCAAGACGGAATAGAAATCCAAATGTAATTCAAAATATATAGGAAACCGAAAATGTCCCACGTAGGGGATTGCATGAACATAAAGATGTTACTACGAATCTAAACCCTCTAGTGGATCATCACATATGGCATTAATGGATGATTTGGAAGGTTTAGGCGTCGGATAAGGCTCCTCATCATGCGCTCCGTCTTCGGATAAAGCGGCAATGGTTACATCATCAAAACAACCGGCGATATCGAAGACCCCTTCATCCTCTTGAGACCCTATTAGCTGCATTGCGGTACCTTGATCCTTCGGTATGTCGGGAACACAATCCCCAAGTCATCTTCAAGTCGGGTCGGATTATCGTAGCCTCCGACTACTCGGTGATCGGAAAGTGATATATAGAGGTGGGGGTAAGGGCGCATGCCAACTACTTGCGACCCATTACGCCTCTTTTATGCCCACGCCCTTGACATCCTAGACCGGTTGTGTGAGATTGGCCTTTAGGTTCAATTGGGGTGCGAATCCCTTGGCCATGTCGACCTAAACCCATACCGGGCTTAAAGCCATTGCCCACCATTATCTTAGCTACCATAAGAGACGTGGTTGAGATTTCGGGGAACAGGCAAAGGACTTTCCGGTGATGCATGGATAGTGTGTACTATCTCAAAAGCGTGGTAGGAGTCTTCTTCATCATGAGGTGGCTCGATGTAAGGGATGGCCGTTTCATGGAAAATCGGTGATCTTCCTCTCCATGGACAATCACCAACTTACGTTCGACCACGAATTTAATTTTACGATGAAGGCTCGATGGGACGACTCGGCATTATGAATCCAAGGTCGGCCTAGGAGAAGGTTAAAGGCCGAAGGAATATCCGATTACTGGAAGAGAATGTCAAACAAAGAAGGCCCGATCTGAATCTCCAAGTTGATCGCCCACGCATCCTTCTTCACGCCATCGAATGAGCGGACGGAAGTCTTGGCCGTGCGCAACCTTGGCCAGTCAATTCCCAAACGATTTAATGTGGCTAATGGGCGAGATATTTAATCTTGACCCGTTGTCGATAAGTACCCGAGCTACATGAGTTTGCTTGTGTTTGGTTGTTATATGCAAAGCTTTGTTATGACCCCGTCCTTGAGCGGAATTTCATCATCGGCGAATGCGACCTGATCCTTTAAAAGGATCGTCCCTCAAAGTTCTCTAGTTTGTCTGTTCAACATTCTCGGGTACGTGAATTTCACCGAGTATCTTCATTAAGGACTCTCGTGCTTCTCGGATGATTGCGGAAGTTCAAGTAAGGACACTGAGCCGGTGACTTCCATGGTGGTCGACAACGCTATACTCACTCGCCTTGATTACGGCTAAGAATTCCTTAGCATCTTTCTCGGTGACTTGCTTAGTAGGTTGGTCATCGTTATAAGCGCGTCCGATCTTGTTACCGAGGGCAAGATCGTAGGACCAAGGCGCCTTGTCATTTGTCATACGGAAAAGGGTTAGGGCGAGGCAATGATGATTCCAAGTTCATCGTCCCTCTGCATCTTCCAAGGCGGGCATATCTGCCGGCTCGGGTCATTCTTGATCAACTCGGCCGCATGAGCATCTTACGCCTGAGACTCTTGAAAGGTCCGGGTTGGGTCAATCTTTGCAAGCTCCGATCCCGATCGATGACAATCCGGGATATAGTGGCCCTTGTCCCGATTTGACTTGCCCAAACTATGAATCCGTTCTTCATGAGGCCGGAAACTTTTTTCCTTCAAGCGATTGAGTGGTATCAATTCACCGGTCTTATAATATCACCTTACGATCGGAGCGTCGAGGACATCGGCTACTCCAACCTTAACAGCACCAACATGTTTGATTCCTTGCCCGAATACGGCATTAACTTTACTTGAATGATGCGGCAAAGGATTATTTTGGACATTCGGTTGTTTGTTGCCTCGGAGCGAGAATGCCTTAGAATCGAGTAGATCTTGGATCCGATCTTCAATCCGAAACAACCATCGAGTGTCATGTCCAAGCTCCCCACAATGGTAATCACATTTCTTCGACGGATCATATCTCGGCGAGGCTCGTATTACTAGGTCGCGGAGGCTCGGAGGTCGATAAGCCTCTCTTACGTAGAACCGTGAGTACTTGTGACGGGGTTCCTGGTAGAGGGTAAAGCGCCGAGGGGACCGTAGATTCCCTCTTTGTCGTTGTGCGCGAAATTAACTCTTGGCGATTAGGAGTGCATACGGTGGCGTCCGTGTCATGGATTTTTGGCTGTAGGTCATGTTGACTGTGGGACCGGTTCTTTGTCTTTCCCTTCTTGCAAACCTCTTGGTTGTCGTGGCGGCATCACCATACCAACCTTTCTTTATGCCGTTCTCGACTTCTTCGGCCATTGCGATGAGATGGCTGAATGACGTGGCGACGGATCCCAAAACTCGAGTTCTCACAACTTGCGGCGGGGTGGAAACGAACAATTTCATGAGCTCCCTTTCGGGTGGGACCGGTTTGAGTTGAGATGCTACGTTCCTCCACTCTGGTGGCATCTTTGCTTGATCGTTTCTCCTTTCTTCATCTCAAGTCTGCTCAAGATCCTCTACGGTCGTGAGCACGTCCAAGTTAAAGCTAAAATGTTTGTGAAAGCATTAGGCTGCCTTCTCCCAATCATCCATCCGATAGATCTCGTAGTCCGTATACCATCTCATGGCAGCTTCCTTTAGACTAGCTTTGGAAAGTTTGAACCATTAGGGGGCCGTTGGTCGCATGCTTGTTCATTCTTGCACGATACATACGGGCGTCTTTGGACCGGGTTGGAAGTCCCATCATACTTCTCGAAATCGGGCATCTTGAACTTCTACGGTACCGTGACCTTTGAAAAAGACAGACAGTGTCCCGGGGTATCTTTGTGCGTTCCTTCCACCTCACGGATTATTTTGCTCCATTTGGGCCAACAACTTGGCCATTTCATCGGACGGTCCCATAGTCACGGGGCTGGCTTGGGAGATGAGAAGCTGGTGATGGGGCGCTCGAGCTAGCGCCGGTAATGACAACATCCTCTAGCGGCATGGTGTAACCAAGTATATGCTCGGGAGCCTTCCCGGGATTGCTTGCGGGAAGGGTCGGAGAGACGATGTTACGAGGTGTCGGACCGGTCGGATGCTTAGCGAAGCAACGGTAGCAGCCATCATACGTTCCATCATCGGCTCATCATACCCTCAAACCTGCGGTTCATGGCCTCGAATTGCTCTCGTAGAGCTTCACGGGCTGCGTTGTTGATTTCGGCCTTGTCCGCCATTTTCTTAGCCACCGACCGGGTAATGTGCGGAGGATCCGTGATAAATTACCTTCAAAAGTAACCAGCCAAAATAAGTACAATGAACAAGAATAGCGAGCCGGCCCATGGCATTCCTCTAGACTCAAACGAACAAAGTGATTATGACTAAAGGATTGAAACGAGGTAATTTTCAGTTTGTCCGCTTTTATGAAAAAATCCGTATTAATTCGCACGTTGGTCAAAATACGTCCAAATTTTACGAGCTTATAGTTGAGAAGATGATGAACAACTTTTATGTTGGCCAATCGGACCAGAAATGAGCAGATCAAAACAGTTTAATGTGTCTTTACGAAAAAGCGCATTCAGAAAACTGTTATAACCGCAAGTAGTTGAGAAAAACGAAAGGCCATCTTAAATCATGAATTTAATTCTGAAATTTTGCAGGATATTAGTTGAAACATAGGTCTACAACTTTCATGTTTGGCACTTACTCAAAAATCGATCGTAGAATTTAGTAAAAATCGTACAACGGGGACAAGCCAGATTAGAATTGAGAACAAGCGATGAAATTGTAAAAACTACGAAGCAAAGTGTGAAACAATACGGTGAGATTCCTAAACAATCAACCTATGAAAGTAAATACATGACTCAATTCAAACGGTCTTTCTTTTTTTAGAGGTCACGTGATCTATAGACGAATGGGCCTTCAAGGCACGCCGTAATCGCGCATTCTCCTTCGCCAAGCATATCTGCCTTTTCTTGGGCCTTCATCCCCTTCTCTTCGCTGGCTTTGAGTTGGGCTAGACGGGTATCTTTGTATTGTCATGATCGGAATCTTCGGGAGTATCTCGGCGGGGATGGCATGAGGCTGAATATCTTGAGTTGTGGCAAAGTGACTCTTCATTTTTCCGGTGAGTTGCTCTATGGGCCAAATCGGTTTCGATTAGAACACTCTGCCAAGCTTGGAATGACGTCTCGTTTCACGCTCTGTAGTTCTCGTCCTTCTCAAATTGAACTTGAAATTCGTTGGGCCCAAATGATGGCGGGATATCCTGCAGAACCCGAAATTGTCGTGTAACTCGAAGAGGTTGATAGCTGGTTGCTCCATAAATGCCCATCAAAGGCACGGGCTTCGATCGCCATGGCATAGTCGAGCCTCCGCCACTCGGAACCATCTGACTTGCCAAAGGAAAATCTTAGGATTTGGATTTTCGAATAAATGGACCCCTTGCGTGTAGTGCAAGTTTTTAGTTCGATCTTGTATTTGTTTAAATCTTAAAATAGGGTTGTCGGTCATACCCATTTCAAATACGATCATGTTTTCCCCGAATTGAGAAAGATGCGATAAAAACCAGATTTGTAAAAGCTCGATTGGGGCTCGAAAGGTCTTATATTTTTCTTTCTTGCTTTCTTTTTTTGGAATGAGCGAAATGTGTTAATGAAATGACGGTTTCAGCAAGAATGGCATTTACAAAATTGACCCCACCACAAACTTGTTTTACCGTCCATGCTATCACGGGATCTATAGCATTCGACGGAATGGAAAAATGATAAGTCCGAGAAAAAGGTTAAGATAAAAATCTTAGATTTCATGAGGTCGGAGTTATTTTCAAAACATTCAACGAGGAAAGATAAAGGGCATGCCCGTGATTTACCCTTCAGTACTTTTTCAATTTCTTTTTAGTCAAACCAAAAATTCAGCAAGCACTACTACCGGATCTACTCGAATAGGTGGTTCAACCGTATCCAACTCAATTGATTTTCCGATGGTAATCTTGTATTCTTCCAAGGTGGGTGTAAGCTCAAACTTACCTACGAACACAAACGTGGTCGTCTCGGGGCACCAAAAATGAGCAAGTGCTTGCATGATCCCGCTTTGAATATCGATCTCAAGAATCGGCAACATGAACCCGATACGCTTGAGCACGTCTTGCTGGCCATCCGGCTTCAACTTACCCCATAGCTTTTTGAGCTCTAGTTTTGGAGTAGGCACGAAACGGATATCATTGCGACCCATTCGTATATAGATCACGTGCCAATTAAATCAACCTAAACCATGGACCAGCCCAAAAAATGAAAATGAGATAATATGGCATAAGAGACAAGAAATTACCGCTCATAGGAAGAAAATGTCAATCACAAAGACATGCGCATGAATCGTGAATTCGGATTTTAGTTCTTTTAGCAAAATGAAATGAAAGACAAAAACGACATGTCGCGGCCTCGCGCACGTTCATCGTGACTAGTTGCGGCCTCGCATACATAGTCATGACTAGTCGGGTCCTTTCATCTCGGCTTGGTTCGGTCGACAAGGGCAACTCTCATGCATCATAGCCTCACGTGCATGAGAACAACCCTTGAGCCATTTTTTGAAGAACTCGGGATTCAAGTGGGATAACCTTTAGCGAAGCCTTACCGCCAAGGTTAAAGAACCACATAAATACCATCCCTGAAACTATCGGGTGACCCGGGTTCGGTCACAAGTCAAGGTGGTGTAGTGCAATTATATTAGGGGCATGCATGACATTTTAAAGGCAATCGGCACTCCGATAGTTCAAAATTAAAACTCTCATCACCAAGCACTGCAAAACAGAGGTTAGCCACGAGACTCCTCCCCTTATAACTCCCTTTCTGCAAAACCATTTAACACATAGGGATTAAAATTCAACAAAAATTGCCAAACCAAGTGATTTTCTTTTTCATGAAATTATCTGGCCTAAGTCCTCTTTACCGGTCCCAGCGGAGTCGCTAAGTGTCGCGACCTAAAAAAAAATAAACAAAGTTATCATTTTCCGGGCTAATGGATTATCGGGTTAATTAATTAACTAACCTAACTCGGACTCTCCCGAATCCATACCAAATCGCAACTTAAGGTTCGAATGATTAACATGCAATGTGATTTGAATTTGGAGTCGCCACTAATCATTTTCGGTAGGTTGACTAGAAACCCAAATAAAATAGCGGGAGAAAACTATCTTATTTATGCGTACCGGAGATTAAGAGTCCGGGGACTTGATTACGTTAAATTATTCTAATGCCCTTTCGGTACCATTAAAATTCATGAAAAAATATTTGATTTGGTAATTTACTCGAATTTCAAAGGTGCAGTTTTTTTATTTTTTTTTTGTTTTTACTTTTTTTTCTCGAAAAATGTAAAACATTGAGTTTTAGGCGAATATACACCATCCCCGATTTAGAAAGAAAGAAAACTGGCCAATCACAAGTATTCACAAAAATAAATTAACATATAATAATACTAAACTTCGGAATACTTGGCACTATCTCTAAAATAAACAATCAAATATTCAAATCAAATGATTACATCTTTGTAGATCAAGATGGAGATGTTTACCTTTCTATTACACAAAATCTTACCATTCACGTCACACGTTATAGTTTCTTTAACATAAGATCTCGAAAGCTTGAAGAGCGTAATTTGTATTCGAAAATGGCAATCACTTAGCTTACGTTGTTGGGTGGCGAGAGAGCGAAGCTTATGTAACTGGACTCGTCGAAGATGATGCTTCGACCAAAGCTCTTTTCTCTCACTCTCTCAATTTTCTTTTCGGGTTTCTTCTCAAGGACTATCTCAATTCTTTTCTCCTCAAAAACTCTCTCAATTCTCTCCTACTCCCCCAAAAAAAACTCCCATTATCTCTTCAAGAACTCTTCTTCTTTTATAGAAAAGTTCTTCATCCTTCATTCTTCATTTTCATTTCCTCACCTTCCATTTTCATCTTCTTTTCTTCATCTTCATCTTCTTTTCTTCATCTTCATTTCCCCACCTTCCATTTTCATCTTCTCTTCTCCATCTTCATCTTCTCTTCTTCATCTTCATCTTCTTTTCTCCACCTTCATTTCTCCATCTTCCATTTTCATCTTCTCTTCTTCATCTTCATCTTCCTTTCTTCATCTTCCATTTTCATCTTCTCTTCTTCATCTTCCTTTCACCATCTTCCTTTCCCCATCTTCTTTCGGTATTTGCAATGCAATCCCGAAGTTTCAAGTATTTACAATACGGTCCCCGAAGTTTTGAGTATTTGCAATACAATCCCGAAGTTCGAGTATTTGCAATACGAGTCCCCGAGAAAATATTTCTTTCAAGCCCGAATCTTCTCGGTGCATTTTTTCATCCCATGCCTAGTCTAGATGCCTGTTAAATTAAGCTCAAATTATATGCCAATGCTAAATGAATATGTGAGATGATTTTTGTTTAGAACTAAAATTAGTTCTAATTTTTATGCAATATATATATTAGTCAAAATTTTAGGTGTCAACAAATGTGGCTATCGGTTGTGGTGCTAGGAATTAAATTTACATTATCAATAGAGAAGTTACATTTGACGAGTCTCCAATACTTACGAGTATGAGTGATTATAGCGGTGTTCATACGGATTTAGATTATGTTCAGTTTGAGGTAGAGTTGCAACCAAAAACTCCCGAGATAGCGGATACTAGCGTTATAATCGACACAAATAGTTCTTGTAGCGAGGTGGAGCTTGCGGAACCAATGATTCTTTGTAAATGCCGATGTTGACGAGGTCCGTATTCGGTCCCCCGACGCATATAGATGCAATGAAAGTTTTGCTTTATCCGTGGTAGAGGAGCTTGTGTCACAAAGTCCTTGCGGAGCGCCTAAAGGCGCATATGCGATTGGTGCTCACGATGGGGTCCTCGGTTATGGCGAAGTTCAAGCGTGGCTTGGATTTGGATGATGTTTGTGGCGGTTGAGCCCATTGAGGTTTGTGGGGAGTAGCAATGGTATTCGGATTCTTGCGTAGTGATTGTGACATGGCTCAAACGTAGAGCCGAGATGGAGATTGTTAAAATATATCTTGAGTTTGAGCTCAAGCGAAAATCTGAAGATTTCGAATTCACTATTTGAAATTGGAGTCCAAAGTGAACATATTGGAATTGAGTCGCCGTTTTGATAAGTCCGAATCTTAGATATTGTGCACGTCAATCCGGTGTGAGAGTCGGTGAACAAAAAAAGGAAACGTTGGAAAGTCCAACGTAGACTTGAATTGGACAAATTACTCTGTCGACTTGGATTTTCGTTGAGCAATATGGACTTGAAGATAAAGTTCGAATGTCGATTTCTTAGTCCATGAAATCGGTTACTGCACGATTTCTTTTGCAAGGTCACATATATATAGATCTAGGGATTGCTGAAGGCGGATTATTGAAGCGCCATTTTCGTCGCGTGCTTCGCTTGGGTTTTCTCTGTTGTTCTTTATTCATGAAATTACATCAATTGTTCAAGTGTCGAAGTCGATCAAAATCTTGTGAGTTTAAGATTTGCATAATTTCTTTTATGAGATCGAGAGATTATTTCGCAAGGGATTGAGGGCTAAGCATTGTGTGCGTTATTGATTATAATTGGAGCTTGAAAAATACCGAGAATATCTAAGTAACTCAAATGTGATATGTAATTTCGTATGCCTCGTTTGATCTATAGTGAAATTCGTTATTCTTTCTCTCCGTGTACATAAATCTCCATGGCCGAATCACATATAACAAAACACTGTTAACCGCTCAATCTCTAATGCTTGAAAGAGACAAGCAGATGTACTTCAAGCAAGAGAATAATTTCTCTATCGTACTTGGTTGATCGGCAGATGAACAACGCGGAGGCTCCCAAGACTCTTGGACACCATCCGTTCATAACGACGTATGAAGTAGCAGCGAAGACTATCAGTTGCTAGGAGTGTCAGAACTGAACTGCGTAACTGAACCAAAATTAAATCGAACCAAACTGAATTAAAATTTCATAATTTGATTAATATAGCATACTTAATAGTTCAGTTCGGATCAACTCGCAAATTCCAAGTTTTCTTTTCCTTCTCTGACCGCGCACTCTCTTTCAATAGAAAATATTAGGTGCACCTAGAGCACCAACCCATTTCTGAACCGGATCATTCGTTGATCAACACACGTCAATATGGAGTCCACGTTTCAAATTTTTCAGAATTTCTCTTCTCAACCACTTTTTCCTTTCCCTAAACACCCATCACTGTTCTTCACATGCTCAACAAAACCGCCGTAGCTGAGTCGTCGCTGAAGCGGCCTCGCGCCGTCTGCTGCCGGCAGCGAGGGAGCCGCGGGCTGAGCCGCCGAGACCGCGGGCAGCGAGGCCGAGGCGGGGGTCAAGGTCTGGTTGAGGGCAAGCTTAGCGTTCGAGATCGTCGCTCATCGCGGCTGAAACGGCCTCGCGCCCAATCTGTGGCCGGCGGCGAGGGAGCCGTCCGTGTCAAGGATGTGGCAATGAAATAAAAATATAAAAAAATTAGCCATCTTTTCTTTTTCTCTCTCCTTCCTTCGCCGTCGGCAGTCGTCCATAGCAGATCAAGAGGACCATCGTCCCCGCAACTCACAAACAGAGCCACCTTCTCTGTAGTCGCTCGTGGCCATGCTTGTCCGTCGCCATATCTGAAGCATCCATGCCCGAGCGGCCACGACAGATCAAGAGGACCATCGTTGCCGCAACTCGCAAACGGAGCTGCCTTCTCTGTAGTCGCTTGTGGCCATGCTTGTCCGTCGCCAGATCTGAAGCATCCATGGCCGAGCTGGCCCCTTCATCATCGTCACTTGCGGCAGGTATCCTCCATCACCAGATCTAAAATCGTTTGTCTCGCCCAACCCCCAACAACCTCCGAACACACCCGCAACGGCCGCTGTACCCAGTAGGGAGTTCCGCCTATGCCTTTGTTGCCGAAAATCAGATTCCGCTAAACGGATCTGGCCAAGGACTTTGTTGCTCCCAATGGTGATCGGATCTGGCCAACCAAGGAATTCGTTGCTCCCAGAAGGATCCATGGGAGGAGGAAGACAAGACGAGAACAAAGATTAGAATAGAGAGATCAGGGGCGGTGAGGCTGAGTAACAGAGGAGAGATTTTGCAGAAATTGAGAGAGAGAAGATTGGCCGTGGGGGTGTTTAGGGAAAGGAAAAAGTTCGTCAAACGAGAAATTCTGAAAAATCTGAAATGTGGGCCCCATATTGACACATGTCGATCAATGAGTGTCACGATGGCGAGAAAATATTCGGTGGTTGTCTAGTACCACCTCATAAGATGACGTGGCACACAATTTTTGGTGAAAGCCAATCACAACTTGACACATGTGGATGATCTAGACAAATATAAAAAAATAAAAATCTAGCTGGAATTTTTCTGGTCTTCCCCCATCTCCTCTGTCGCAAGCACGAGAAAATATTCAGTGGTTGTATAGTACCACCTCATAGGATGACGTGGCACAGAATTTTTGGTGAAACCCAATCACAACTTGACACATGTGGATGATCTGGACAAATATAAAAAAATAAAAATCTAGCTGGAATTTTTCTGGTCTTCCCCATCTCCTCCGTTGCAAGCATGAGAAAATATTCGGTGGTTGTCTAGTACCACCTCATAGGATGACGTGGCACAGAATTTTTGGTGAAACCCAATCACAACTTGACACATGTGGATGATCTGGACAAATATAAAAAAATAAAAATCTAGCTGGAATTTTTCTGGTCTTCCCCATCTCCTCCGTCACAAGCACATAAGACAATCGGCGAACGACACCATCTCCTCCATTCACAGCCACCGACGACCACCCGCGAGCTCTCCTCCATCCTCAGCCACGCTTTCAAACCCTCGCCATCTCGTTGTGCTCGTCAGACTCGTCCAGATTTCCAGATATATGGAAAGTAAAGCAACCTCTCATGTGCACCACTCGCGGCCAAGGCTCGACGGAGGGGTTTAGGTGATGCCGATGACGAAACTTTGGCCTTGAGCGCCCAAATTTCTAGGTCTGTAGAGCCTTGGACGCGAGTGATGATAGATAGATGTAGATCGACGACGGATCCTTGGCCGCAAGGACCCAGATTTCCTGATCTCGATTGGAGCCCCAAACGACATTGCGCTAGAATCTGCCTCACTGTCCGACTACCTCCATCTCGTATTGCTGCAACAATCGGCTTGAATAGCAGAGGCAAGATGAACCCAGATTCCTTCTGCTTGCCTCCAGGCATCCTCCACTTTTTTTTTATGGCCCGCTCATGATGTCTGCTTGGAGATTTGTTCCTTTTGCTCTGTCGAGTGAGAATCCCCTCCCACCAGATGTATGGGCTCCAAAGGGAAATCCTCTTCTCCATGCCTTGTCCGTGTTCTTGCTTCATGTGGTCATGGCTCTAGATCTAGCAACGGACGAGCCGCTGCGTGCAGATGTCGCACACGAGCCGGTGGACTCGTCGGCGACATATGCTTGTGGGTGGCGTGGCTGCGAGCCGCCACGACGACAGAGGGAGTGGCTTGGCCATGGCCATCGGCGGACTCGTCAGCTGAAAATCTGAGGTCCATGGCTACCAGCGGAGTGTTGGGAACGAAGCAGAAGAGAGAGAAAAAAAGAACGAAATTTTTAATTCATGTCCACGTTATCGACACGTGGCAATATATAATTGGCTATCAACAAAAATTCTGTGCCACCTCAGGCTGTGAGGTAGTATTAGACAACCACTGAATATTTTCTCAGCACTGGTGTTCTATCATCCTCCTAAGAGAGAAAAGCCCTTATGTGCTCTCATGGACTTGGTTCTCTCTGGAGAAGAGGAGGCAGAAGAAGATACTCGGATTTTGAAACAAAACAGGAAAAAAGAAAAGAAAAAGGTCAAAATCAAAATCGGAAAAAGAAAAATCAAAAAATCGAAAATTGAACTGAAAATTGAATTTCACAGTCCGGTTCGGTTCAAGCATATTTCTTAATGGTTCAGTTCGATTCGATTTTTTGAAAAACCGAATTGAACTGAACCATTGACACTCTTGTCTGGTGTAACCATATATAAGAAACATAGACAAAATGACATTGCCATTGAAACTTGGAAATCTTAGATAGATGAGAGGACGAGAGGAGGAGACCAATTCAGCATGCTCAAGCAAATATAGAAAAATTCAACCAGGATGTAATAGTTGAAATACTAAAATTCGTCGGCAAAATGGATTTTCAAAGTGCGATCACAGGTTTTGTTCGATGTTTCTATAGAGTGTCGATACGCTCAAATATCCGCTTATGAACTATGGAATTGTCTTCTAAATCAAATTTGAACTTTAACTATGCTCATCTCAAAACCTCAATCAGTGGGATCCAGGTTCTAATAAATTTTCCATTACGACGTAAGCTTGGATAATTCAATAATAATTAAGGTTATATGATTATTTGTTAATTTAGCGACAAGAGTTTGATTAATTACCAGAATTATGGCTTTGATATGGGGCCTGTCGTTATGGTACTCTCCCTCGTTCAATCCCATGATACCCAACATGACATCAACGAAATCTTTGGTCTCTCCTTCCTCTTTCTTGGACTGCATGTGCTCGTCAATACTCTTCTCGAAGAAACCATCGAATACTCTGCCCATAGCTTTCACGCGCTTCGTCGAACCCTGAAGATCAAATGGCGCCAAATAAGGCACAAAGTCACCTATGTTCGGCGTCGCGGCCAACACCATCGCTTCTTGAATCACAGCCTTGAACCCTCTGTCATCAAACTCCTTGTGCGTGTACTTCTTCCTGAAGACCATCCGACAGCTCATGTCGGCGATTAGCGACGAGATCATCGCGCTCAAGTCGATTGCCATGCGGCTGAGAGACGCGTCTTTGAGAGAATTCACTACCATGCCGACCTCCTCTCTTCTCATGGACTTGAAGGAGTTGATTTTGGCATTGCTAAGGAGCTCCAAAGTGCACATCTTTCTGATGTTCCTCCAATACGGGCCATACAGCGCGTAGGCCAAGTTCCTTTGCTCCTAAGAGATGTGCTTCGAGGCCTCATTGATCGGCTGGCTCGTGAAAACAAGATCATGGGTCTTGAGGAATTGCTCGGCCACTTCAGGCGAAGAGACGACGATCGCAGGCACAAACCCAAGGCGCAAGTACATGAGAGGTCCACATTTTTTTGGCTAATTTGTGGAGATCGTGGTGAGGGTTTTGTCCCAACAAAAGGAGGTTTCCAAGAATTGGAAATCCTCTCGGACCAGGAGGCAATTTCTTCTTGGTCTGTGTTTTCCATAGCAAAGCTCGCAATAAAAGATGAACAATCAAAGCGAAGGCAGAGTGTTATCCATAGCGAAGCCATTGGACGAGGTTCTTCGGAAGCAAGTGGGGTGAAGATGGTGGTGGGGATATCTTTTATATTTGTAACGCTAAAAACTGATAGTGGAGAGATTGCCTAGCACGGCACCGTGATTTTTTCCCTTTCTGATTTAGAAGGGTTTTCCACATAAAAATTTCGCTTGTGTTCTTCTTCTTCTCTGTTTTTCTTCTCTTCAAAGATTCGCGTTCCTAACAAATATGACCAGTCAGGAAAAAAACAAAGGAAAAAAGATTTAATTGTAAAAGAAGTATGTGCCACATTCATTTCCCTATCTTTTCCTTTGCCTAAAACTGAGTGAGTTTGATTATATTTCTCCATGAAAGGTGTGAACTTGTGCCATGTTAGAAGAATGTTTGAGTACAGTGAGACAGGCCGGAGTTTGTAGAGGGTAACAAGCAATGAAAGATAAGATAATTGACAATAAATAGTGGATAACTTACGTGCTTGACTCACTCAATCACTCAAGTGTTTTTTTAGCCCACAATTCTATTAAGTTATATAGAAATATGAGTAAGAAAAATTACGAGATGCTAGCTCTTTATTGAAATAATTCGAAATAGATTGAGAATGAGTTTAAGATGGAAAAAGGGAAAGACCGGGATATTTTCATACACAGGCATCTAGGAATGATCCTCCGGAACCTCCGAACATGTACATATACCTATGTTGATGTTTATGCTTCAATTCGACCTTCGATCCAAATTGACTCTTTCTCGGATTTGGCTGAATATCGTAGACGTCAAACACAACACAATGCTCTAAACTATCTTGAAGCAATTAAGAAATCTCTAGTCTCCACATGACAATAATACATTGAAAATCAAGCGAAACTCCATTACAAATTACTAGGCAATCCATTTGGCATAAAAACTAACACAAACGACAATTCCTGGTAAGTTCAGATTTATTTTTGGAAAGGAAATCATCCATTGAAAAGTCAACTCTCTTTCACTCACTCCAAACGGTACCTAGGTGTGACCACCCGGATGCTTGGCTCTTGGAGTAGCGAGCCGAACTCCTCGGTCATGTCAAGCTCGCTCGGTGACATGCCGCCAAGAAGCTCCCGGTCGAAGCGGTGCACGAGCGAGCAAGCATGAACCGCACCATGGTCAAGCCGAGCCGCAAGCCGGGGCACCCTCGGCGGCCCGCCCGAATGGCAAGAGCTGAAAGTCATGCCCCTTAACATCCACGCTCGACCCCAAGAATCTTTCGAGGCACGAACTCTTTCGGGTCATGAGTGGTCCACTCTTTCGGGTCTCTTCCGATGGACCACACATTCACGATGATCCTCGACTTGTTGGGTATGTGGAAGCCGCTCACCGTGCGGTCCTCTCTCGCCTCGTGGGAACCAAAGAGGAGCCACGGGTGAAGCCTCATGGACTCCTTGATGACCATGTCTAAGTAGTCCAAGCCATACGTTACGATTCCTCTACTGCTCTATTGCCCACGGCTTTCTCTAATTCTTGTTGGAGCTTTTTCATTGCACTAGGATGTTTTATAAGTTCGGCCATTGCCCACTCTATTGCTGTCGTTGAAGTGTCCATTGAAGTTGCCAACATGTCCTTCGGGGAGAAATATATCGGAGATTCATATTAACCTGTACGTCTATTCTACTTATCAAGAATATTGGAGTATAGTGAGTTATGCATCGATATACAAATTTTATACCATTAATTACTCGACAAGGGTATGAAGCACCTTAATTGACTCCAGGAAACTACTTATGAGATTTCCCTAAGTATGATCTATAGTAAGAATAATACATTATAAAACGATAAAGACCTATTTTTCTTCATGAAATATTTGGTATGGTACGATGGAAATTATTTTTCCAACTAGCTAATCCTTTTGGTACATGTATTCACTTATTTAAACCCCATTTGAAATATGACCACGAGTCTCTTAATAATGAATAGAATTTGTTGTCTCTAGCACCCCCTGTTTCATAGTTAACAAAACACTGTCTGCTCAATCTCTGATGCTGAAAGAGACAAGCAGATGTACTTCAACCAAGAGACAGTAATTTCTCTATCGTACTTGTTGATTGGCAGATGGACAACACAGAGGCTCACAAGATTCTCGGGCACCATCCGTTCACAACGATGTATGAAGAAGCTGCGAAGACTATCTTTTGTAACCATATACAAGAAATATAGACAAAATGACATTGCTCAAGAATTGCCATTGAAACTTGCAAATCTTAGATAGATGAGAGGACGAGAGGAGGAGACCGATTCAACATGCTTAATCAAATATAGGCAAATTCAACGAGGATGTAATAGTTGAAATACTAAAATTAAGTCGACAAAATGGATTTTCAAAGTGCAATCGCAAGTTTTGTCTGATGTTTTTATATGGGTGTCAATATGCTTGAATATCCGCTTATGAACCATGGAATTGTCTTCTAAATCAATTTTGAACTTTAACTATGCTCATCTTAGAACCTCAACCAGCGAGATCCTGGTTCTAATAAATTTTCCACTGCGACGTAAGCTTGGATAATTGAACAATAATTAAGGTTACGCGATTATTTGTTAATTTAGCGACAAAAGTTTGATTAATTACCAGCATTATAGCTTTGATATGGGCCCTGTCGATATGGTACTCTCCCTCGTTCAATTCCATGATACCCAACATGACATCAACGAAATCTTTGGTCTCTCTTTCCTCTTTCTTGGACTCCATGTGCTCGTCAATAATCTTCTCGAAGAAACCATCGAATACTCTGCTCACAGCTTTCATGCGCTTCGTCAACCCCTGAAGATCAAATGGCGCCAAATAAGGCAGAAAGTCACCTACGTTCGGCGTCGCGGCCAACACCATCGCTTCTTGAATCACAGCCTTGAACCCTCTTTCGTCAAACTCCTTGTGCGTGTACTTCTTCCCGAAGACCATCCGACAAGTCATGTCGGCGATTAGCGACGAGATCATCTCGCTCAAGTCGATCGCCATGCAGCCGAGAGATGCGTCTTTGAGAGGAATTCACAAGCAAGCGGACCTCCCTCTCTTCTCATGGACTTGAAGGAGTTGATTTTGGCATTGCTAAGGAGCTCCAGAGTGCACATCTTTCTGATGTTCCTCCAATACGGGCCATACGGCGCAAAGGCCAAGTTCCTTTGCTCATAAGAGATGTGCTTCGAGGCCTCATTTATGGGCCGGCTTGCAAAAACAAGATCATGAGTCTTGAGAAATTGCTCAGCCACTCCAGGCGATGAGACGACGATTGCGGGCACAAACCCGAGGCGCAAGTACATGAGGGGTCCATATTTTTCGGCTAATTTGTGAAGATCGTGATGTGGGTTTTGTCCCAACAAAGGGAGGTTTCAAGAATCGGAAACCCTCTCGGACCAGGAGGCAATTTCTTCTTGCTCTGTGTTTTCCATTGCAAAGCTCGCAATAAGAGATGAGCAATCGAAGCGATGGCGAGTGTTATCCATAGCCAAGCCATTGGAGGTGGTTCTTTGGAAGCAAGTGGAGTGAAGATGGTGGTGAGGATAATTGCGGTGCATATATGAATAAAGTTAGTGACAGGGAGATGGGTGGCTCCTGTTTAAAACGTGTGAATTTATCAGTCTTTGTTTTTAACGGACCCTTTCATCTGTTATCACAATGCGGATTGATTTTGTGAACCATGTGATTAAGAGTGAAGTGAAGGATAGAAGACGCCATTGATTGCGAAAAATGGAAAGAAGGACAAAGGTTATGGAGTCTTCGAGGCGAGTGATCTTATATTTTTAGGAAGCCTTTAGCTATGTACAATGACGCTAGGTCGGATGTATGCAAACCTCTCTATGTTTCAAGAGAAAATTTCAAATAGTTGACTTATTTTCTCGAATAAAATGAAGTGCGTGGACGCCGTTTTACAGGGCATAAAGTCGCTCATTGTTTCAAAGAAGTATTCGACTAAGGTAGTTTTTCTTTTTATATTTTATTCTTTCCTTTTTGTTTTTTTTTCTTTGTCTTTTTATCTTTCTCGGTGGCAGTGGGTTGGGCGGCCTTGTCGATCGAGGCGAGGGTGGGCCTCGCAGCCGCCGGTGAGGGCTTGGCTCACCCTCAAATTGTCCACGCATTGCTTATCACCGAGTTCTGGAGTGACTCATCGTCCAATTCCTCAAATTTGTCCCAATTCAGATTGGTAATTTCTCTCCATTAAGCCTTCTTGAGCTCCTCTTTCTTCCATGAGAGCTTGTAGTATCAGGAGAGAGAAGTGGGTTGTGACGTCCCGAATTACGACTTCCATAAGAAAAATTGATTTGATAGATTTTAGTCATGAATTCTAGCTTGGTAATTAAATTTGGATTTTTGAGGATTTAAGAGATAATAATTGGATTGTTTTGAGACATCAGATCGGAGAAAGTCAAGCTAGAAAAGTCGAGTCATCGAGTCGTAGTATTGAGACCTTTCACGCTTGAGCCTAGCTCTGACCGAACCGTAGTTGCAAGATTTCTAAATTTGCCATTGCAAAGCTTGCAATAAGAGATGAGCAATCAAAGTGAAGGCGAGTGCTATCCATAGCCAAGCCATTGGAGGTGGTTCTTTTGGAAGCAAGTGGGGTGAAGATGGTGGTGGGGTAAGTTATATCAGGGAGATGGGTGTTTCTAGCATAAAACGTGTAAAATTGATTACTCTTCGTTTTTAGTGAACCCGTTCATCTATTATCACGACCCGGATTGATTTTGTCAATTATATGATTGAGGTAAGCGCTTTCAAAGTGACGTGAAGGATGGAACACGCCAGTGATTGCGAAATGGGATAAGAAACACAAGGGTGATGGAGCCTTCGAGGTTAGTGGTGGCCACAAACCGATTTGGGCCTGGAACTGCTCGGGTTAAACCTGTAACTAGCCCGTTAATCGGGCCCGGCAGTTCTAAACCAGAAACGGCCCGTCCCATATGGGCGGGTTACGGGTTCATGTTTCGTGAAACCAGCACGGAACCGGTGGTTCCGAGCCGGTTCAATTGGCTTTATAGCCATTTGACAAAAAATAAAAATAAAAAATAATGGGCCCCGACGGTTGCCTTGCAACGGTCAAAATTTGACTGTTTCAAGGCAACGGCCATTTCACCCACCTTTTTTTTTAAAATTAATTTATTAATTATGTCATAACTATTATAAATTCCTTTCCCTCTTTCATTTTTTCTCTCAAATTCTCTCAATTCTCTCAATCTGTTTTCCACTCAATTCTCTCAAAAAATGGCAAGTGGGAGCAAAGCTAGTGACGAGAGGAAAGAGCCTAATGGGGGAATTCGATTATCCTCGTGATCCTCATGATTTTGCCTATCAACTTTATTACCAACGTTGAGCATGTCCAAATGCAAGAAAATCTTCATCCTCCTACCGATATCGAAGAAATATCAACAACAAAGGAACCGCAACGGGAGGTTACATTTGACATATGGGAACACTTCACGAAGAAACATTTAGGTGCAAACAAGTATCGGGTAATATGTAAATGTTGTGGGGCAACATACAAATTCACGAAGTGGAGCGATGTTGACACCTAAATTTTGGCTATCTTTTTATTCATTTATTTTGCATAAAAAATTAGGAATTAATTTTAATTTTAATTCCTACAAAAAATAGTCAGATCATTTTTCATATTTATTTTTTGCATGTATTACATTACATTTACATTTAATCGGATCGTAGATGGAAAATAGATTGAAATTGATGAGCGGTGGACCAAAGCCCAAAGTGCAGAATTCGGCCAACTAGGGGGTGATTTCGAAAAATTCATCGAGGTCTTGAGATCTAACTTGAGCTTAAATCAACCCATTTAATATTTAATGTGGGGAAAAAGCCTTTTAATTAAAAGAAAAATTCTATTAATTAAGAAAAAAGGCTTTATGGACAGAATATTATTTTGTCTCCGCATCAAATTGCAATTATCCAAAGTTGAGAGACAATTTTGCAAATAATGAAAATAACGCGAAACCCTAATTCACTATTATAAATAGGTGCTTTAGGGTTCATATCAATGAGGCCACTTTCATTGTAATACACGGCCACAAAAAATCAGAGGCGCATCTCCCTCCCTCTGTCTTCATCACACGGCTTAAGAGAGAAAAGAAAATTCGCATGGTGAAGAATAGAGAGAGGGATCAGAAGGAGAAGGTGGCCACAAGGAGACAAGGCATAGGAATCCACCAAGAAGGAAGGCAACCCGAAGCCTTCAGTGCTGATTTCTTCATCCACTGCCCAACCCCGTGCAATGGAAGAATAAAAGTCTTATCCAACGAGGCAGTCCAACTCGTCCAGTCCAGGAGATCCGTTACCGCAGTAGGCAACCTCATCGAGAGCTATTGCGCTGAAGTTGTTTTCTTTGGAGTCTAATCGACATCACTGCTGTTCTTGTCCGAAAATTCAATTGCGTCGATCATTGTTCAAGCCCGAAGCCACACCGACTCAGACCCCCCACAACAACGACGAGGAGCTGTTTCGGTTCCTAGAGTTGCAACCCAAGCTGCTCTTCGACCTATGTAAAGCACCGATACGACACGAGATACGGGACACGACACGTCGATACGTAATTTCTAAAAAATAGAGAATTCCAACACGCTTGGGACACGTTATATATTAAAATTTCATTTGCTTTTTTTTCTTTTTATTTCCTAATAAAAAAACACAAAATTAAAATTAGAAAAATTACTAATACAAAAATAAATGCCCAACTAAAACAAAATAAATTCAGAAGAAGTATCACTAAAAATGAAAACCCCCTCTCTCTCTCTCTTATATGGTCATCATGATATTTTTATTCAATTTGAAGAATTCCCAGCCCAGGCCCTTTGGGCCTTCTCTTCATCGTGCAATTTTGCACGAATAGAGGGAAGTCGTAGCCCTCGTGGGAGCCTCCATATCAAAGTCTCCCTCTATAACCCTTCGTCCTGCCGCCATCGCAGTCTCCTTCTTCTTCCTCCCATCTCGTCCCGCCATGGCAGCCGAAAGAAGGAAAACCTAGTTCTCCATCGCAGTGCACCCCCATCACCTAGTTCTAGCAGGGCGCACCTCGCGATGGTAAACCCTAATCTTCCATGGTGAGCCAAGGTGAGGCGAGGCCGCGAGGTAGAGCCGAGAGTAGAGAGACAGAGAAGGGAGGAAGATGAAATTAGCTTAGCAATTTGAGGCTTTCTGATTTCACTTAGCTTGTTTTCCCAAATCACTGGGACACGCACGTCCGAGCGTGTCCAGATTGTTGACTACGTGTTGGAAGATCGGACACGCGTTGACCACGTGTCCGAGCGTGTCGGACATCGACACGAGTCCGATACGCAAAAAAGCCTAAACTCCCGAGTCCGTGCTACATAGTCTTTCGACGAACCCCCATGAAGCAGCCAAGTAGTCTCACCATCGCTGCATCCTTCTCAATTTCTTTATTCTTGCAGGTTCACACGAAGTCGTTTCGTTTTGTGTTGATAGAGTCATAATATCATGGTCAAGTCAAGGCCAGTTGATCTGAGAGACTAAAGGAAAAGACAAAAGGGAGGGACTTCAGTGGCCGGAGAGGATTATTAATGGAGGCACCCACTTCTACATTCTGAGAAAAGCATGCGGAGAAGATTTTATTTATTTATTTATTTCCAAATACGTATACTTGCAGGGGACATATGTAGATTTCCTCTCTCGTGCACCACGGTGCTTTCTTTCATTGTGTTAGTGAGCTGCCCGCCCTTGTGCTAACCACCGAGCAACTCCTCGTTGATTGTCAAACGAGTCCCCACCGTCCGCCCATCCGGTCCACTGCATTCGGATTGGGAGACGAGATATTCGTATAACATCCGAAATAGGTTCACCGTGAACGACAACACCTGGCAAGATCTCTGCATGCTCGGTCCAGTGATGGAATATCAAAATCCAGATCTGGCGCACCTAGCTCCTCCAATCGACAACTCAGCACTTCCCCGACAAGCCTCATCATCACTGTCCTCATCCATCACGAAGCGGTGAGCCTTGAAGCATCCTTCGCTGTGAGTTTCGCGCCCTCAAGGCGCTGCTGAGCCGCGAGTCATCCCACGATTTCCGGTCCGATTTACCCGAGTTCGAATTTTGGAAAATTCATTTGCGAATTAGGTAAATTTCTCATTTTAATTGATTTGAAATATTTCATTACCTATTTGAGCTATATCATTATCTAACGAAATCTTTTAAGTTATAGGTGATCAATTAGGAAATCATTTCCTAATCCGCAACCGCATATATGAAAATAAGTATGTCTATCAAGCTTTAGATAGAATTATTTTCATAGCAGGTATTTCGAATTTTTAAGATTGATATATCGGGCTTTAGATCGAAATTTAATTAGAAAGAAATTGCGAAATATTCAAGATGATTTATTTGCTTTCTATATTTGAATTGAACTGATTGGTTAGCTATCTTTTTGCAATATTTGAACGCATGTTGAAAATCTCTAAAAAATATTATGTATAGATAATTGTTGCATATAGATTCGATTTAAATATCATTTTAGATACAATCGCATGTTTAAGATAGATTGCATCCTTAGGATAGGATCACTTAGATAATTTGCATATTTAATTGATTTCCGAGTAATTTAGATTAGATTACATTCTAGGATAAAATACGCATGTTAGAGTATACTTTTATGCCTTAAATAGCTTATCTTTGATAGGTTAGGGTTTAAGTTCATTTAAACTCTAAGATATACAAGATAACTATTCCTTTGGCATATTTTATTTTAGGGTCATAATTAAATCCGAAAATAATAAAATGTCATAGGTACCATGTCATCATGCATTTGTCATATCATTTGCCACGTCATTAGTTCATCATATAGAATTGCATAGTATGGTCTTTAATTAATTCGAACCACATAGTCGATTTAATTAGATTTAATATTATTTGTATTATAGTTTAGTTTAATTGCATGTTTAGAATAGTCATGTAGATTAGATTAATTTCATATGCATTCATTCATGCCATTGCATTAGATTAAAAGTCATGCATTGCATATAGGTTAGATTTCATTTAAAAAAGATGAAAATCAAAAAATAAAACATGATTTGCCTTGGCGTATGCTCCCTGGAATGACTTTGGATTATGATCGTTCAATTTAATTGATTGTGCACCCGCATGATAACACATGTTAGTGGCTTAGGATAAAACCAATTAATGTTGCCTCGATCAATTTTTTTTCATGAAATAAAATGGTACCGAAAGGGCGTTAGAGTAATCTAGCATAATCAAGTCCCCGTGCCCAAAATCTCTGGTTCGTGGAAATAAAATAGTGCTCTCACTATTTTATTTAGGATCCTAATCAACCTACCATAAATGATTAGTGGCGCCTCCAATTAAAATCTTGGCATGTTAATTATTTGAACCTTAAGTTGTGAATTGGTAGAGTTTGGAAGAACTTGAGCTAGGTTAGTCAATTTAATTAATTTGATAATTTATTAATCTGAAATTGAATTTTAGGTGGCGACTATGGAACATTTAAACTGCAACCGAGGTCGAAACATCCAACACAAGCGGGGATCGACGCCACCAACAACAAATTTCGAGTATGCCAATCCTAACACTCCTCCTTTATTTCAATTCTGAGTGACAAAGTTTGTAAAGAAGAATTAGCTAGATGTGTTGCCGTTGAACGTTTATCTTTTAATTTTGGTAAAAACATTTGGTGTTAATCATTTCATACAAATTTCATGTACTATATAAGCAAAACTTGTTTCGAGAAATATGCTTAAACGCTAACTTTTTGATCTTTTTAAAAGAGAAAAAGAAGTATTAAATTTTTTTATGAATTTTAATGGACATGTACATATAGATTGCGACATTTGGAGTGATCCTTAGCAAATTCATTCTTATATGGGTATTACATGTCATTGGATAGATGATGATTAGAACATTCAAAAAAGAGTTATTGCATTTCGAGTTTTTGATGATAGGCAGATGACAAATAATATTTATAGAATAATTAAGCAAGTTTTAGAAGAATATTTTTCGCTTAATAAAATTTTTTTCAGTTGGTTTTGATAATGTCATGGCAAATCTTTGCTTCAATTCTCGATTTAGAAAAGATTTGTAAATCCGCTTTTGGTGGACAATATTTTCACATTAGATGTGCTTGCCATATTTTAAATTTATTTGTATAAGATGGTTTAAAAACTCTTGATGTTTTACTCATTCCAATAAAAACAACAGTTCAATTTTTATGGAAATATCCCCACATTATAAAAGAAAGGGGCAAATTTGTAAAGCAAATAGAAGAAGACCAAAAAGATTTTCAAGAGATGTTCCAACTCGTTGGAATTCTACGTACATGTTGCTTAATCAATCTTTTGCATATAAAAATTTATTATGTACATTTATTTCGAATAATATTTCTCAAATTAATTTATTCCCACAAGAGTTGGATATTTGCAAAAAAAAAAAATTAAAATTTTTAAAATTTTTTAATGATGCAACTTATACTTTGTCCGTTGTTTATTATCCTACCACGCATTTATTTTTAACAGAGTGTATTAACATTGCTGGTGTTTTCAAAGAAAATGAAAAAGATGATCAATTAGGTTAGATTATTACAACAATGAGAACAAAATGGCTGTATTATTATACCGAAATTCCTATTATTTATTTGGTCCTGTTTTCGACTTACGTATCAAATTATATAGTTTGGGTGATTATTTGACCATGAATTATGAATGTTTACATTTGATTAAAATGGTAAATGCTAGAGTTACACAAACAGTGGTTAAAAACACAATAGTAGAATTATTGTCGCGACCTAAAAAATTAGATTTTTCCAGGCTAACGGATTATTAGGTTAATTAAATTAACTAACCTAATTCGAACCCTCCCAAGTCCTACCGAATCGCAACTTAGGTTCATTTAATGAAAAATGTATTAAATTGGAGTCGCTACTAATCTTTTATGGTAGGTAGATTAGAGACCTAAACAAAGTATTCGGGAGAAAATACTTTATTTCATGCGAACCGGAGATTAAATGGATTCGGAGACTTGGTTACACTAACTTTTCAATTAATGCCCTTTCGGTACCCGATTTTCATGAAAAACCCTTAGTTTGATGATTTGGATTAAATATTTTTTTAGATTTTCTTTTATTAAATGCAATGCTAATGCATTCTAACTATATGACATGTGAGATATAATGACATGGCAAAACGCATGGCATGGCATGATGACGAGGCGAATACGTATGACATGGAAAATATGATAATGCAAACTAGACTATGTAATATGCAATGCGAATGACATTTTTCTGTATTTTTATGCATTTTCGGATTTATGAAAGAGTTGAAAGACTACCTAAAGTGAAATAACATCCGATTTAATTTAAGAAATTGATTTCTCAAAGTCCTAATTTTTATTATATGTTATTTTCATGCAAATGTATGAGAGAACATGATTTAACCTAAGAAAATGCGACATCTTTTTTGGATTTTTTAGGAATTTATTTAAGCCATAAAAATGATGAAATTTGAACAAAAGTAAACAATATTGCCCATAAAACACCTTTAAATCCGAAATTCCGATTTTTATTCACAACATCCCCCGAGATTAGGGTTAGCAAGTGAATATATTATAGAATTACCGTCGTCCCTATATACATGGGGCAAACCTTGAAATTCTATTTAGGAATTAACAATTCGCTCCTCGAAATCGAGGATTTGATATCTCGATTCACACGTACGGGCACGATCGTACTTCGAGATCGAAGTCATATGTTGCCTTTAATGTACGTTTTCCGAGGGACAAGGCACAATTGGGGAGCATGTGTTATGGGCAAAATTGTTTACTAAAGTTCAAACTTTATGACAATAAAATAAATGGCAAACAATATGCATAATATAAACATGCAAAACATAGAAGTAAAAATCAACATGAGTTTCGAAAATCCATAGGGGATTACCAAAATTTTAAAGGAGATAGGCTCCTATCCTCACAGGATATCGATATCTTTTAAATTTAGGAAAAGTTATCTCTTAAGATTTTCAAAGTATATCGAGATAATTTTCCAAGCTTAAAAGATACGATCGGATTTCTTAGAAGATATCAACTTCGGACCACAAGATAAACCTAAATATCCAGAAATATGCCATCAATTCGAAATAATATGCTCAAGATATGCTTAGATAAGAATAATTCGAAATAGGCAACAACATATCTAAAATATATTCAGATTACGATTGTTACCTAATTCGCGGATAACTTTCCGAATTCCAATTCCGAACGAATCTCATGATTCAAGCTTGAAAACTGGACCAATTGGCTAAGGGGATTTGCGCACGAATCAAAGGTTTCGGTGAAGACGCACCTCGACTTGCAGCAGTAATTTTGACCACGAATCCACCTAAATCAACTAATCAAATTGCCAAATTAGTACGTTAACCAACCGACTTGCAGATGAAGACTTCCGCCTTGGGGGGGCTTTGGCGCACGATTCGACGGGACGCAATTCGCAGCAGCAAACCTAACCTCCAATTGACATGAAACGGCAATGAATTTGCACAAAAATGCAGCTCAAAATTCAAATTATTTGTGCCAAAAGATGTGGAAATTATCCCCTAAGAACGAGACAAGAACCTGCAGAAAACAACCAGTAAAATTGGGCCAAAATAGCTGCTGTTTTTTAGATGGACAGCAGCTAAAACAGTGGTATAACAGCATCGGAATCGACTCTGAACAATAGTGAATTCAAGCACTGATTTGCAGCAATATAATCCCCCAAATAGTAGAGAATTGGATGCTAAACAGTAGCTTAAAACAACCTGGACAGCAACTCAAATTGGCGCCAAATAAGCAGAACAAAGTGTTGTGACCTTCGGAATTGCAATTCGTCAGGGATCAAGGAAGAGAAACTCAAGATGCTTGAATATAGATGGTGTTGGCTGGACGTCATTTGGAGGAGCTTGAAGCTCCTTCTCTTCTTTTTGTTTTATAGCACTTCTGATGAAGATCTGCAACGAACAAGTACAGCTTCACCCAAGGTACGTCAGCGACAATTGGCTCGTAATGTTGGACCATCAAGCGGCAAACCGTCACCGTGATGGCTTCTCGATGAAGGCAGCAGGGCACTCCTTCAAGGGCGAAAATCAGGAAGATACTACCGAGGACTTCTCTCTGGTTCTCACGTTCTCGTTTCTTCTTGTCTCACGTGATTTCTCTTGATTTTTTGTTTTGGATGATTTCGGGTCAAGATTCTGACCTCTCTCTCACGTAGAAAGTATGATCGTATATTCAATGAATAGCCCTCACTTGTCGTACAGAACCTGCAAAAGAACAACAAGCTTGCCCGAAAAAGATGACACCATAGGAACAGGAGGATTTTTGCTAGTATTTCTTGAAAACCGTCGTGTCTTGGATTGCAGCTTCGTTACTGATCTACGGACGACGACGGGATCGCTGTGGATGTTGAGAACGAAAACTGGCAGTTCTGGATCCACAAAGTCACAGTGATGGCGACGGCGATGGTCTCGAGCTTGCAATGATAGCAACTATGGGTGCTCGTGGTGATGGTTAGAAAACTGCGAGTTCTGTAGAAAGATCAACAGTGCGCTGGTCCTTGACTAACAGACGCTGACCAGAAGACCCCGTAGACATGCCGATGGGACTATGATGTTTCTGCAAAAGAAATAGAAGTAAAGAAAGAAAACATAGGGAGATTTGCAATAACGTGATGCAGGACATGAGACACTCCCTTTTCGTCCTTTTCTACCATCTTTCTCCGCACACAGTGGCCCAATGTCTTCATTAGAAGAAGAATTGCGGCCAGAGAAAGCTCGATCACCCAATTTTTCTCGTCTTTCCTCGTGCCTCTCACATATTTTCTTCTCTCTCTGTCAAACCTCTTTTTTCCTCAGCCGTGTATGATTATTGAATTGGCATCCTCGTGTGTGAAGGATAAAGATGCTTATATAGGGAAAATTAGGTCAAGTTAGAGGCTCTAACTTATGGTCCTTTGTGAAATAGACCCCGAATCGCAAGACCTTTTCAATTAAGCCCCGAAGGACTTAATCACACTTATTTAAATTCAAATCAGCCCATATTCCTTAAAAATTTCGGCACAAGATCAATTCGAGATAATTCAATTAAGTTCAAAATCTTGAATTAAGTCCATCTACTTGTCGATCCGATGAAAATGTGAACGCAATGTATGCTAAAATAAATATGAAAACTAAGTTAATTATTTTTTGTAGGAACTAAAATTTAATTCCTGATTTTTTATGCAAAATAAACGATTAAAGGGTTGGTCAAAATTTAGGTGTCAACAATTATATAATGAATTTTGTAGTAAATATAATCTAGGTGATAGTGGATCTTCCCAACCTAGTGAGATACAAAGCGAGGACGTAGGTAAAATTAGCGAGATGGCGCAAACTTCTTATGGATAGGCAAAAAATAAAATAAAATGGAGCAATAGGAAATATTTCTAAAATAGAAACCTATTTAACCATTTCTTTTGAGTTTTTGAATCCAAAGGCGGCATAGATTTCACAATTCTAGATTAGTGAAAGAGACATTTAACCCAATTCCCAATTCTCGCTCTCATCGCAAGATAGGTTTTAGCAACCCCTTGTTCAACGGTTGCGGTTGAACAAACATTTAGTCTTGTAGGTAGCATTTTGGACGATCGACGTTCAATATTAGCTCCAGATTCGATGGAGGCTCAAGCTTGTGTCGATGATTGGACAAAAAAACAATATCGACAACACGAGATGGATCGCAACAATGAAGCCGAATTCTTCGATGATAGAGATACCACCGTCACGGGTATCGATACCGGAATAGGTAGTGATGATTGATGATGAGGTAAGCATGGGGTCATCAAAGATAAAAGAGCTACATGAATTTTGATTCCCCTATTCTTAAGAAGATATGTATGCGGTTAATAACAATTCATTAAGTTCAACCCCCTTCCCCTTCCCCTCCCTTCCTTCCTCCCCCCCCAAATTTGATTGCAATTTACAATTTGATTACAATTTGTATTTGATAATTTATTATTTCATAATTTCAGAATTTATTATTTTTTAATTTTAGAATTCATTATTTAAAATTAAATTTAAAAACAATAATCGGAACGGAAATTGGCGCTTCCATTTTCGATTTTGAATTGGAACCAGGCCTTGAACCGGCCCGGAACCGCCGATTCAAAATCGGAATCGGAACCGCCCCTTAAGGTTCCGGTTCACCCATGGCTCTGACCGGAACAGCCGATTCCGGCCATGTCTCTATCCGAGGTGGGTAATTTTATTTTTTTATGAAACTTTTAGCAAGGTACGATGACAATAGATGTGTTTCATGTTGTCGGATGTATGAAAACCGTCCCGTTCACATGTATCAAGTAATGTATATTCAAACGAAGGGATCCATTCTATCATTTCGAACATTACCATGGATCACTAAACGGACCCTTTAGGGTATAATATTTAACAATGCTAATATAAATTTGAAAATACAAGACAATAATTACAAGGGAAAAAATCATGAAAAGAATGAAATTTGTACTTGTGTGACACATTTACCCTAAACTTTTTTTGTGACATCGAAAACCCTAAACTTGTATCTCGTGATACAAACCCATGGTATTGGACTAACAATCTGTCCTACATTCAAGTGGGTGTTTGGCTCCATCTCCATGTGCAGATGGTTACATTTTTGAGACACATGGTTAAGAGTATATATGTTATCATCCGCATGTTGGATACCCTCGTCTTATGCAATTTTTTTTTGCAAAAGAGTGAAATCTATGAAATCTAGAAAATTTAGGCCCAAATTTATGAAAATGAGGTCAAATTAGCCTAATCTAAGCTTTTTCTATTTTTTTTTTTGACAAAAAAATAGCTTTTTCTATTTTTAAGGATTTTCTAAATTTTTTGTGATTTTTTTAAAATTTTCCAAATTTTTTGAATTTTTTTATTTTTATTTTTATTAGGTTGAGGGAAAAGTGACAGAGAGGCGAAAGGGAAAAGTAAGAAATGTGAGACTTCATTCTGTTTTGTAATTCTCAAAATTGATTGTTTTTTCAAGAACCAACTTTGTTTTTGTTCTGGATTTTGCTTTAAAAATGATTCGATTTTCTAAAAGCGATTCTAGGAATAGAATCAAAATCAAAATTATTTATATTACCAAACAGGGTTCTTATTTTTTTTTTTTATTCTAGGGAACAGAATGGTTCTCATGCATGCTCTTATCCTTCATCAAGATTTGATTAGATGATTCTTGATCAAAACGACGTTGTTTTTGTTTCACTTAAATCATGTGGGCACCATGTCAACACGGTTTTCCTTTCATTATCCGTGAGTGTAGGGCATTAACGAGAATATTGACGGAAGGTAAATATGTCACACATGTACAAATTTGAGATTTTTAGTGTCACAAAAAAGGTTTAGAGCAAATGTGTCAATGTTGGTAGTTTGAGATTTTTGAAAACTTCTTCCCTAAATACAATCATATAGATAGATTTATATGTGGTTACGGAAACAAAAGACCATAAAAAGATGGGAAAGAAATAAAGGAAAAAGTGAAAGAAATAAGATAAAAGGAAACTAATTTTCCTTTACTGTGCATGTTGAATTCATGGATTGAGGTAGGCAAATAAAGTTCTATGAAAGGATAAAGTAATCTTTCGGTTATCTACACACACATTGAGGCGGGAAAATCGGGTTTTATCGATCAGCTCTCACGCCAACCCATGTTTAGTTGATTGAACCAACTCATTCACTGTTCATGCAAGTAAAAGCCAATTTCGGCTGCAATTTAATTTTGTGGGTTCAAGGATGAAGTTGCCGATTATGCGGTATAGTTGTCGATTTACATGACTTGTTGTCGACTTCACGGCTCCCATTCGACTATCTAGCAATTGGAGGCCGTTTTGATCGAATTCCTTCGTCTTTTTTCATCTTCTAAGGTGTCTATTTGGCTTCCAAGGCTGGGGCATGAACTTGGAGAGTCTTAGCAAGTTTCAATCCATCTAATATTGATTAAATTCTTTTAGTCATAGTTTAAGAGTCTTTATCATTGTGTTCTTCAAGAGTCTTAATTATGCGAATTCCGAGAGTCTTGTTTGGTTTCTGAGAATTTGAAGAGTCTTTTTTTTTTATTTAGTAATCAATTTATAAATAAAGGTGTAATCTCACTTGTAATGTAGACAATACTTAGATATTGAGAACATATGAGACTTTTCCTCATATGAACGAATATCTATTCAGGCTCTTAATCTTTGGAAAGAGGATTCTTCTTTGGTGATGGACCAAAAAGCCTTTATCCTTGGTGGTTTAGACTTTGGTGATGAGCTTCTCCTATCCCAAAGTCCTTTATCCGTGGGTGGCTTGTCCTTAAACTTTGGTGGTGAACTTCGTCAATTCAGATCTTTATCCTTGCTGGTTGCGCATCCTTTATACATTAGTGGTGATCGTAATTTATCAATATCCATTTATCAAACATCCTATCAGTGTCACTCAAAACACATTGGTCCACTCCACACCCGCATTACACACGCGTGTGTGCGCACACACAAGGAGACTATGGTATAAACCAATGGTTAACTGAGACATATATGCTATCCTACAGATACACACCCTTCTCTCTGTCTTTGAAAGGGGCTACTTCTTAGTCTCTAAAAACCATTAATTCATATCATAAGGCTCTCAGGCATCAAAAGTTTTTTGGTACAAAAGATCCAACGAGTAACAAGTGAACTTAGTGAAGAGCATACCTGCTGAATCAACCCATGGTATTGGACTAACAATCTAAGCTTTATGGGGACTTTGGTATTATTTTGCATAGCATACAATAATCGTATTTTATGCAAAATTTTCCACATAATTCGAAAAGGTGAATACATGGATGAACGGGAATTCTGGATGCATTCCACTGAGCTTCACAGTCAACCGTCCATATTGCTTGAAATTTTCATATGCGTATGCCCACATTTGTTCTTTCAAGGAATCTCCTGGCTACAACAAGCTCAGTATCGTATGGAGGGTAGGTGCCATCATATGAGGAAGACATGTCTCTAATATCAAACCTGCTAGTAGCTTTGTTTCTAGAAACATACATGTTTACTAGTGGAGCGTTTTTGGGCCGGCAGTGTTGACATCTAAATTTTAGCAAGAGAACATGGAAAGAGCGTGACACCATTCATGTGCTTGCCTAGCCAGGTCCAAGGTCTAGCCATGCAGACCAGGCTTTTGGCGCCCTGCAATCGTGAAGAGGGTTTCTCATGCCGTAGACAGAAGCCCAACCTGGTGGCCAAGGCGCCGGACCCTGTTCAGCCTTCGCCCCGGATATATCTCATACATGGGCATCTAGTAATGGTCCTTCATACCCCCGAACATCTTGACCTTTGTATCTTCAATTCGACCTTCTATTCAAATTGGTTCTTTCTCGCAGTTGTGGTAACATCGGATACATCAAACACAACACAATGCTCTGACCTATAGCGAAGAAATTAAAAAGTCTCCAGATGTCTCAAAATCCTTCACTAGAAATTTATTCAGAGGATGACAAGATTTCGCAAATCAAGATAACATTACATTACAAATTAGTAGGCAATCCATTTTGGTATTAAAACTCCTGATAATATCAGACTTATTTTTGGGAACTCAATCATCCATTGAAAAGTTAACTACCTTTCACTCCCTCAAACAGTACCCAGGTGTGACCACCAGATGCTTGGCTCTAGGAGCAGTGAGCCCGCATACATCGGTCATGTCAAGCTTGCTCGGTAACATGCCTCCCAAAAGTTCCCAGTCAAAGCAGTGTATGAGCTGAGCAAGCACGAGCCGCTCCACGGTCAAGTCAAGTTGCATCCCAGGGCACACTCGGCGGCCTGCCCCAAATGGCAGGAGCCAAAAATCACGTCCCTTAACGTCCACGCTCAACCCTAAGAATCTTTCGGGCACGAATTCTTCCGGATCGTGAGTGGTCCACACTTTCGGGTCCCTTCCGATGGACCACACGTTCATGATGACCCTTGACTTGTTGGGTATGTAGAAGCCGCTCACCGTGTAGTCCTCGGTCGCCTCATGGGGATGCAAAAGTGGAGCCGCCGGGTGAAGCCTCAAGGTCTCCTTGATGACCATGTCTAGGTAGTCCAAGCCATCTAAATCTGATTCCTCCACTGCACTATTCAGTCCCATGGCTTTCTCTAGTTCATCTTGGAGCTTTTTCATTGCGCTAGGATGTTTTATAAGTTCGGTCATTGCCCAGTCAATTGTTGTCGCTGAAGTGTCCATCGAAGCCGTCAACATGTCCTGGATGGAAAAACATATCAAGATTCATATTAACAACTATGTTGATTGCACTTATGAAGAATATTTACAATAGAAAGCGGAAAATTAGTGCATTGAAAGCATACACTTTCGAGGTTAGTTGCTCAACAGGCATATTTACAGCACCTTTCTAACAAAATCAATTTAAACATCGGTTTCTCTTCATCTAATATATTTGATGTTAGATGATGTAAATTATTATCTCAACTAGCAAATCCTTTCAAGAATGAATCAACTTATTGAAACCCGAATAGAACAGTGGACCATGAATCACTTAATAATGGACGATTCTTCGTGTCTCTAGTGCTCACTGTTTCACAAATGACAAAACATTGTTAACCGCTCCACTTCTGGTGCTTACAAGTTGGGATGAGGGGTGCCGTCAAAGAACGAATGCCATAGAAAGGGTGATTCACAGATTAGTTGATAGATCCGAGAACCACATTCAGAAGAGCATGCCTGCTTTAGTATTCATCTCTATTTTCGATTATCTAATAAATCGCTTAATGAAAGTGGATTATCTTTCCATTCAAAATGGCTTAATAATTTATTTTTATTTGTGATCCTTAACTTCTACTTCTCGTATACGACGCACTTGGTTGATTGGCAGATAGACAACAGATACCGTCTGTTCACAAAAATATATGAAGAAGCTAACAAGACTATCTGTTTGGGCAAAATTTAGTTGAAACTAATGTAACGATCACTAATATTGCTATAATTTCATTTGTTTTAACATATACAAGAAATAAAGAAAAAAACGACATTGCTTGAAAAATGCCATTAAACTGTGAATCTTAGAAAGAAAAGAGGATGGGAGGAAGGCATCTACGATAGTTCTTGTGAATCTTAGGTTATATGTAGAGTAGGACTTAATATGCACCTGGATCCACCAAACCTGGCTCTGATCTCAGAACCTCAACTAGTGGGATCTTTACTCTAATAAATTTTCCTCTAAGATACATGCTTAAATAATTGAACAGTAATTGAAATTACAGAGATTACTTAAATCCAGCTTCAAAAAACTGATTAGTTACCAGAATTGTGGCTTTGATAAGGGGACGGTCGATATGGTTCTCTCCCTCCTTCACTCCCATGATACCCAACATGACATCAACAAAATCTTTGCTCTCTCCTTCTTCTTTCTTAGCCTTCATGTGCTCGTCAATAATCTTGTCAAAGAAGGCATCGAACACTTTGCTTACGGCTTTCATGCGTTTCGTCAAACCCTGTAGATCAAATGGAGCTAAATAAGGAACATAGTCACCGATGTTCAGCGTTGCGCCCAACACCGTCGCTTCTTGAATCACAGCCTTGAACCCTCTCTCGTCAAACTCCTTGTCCATGTACTTCTTCCCGAACAGCATCCGACAACTCATATTGGCACTTAGCGACAAGATCTTCTCGCTCAAGTCGATGGCCATGTGGTCGTGAGACGTGTTTTTGAGACAATTCACGAGCAAGCCGACCTCCTCTCTTCTCATGGACTTGAAGGAATTGATTTTTGCATTGCTAAGGAGCCCCAAAGTGCACATCTTTCTGATGTTCCTCCAATATGGGCCGTAGGGCGCAAAGGACAAGTTCCTTTGCTCGTAACCGATGTACTTAGCAGTCTCATAATCGGCCGGCTCGCAAAAACAAGATAATTGGTCTTGAGGAATTGCTCAGCCAATTCGGGGGATGAGACGACGACCGCAGGCACGAACCCCAGCCTCAAGTACATGAGGGGTCCATGTGAAGATCATGATGAGCGTTTTGTCCTAACAAAGGGAGGTTTCCAAGAATCGGAAACCCACTTGGACCAGGAGGCAATTTCTTCTTGCTTTGTGTTTTCCATAGCAAAGCTCGCAATAAGAGATGAGCAAGCAAAGCGAAGGTGAGTGTTAGCCATATCCAACCCATTGGAGGTAGTTCTTTGGAAGGAAGTGGAGGGAAGATGGAGGTTGGGATTATTTAGTTGGATATATAGACAAAGATATAACAGGGAGAAGTGCAAAATTTATTATGCATTATTTTTAGTGGGCCCTTCATCTAGAATGAGAAGAAAATCATAAAGTATGCACTATGGATCATGCCTTTTCCACTCCCTCTTTGGTTAACATACTCCTTAAAATAGTGTTTTGACTATAATATCGTTTATGGGTCTCACATACGAATTGACAATTATTAAAGGAAATTGCCAACCTCGACAATACTATCAATTATTTCGACTACGAGGTCTCCCAATTAATAAGTACTTTATGCAACACGAAGTTATGGTGTGTGGATCACATGATTGAGATTACAAGATCTTGTCGGGGAAGCATTTCCCATTATTAAATTCAAACATGGGCCCTATTTTGTGTTTACTTTATCTTTTTTCTTTTTCTTCCCTATCTCTCTCCTCTTTCCTTGCGTGTTCGTCGTCTTCTTCCGTGGTACCTTCTACACCTACATCCCCCATCGGGCCTCCAACCCCGAAGGCTTCATTAGCCTCGCCGCTACTCATGGCCTCAACCCGCTACTCATTGGAGGGGCCAACTTTGAGCTGAGCTCGGTTTGCTCGACGAAGATGATTTAAGACCTCATTGACAAGCAACCAGAAGCAATTGGTGGCAAATTGCAGCAGCAACCACAGTAATTATGTCAACGACAACAATAACAGCAGCTTCGACGCTGAATTAGACATATTTGAAAGCTTCGTCGAGTCAGTAACCGATAGATTGTCATGCGAATTCGAGTCTCTCATGGTGGACGCCATTTCTCTCAAGCTACGATCCTGTTGTTAGTTTGTTTTAAACAAACTAAGAGGTGTCTTGTCCTACATCGAAAAGATGTAAGTACGCATGTGGGCTAGATTTGACACTAATCAATAATAACCATTGCATCATATTGAAATAGTGCAACTATTCATAGAGGGCTCTTACAACCTTTAAAGAGGTGTGCCCCGATTGTGTCTGTCCGGACATAACTACTTAACTTTGGAAGGTTGTGTCCGTTTAGACATAACTCCTTAACCTTCAAAATGTTGTGTTTTTTCAAAATTTTCTCTATAAATTCATGAAGTTTCTCATTCATTCAAAATTTTTCAATCTCCATTTTCATTTTTTTTCTTCAAGAGAAATACGGCCACTCTTTCCAATTATTTTCCTTGAGAGATCTTGGAGAAATATCGGAATTGCTATATGCTATTCTCACCGACATTTTGTTATATCCTGGAGGATATTTGCCGAAAATCATTAGCAACGTTGTGGGGCAAATAAATCCTTAACGGGAGTGTTATCACGTCTCAAAGTCTAATTCTATTTTTCATCTCATTCGACTATATTTTCCTACAATTCCTTCATCTGCAAATCCATATGGGATAAAACCTCCTCATTCCTTGCCACTACTCTCTCTCTCTCTTAAGATCCTCAAGTTCATCATCATCGTTTGGATCTTCATCTTCAAAACGTTCAAGCACAAGGTGGGGTCGAGCGATGCCTCGCTGATTTTGTGCCCCTTTACGGAAGAGTAAACGATAGTTGAGAAGGTCTCGATGACGGGGTCGAGGTTGCGAGGGGTATCGATGCGGAGAATCGAGCGACACAGTGTGGCCAATATAGCCTTTGGGTCGGAGGCAGGGGTGAAGAATGTAGTTAGGAAGAAGAAGACGGACATGCAAAGAAAGAAAAGAGAAAGATAGGGAAGAAAAAGAAAAAAAAGTAAATACAAATTGGGGCACACAAGGATATTATAGTCAAAACAATATTTCAGAAAATGTGTCAGCAAAAAGGGAGTGGAAAAAAATCGACCCTACATTAGATAAGAAATTGTGAATAATATTACGATATTTTGTTTTGGTTGGAATATTTTGATACTTTAAAAGGCATCTTTTCTCGCTAGCCATGACGAGGATTGATTTTGTCAATTAGATGATTAAAGTATTACGCATTATTTTTAGTGGGATCTTCATCTAGAGTCAGAAGAAATATCACATACTATATATTAATTAAGAAATAGTGAAGAATATTTCGATAGCGTAATTAAAAGACATCTTTTCTCATGATGAGAGTTGAATAAGCTTGCTTATTTTTATTTTCTTGAAACGAGAGTGACATGAAGGATGGAACGAGAAACACAAGGAAGTGGAGTCTTCGAGGTTGGGAATTCTATTTTCATTTTATGGTTATGGACTCTAGGAAACTTTTAGCAATGTATGACTAAATTATGTGTTTAATTTCCTCGAATGCATGCAAACATCTTATTCTGCGTGTATCGGGTAATAAATATTCATCTTAAGGGAAGATCATATTTGTATGAAACTATAATTTGGCGCCTGACATACATTGATTAGTCGTAGGCACCTTATTGTACGTTAGGTTGATTTTACACCGCGAAATACTATGGAGGAAACAATAAACAATAAACTGATGTATGCATTTGTGAAATTTCGAATGGCAAAAATAAAACAATAGAAATTTTGGGGTGTAAATTAGTTCCGAAGGGATACGTCCGAATATTGGTTGTAAGTACAACGGGCGCCCCAGCGTGAAGTACCAATGGCAAGTTAACTTATGAGTTCAGGGCAAGATTGTCATTTCGTCTTGCCCCGATTGGCTCGAATCTGAATTCGTAAGGACAGCTATTGACTTTTCTGTCCACATTTGGTCACTAGATCTGCAAGATGGGATTGAAGGCCACTGATAATGGCAGGCATCCACTATTGCCGTGGTAGGTGGAGAGATTGTAAAGGGCGTGAACAGCATCAAGCTTGCACTGAGGTGCAGTTTCATCCTTAAGAAGCTGGGTCAGAAAGGGTACAGCCTGACTCAAGCCAAGTACGGGCTTCGCATCTTCAAGGCATGTTGGCTTTTTGCTGTGTAAGTGTGCATTTGGGTATGAAATATAGAGAAATAATGACAAGAAGACCGACAAATAAAAAAGATATTTGATATGAAACTAGAAAATAAAAAGGACGTACAAATAATTGTTTTCGAACCCTCTCATCCGTCGGAAAATGCGGGCCAGTCCTTACTAGATTTTTCATGTGTTGGAAAATTACTTAAAAAAAAGAGGTCATAAATATATTATGATTATGTCAATTCAGTTTTAAATATTTATTTTGCCAATTCATTCTTAAATTTTTTGCAATTGTCTTCAATTCAGTCCATTTGGCTCATCAATTTGAAGTAGCAAACTTTTAATAATATTTTCATATTTTGGGTTTTTTTTATTTTGATAAAATTCGCTACTTTTTTTGTCATTTTGGTTAGGGCTGGCCGTGGGATCAAAAGAAGTTTCCTTTGTTTCTTTTTGGGAAGTAAGTGAATTTTTACGTAATGTTGTTTATTACTTAATTGAGGAAAAAAATAAAATAAAAAATCCTAAAACCTTTTGCATTGCATTGATACCAATTTTATCTTAAACATTTCGATGGAAGCAATTTAGTCTAAATCTTTTGACAACTTGCCAATATTATTAAAAGTTTCCCTCAATTTTACGAATATCGATTTATTTATGGGTGTAAAAAACCGATCCAAAATCGGAACCGCATGGAACCGAAATGTCGTGCATTTTCAATTCGGTTTGGATCTTGGTTCAGGTCTTTGGCTCGGTTTATATTTTGTTTGGATTGCCATTCAGTTCGGATTTCCTGAAAAGCCGAACCAAACTGTTGAGACCCATAGTTAATGTGTGCTATAAAAATCCTTGATAGATATGATATCCTATCATCTAGCGTTGATCGGTTCCAGGGGTGGATGGCTCTCACTCTAGAATTGAGAGCCGCTCGCTAGGGACTTGTTTCGCAAAATGGGAACCGTGAACCACCCATTTGTTCCATGGACCCATTCGAGAATCGAGCCTGGTCCGGTCCTCGTGTCTAGATGGGTCCATGGAACCAATCCTACCGAGTACCGAGCACCAACATCAATTAAAAATATATATAAACACGAGTGAACCAATGGAGCTATTCTCACGGGATAAAGCTACAATTGACTTTGAAGAGACAACCAAGCTATAGTCTTCAAATTTGAGTCCGGCTTCGGACCATTACATCACAACTTGCCCAAGAAGATAATGAATTGAAGTCTGCATTGTTTAGCACTAAAAGTCCGAACTAGAGCTTGGATTTTGCTTTTGCGATGGTGCCGCCTGCGTGGGTGAGGTAAGCTGGAGAGTCACGTGATTGAGAAAAATAGCTAAAATTAAAATATACATATATATTATATAAATAGGTCCAAGTCCGATTGATCCGGGTCAGTGGTAAATCGAGAACCGAACCGATACCCGCCGGTTCTAATAAATTGGAATTGGCAACCGGACTGGTACCCAGGGGGACCACCCAAAACTAGCTGGTTGGCTACATTTTGATTCGGTTCGGGTGGGTCCCGGTTTTTTTCTCACCCCTCCTATCATCTGTTGAAAAGCGAGGACAAAGATTATAGTTTGACATTGATTGTGGCTTTTACTTATTTGGAGAATTTCTACTGGTTCATACTTCTCCATCGTAAACTTTCCCGCCTTCTGTTGTCCTTAGCTTGAGAGATGAAAATGGACCACTTCGATGAGGCCCTTCGTGTTTTCTCAGTTTGGTTTTAAATGAATGATCAGCCGTCGCATCTTTTGCCCACTTTATTAAAGAACAAAGGTTGATTCGAGATTATATGAGTTTTATTCAAATCAGGCGTGTCACTCATTTGATTAAGGCTTCATTCATTTCGCGAAAAAAATGAATATGTTGAAAAATATTTGAGTGTGTTTTATATGAAAGTTATGGCAAAGTTGACACAAATACAAAAGTTTATGACTGAATTGATACAATCGCAATAGGTTTAGGACTTTTTTTTAATATTAATGCTCACATATAAATTCAATAAACGTTACTCCATATTTGTCATCCAACTTCTTAGACTAAGTTAACCTCGTATTAAACTCCACAAAATGACAGGACAAATTAACACGAAAACTGAACTGATAGTTTGTAAGTACAATTGTTACGAAAACAAAAAGACATCTCTCATTGGTGTCATTTGAGCCCACGCCAATGCTAGGTGGGTGGCGCCACCGCAACTTGCCCTCGAATGGCCTTCACGAATGTAAAAGCAATGAAAGCCAGTTAAGTCAATACATGGCCATTGAAGTCGACGCTGCCATTAATCGAGTTTAATTTTCTAATTAACTTGACTGTTTCTTCATGACTGATTAACTGGTCTGATTATTTTATTTAGAGATGCCATATGCCCACAAACCAAATCGTTGTCTTCTTTTACGTGTGAGTACGTAGAAGATGTGGTTTCTGGCAACATTGGAGGTTATGATGGGCCTCATGGCTCTAATTGTAATGGCAGCTTTCCAATGAAACTACAAATGGAAGACCCATTCTTGTATTGGAAGGTTTATCCTGGTTCCATGGGGTTTATGATTCCTTTCGATATAACATCACAAGTGTCTTGACTTTCGTATGGAGCTTATTTGAGGGTTATAATTTTTATTTCGATTATTTGAGTACCATAACTTCTAAGAAACGTTTATTGGTGTCATAACTTTCAGTTGTTCACTTGAGTAACCTAAAATTTTAATAGCATTCACTCAAGCGCTGAAAATCTAAAGTGGCGTAGCACCTGTGGTGGACATTTTAAAAAATGTACGATACTCAAGTGATTGATTGAAAAATTATATGGCACTTAGTGATCGGGAAAAAAGTTCGATATCCAAATGAGCTCTATATATAAGTTGTGGCACTCAAGTTATCGAAAAAAAAAGTTATGACACTTAAGTAAGTACCGTATAAAAGTTACGACACTTATAATGTTTGTTTCTAGTTTCCCTTCGTAGAAGAGATCATCGAGTTCTTCATCCCTAGCAAGTCCAATTAACATACCTCCTTTCCTTAAGATAAGAACTAAATAGCGATCCAGACATTAACAAAGCATTCCAAAGCATAAATTGTGTATCAAGCATTCACCATACATAATCACATGTCTCTATTGGTCTAGAAAGTTTGATTTCTTGATCCTTGTAGCTTCCGTGGAGCAACATTCCTAGGCCCAAAGATAGCTTAGTGCGCGCATGACAACTCTTCCGGAATAGAAATTTGTTTGGTTATGCAGTTTCGTTTTTCTACGTTTGAGGCATTTTTTTATTCCATAAGTAGTTTTGGAGCCACTTGAAGAAGTAAATGAAATTTACTTCTCTAAAATAGAAAAATCAACTTTTGGCCAGAAGTTAATTTTTAGAGCAAAAGCGTTGCCATGCACACCGTAATGCTCCCACACATGGAGAGAGCTTTGATGACACATGTCGTGTCATTTAACCTTGGTAAATGCTAAGCTTCAAAGGATTGGAATATCGTCCAATGTAACTACATCATTAACAATCTTAAGAAGTGGAGAAAGGGGGGATAAAGAAGAGCGACTGAGTGCCCTCGAGCACTGATTAAGCGTGCTTAAATTTGGAAGAGTGCACTTCCATAGTGTTGATTATACATGATGGAGCACAATCAGTGTATTGAAAACTTTACAAAGTTTCTTTAATTAGTTGCTTAAAAAGTGCGATGGAGGCACTTACTAGGACACGTTAGCAAAATTTGCAACATTATAGCAAACTCCTCATTCATCTTAGTAACAAGTTGATTCCATATCATGAAATCCTCAAATTTCTAGGCCTTTTTGCGGAGCGCACTGGATGAGGATGCGGAACATTTGGTCTTGTGGTGAACGCAATAAGAACTAGATGAGCGTCATAGAAGAGTGCGTTGCTCCTCGGCTAAATGTTTTGTTGGACCAACTGATTAAGGTGATGATCAAGTGTGAGGAGAAAAATACTGCATAAGACCAATTTGTATGTCCCTCAACACTGTGAATGAATTATATATTAAATAAATCAGTACCAAATTGAGGAAATAAACATTTATATGATAGAACATTAGATGCAAATAGAACAGTGAACACCGACAAGATCCTTTTGACTGAACCTCACATTGTTCTCCCTCCGATAGCATGCTACCGCTAATAAAAAGAGATATATAGAAAGTGTGCTTATATATTGTTGCGAAAACAAGCCATTGAACAATAAATTAAGTAGAATAAGAAAACAAATCGTGCACTGCATTTATATTGTTTTGTCGGTAGGACCCACTCCACAAGAAAAATAGCACAAGATTCCACTATAGATCAAACGATACAATAGAGATTACAATCACACTCAAGTCATTCAAGCGCTCTTTAGTGTTTACCAACTGTCACACAATAAATCATAGTGTTTAGCCCTTGCAATTTTTCACGAAATAATCTCTCAATCTCACAAGGGAATTCATCAATCTTACAATAAGATTTATTGGCTTGAACACTAAAATTTCTTTTGAAATTTTTTGAAGTGTAATTCATGAAAAAACCACCTCATAGATATTCTTTTTGCAGAAGACCACTTCTTCTATAGAAAAGAATTAGATCTAAAATAGGAGATCCCCTTAAAAGAAATATACTAGGAGACCAATCAAACTAACAAACATATTCAAATTAAGAAACCTTCTTGGATTGGGTTTCCTTCAAGGGCTTAAACTCAAGATATATTTTCAATAATCTCCACCTTGACTCAACATTTAAGTCAAGTTTCTCTTTGCTAGAATCTAAGATTTGAAGTTACTCTCCCACAAACCATCATGGGCTCAACCACCACAGATTTCTTCTAAGTTCAAGTGTGCTCAAATTTTGCCATAATTGTGGCCCTCATCCCAAAACCAACTTTTCTTGCACCTCTAACCACTCCACAAAGATTCTCAAATACAACATTATGTACCATAGATAAAGCACAATCATTGTTACATCCATATCTATTTGGAAATCGAATATGCCCCTCGTCAAACTCAATAGCTACAACAACTGTTGGCTATACATGCTTCGTCTCGCTACATGCACTATTTGTGTCGATTATTATGCTAATATTCGCTATCTCATGAGATTTTGGTTGTAACTCTACTGTGAGCTAAACAATAATCGGATGTGTATAAACACTTGTCAAAATCAGTCATAGCTAGAAGTCCTAGAGAATCGTTAAATGTAACTTCTTTTTGATAACATGTGAATTTAATTGTAGGTATCACTGGCGATAGCCCGCTTACCTTGTGCACTTGCCTAGAATATGCATCTTCTTGCACTTCTACCAAGCTTACCATCACTCACTCAAGCATAACATGGGCAATCATATTCTAAGAACAAAATAATAAGTAACTTTACCACAATTCATCAGGAATTCAAAATCCAATCACAATCGATAGGGACCTATTCATTAGTAGCTCATTGTACTAAGCGATCCGTTAGAATTTTCTTAGCTATATCAGCACTAGAGACCATTTTAGGATCAATCTCTAGTAATTTTTGCTCATCAACTACGTAATGTTGTGGTTCACTAGCACTAGTACACCGTCTCACTATGCCTTCCTTTTGCGAGTTTGTTTAACAACTCCAAACACAGTTTCATTCTATTATCGGTATGTACATGCTTGATCGCCTTACCAGCTGCATTTTTAATCAAAGATTTTCACTATCCGATCTTAACACTAACGTCAAACTTGTACCTCAGTACAAACATTTAGGTCTTTCTAGATAGTCGTCCACAAATGTTACCCTAAATATGGCACTTTTCCTCAAAGGAAACATCGACAACTTGTGAAGATTCAAGTCAATCAACTCTGTAATCTTCGTAGTTTCGCAGGCAATCGTACTAGCCTACACCTTTTGTCACTTGTCCTAATCATAGTATCTATATACATTAATTTCCTTAGCCACATAACCACATGGCAAACTCCTTTCACTCAAAACCTTTAGGCTTCTCTCACCAATGTACCCACCCAAACACATATGCCATAATTCAAACTCTTGAACAAATACATCGATGTCTCCACAAGCAAAATTCGTCATTGTCTCCTCTTGAAGTTTGTAATCGCCACTGTTTTTATTTCTCTCATTGCCACCGTGGCACCTCAAACAACCTTCAAAATTTCACCTTGAAGTATACCGACACCTAGCTAAATTTAAGGCACTCAAAGAAATTAGATTCTTTTTCAATTCTCGAATATGCTTCACTCTAGCCAATGTTCTCATTATACAATAATGCATTATTGTACTTGATATCGCTAACACCCACAACATCGCACTTAGCATTTTTCTCAAATTGTACTTTAGAACTATCTATGCACCAATAAGTGGCAAATTAGTTCTTCTTTGATGTAGCGTGAAACAAACAACTAGAATCAATATGTTGTCTCTCATCCTTTGTGACAAACAGGGCATTATAATCATTCTCCGAGGCAACATCATAAATTGCATTAATATCATCACTAGACTCAACTCCAATTCTCTTACTATTCTTGCTCTTCAGCTTAAGGAAATCTATTATGATATGTCCCCTCTTGCTACAATTCCATAGACAATACCACCAGCCCTAGATTGACTTTGTCTGTTCAAGTTCACACTATTCTTGCTAACACGAGTGCTATTTCGCTGCAAATTGTCTTTTAATGTCTTCACTTAGAATCAAATCGCAACATCATTAAAGATCAAGCTTCTTGACCCAAATGAATTACTAACATCAACAACAATAGTATTTCAACTATAAAGTAATGAGTCTAATAAAATCAAAGCACGTGCCTCAACATGAAAGTCAATATCAACTAAATTTAAGTGACAAACTAATGGCTACATTGAATTCATCAATATGCTTAGCAACCAACATACATTCGCCTATCCCGCAACATTGTTGATCACAAAAGGCTTCTTGTACATGCTTGATAGGGTATTCATGAGTACTGCAGTGGTCTTTTCTTTAATGTATATATGCAACGTTATGAGTCAACATCGGCCGAATCACCTTCAATGCTTTGTATATCAAGTAATTCACAATCAACTTGCTTCATTAGCTCTAGCTTCTTCGAGATAGAAGTAAGTGGAGATTCCTCTAGTTAATCCTCAATTTGCATCCTCCAAAAGGCAAAATCCTTCCCATCAAATCTATTAATTTTCCATTTTCTTTCTTCTGTCAGCCATGGATTCGTTTCAACTCAACTAAGCCTAGCTTTAAAATCAATTGTTGAGAAAACAATGGATCAATCAATAAAATAAATTCAATATTTAAATAAATCACACATCGGAATGACATGGTTCGGTTGGTAAGGCCTATTCCACATGGAGAGTGGCATAAGCCCATAGGCAAATGATACAATAGAGATTGAACCACATTCGAGTTACTCAAATACTCTCAATATTTTTTAGTCATTCATCACACCCAATATGCTCATGATATTTAGCCCTCACAATTCCTTACGAAATAATTCATGAAGAAATTAACAAATCGTACCACAAGATGTATTGGCTAAACACTAAAAGCCCTTCTTGGATTGCTTCAAAGTGTAATTCACAAGGAAATTGTCTCTTGGATACTCTTCGTGGAGAAGACCCATTTTCATATATAACAAATTAGATTCAAACTAGAAAATCCTCTTATGAGAAACCTACTCCAATTAGGAAACCGTTCACATTAGAAAATCTATTCAAATTAGAAAACATACTTGATCGATTTCCTTTAGAGGTTCAAACACAAGAAATATTTTCAACAGACATGTACGGATAAAAGGTGAGGAAAGGGAACCATTATTTTTCCAAGGCGATGCGGCTTCACCTAAATATTTCTTTTTTGTACTTAAATATTTTATTTTATAAATCGTAAAAGTTCAAATTGGATCGTCCTATCTATAATCCAAGATTCCAATCCTCTCGTGCATATACACCCACATCATGCGGAAGAACACCATGCCAATCTCTCCTCCGTAGTCCTCCTTATATACTCTTCTCAAACGCCTACATCATGCGGAAGCGATTAAGATAAGTATGGCCACGTTCTGGTGGAGAAGAGACGAAACATCGGCCGACCGCACCTTTTATCAAAAGCCAACAAGGCTGATCGCCGTGGTTGGTCATTTGGAATACGCGATGCCATTGGTGAATTTGTCCCTCGCTACGCCTATACCTTCCCAAAGCTGGACAAGTTACCTCCGAGGCTACGCCACCTCCCATGTGCTCTTCTTCCGATTGTTTTGGCGGTTGGCATCCTTTGTTACGATGGTTTGATCGGGTGATAGATTGGGGAAGGAATGTATAGTAACGTGTACAAAGCGAGGGATGCGGCGATAGGGAAAAGGGAAAAACGAAAAATAGAAAATAAAAGAAGGAAAAGTAAAAAAAATTAAATAAAGGTAATTAAAAAGGAATATTACCAAAAATTGTCCACATCAATGCCGGAGATGCCACATAGGACGATCGGTGTCCATGTTAGCGATTTCGGACCAATAGGTTGAATCAAGAAAAGGTAAAATTATTTAGGATTGAATCGGTAAACTTAAAAGATTTAGGATTGAATTGGCAAAAGTGCAAAAGGCTTAGGGCATTCTTGACAAATTTTCCATGGTGGCAAACTTACGCACTTGACTCACTCAATCACTTAAGTGTTTTCTAGCACAATTTTATGACTTTATTCAGAAATAAGAGTAAGAAAAATCACGAGATGATGGTTCTTTTGCGTAATGATTGGAAATAGATTGAGAATGAGTTTAAGAGGCAAAAAGGGAAAGACCGGGATGTTTTCGTACATAGGCATCTAGGAATGATCCCCTGGAACCCCGAACATGTACACGTACCTTTGTTGATGTTTTTGCCTCAATTCAACCTTCGATCCAAATTGGTTCTCTCTTGGATTGGGTTAAATATGAGAGACATCAAATACTACATAATGCTCTTAACTATAGTGAAGCAATTAAGAAGTCTCTAGTCTCCACATGACAATAATAAATTGAAAATCAAGTGGACACTACATTACAAATTAGTAGGCATTCCATTTGGTAGAAAAACTAACACCATGAAATTTCCGATAAGATCGGATTTATTTTGGTGAACAAAATCGTCCATTGAAAAGTCTAAGTCTCTTTCACTCACACAAACGATATCTAAGTGTAACAACCACTAGATGCTTGGCTCTAGGAACAAGTAAGCCCAAAATCCTCGGTCATGTCAAACTCGCTAGGTGAAAAGCCGCCAGGAAGCTCCCAGTCAAAGCAATCCACGAGCTGAGGAAGCACGAGCTGCACCATGATCAACTTAAGCTGCATCCCGAGAGGCCACCTCGCGGCCCACCCCAAATGGCAGAAGCTGAAAATCGCGCTCCTTAACATCCACGCTTCTAACTCGAGAATTTTTCGGGCATGAACACTTTCGGGTCGTGAGTGGTCCATACTTTTGGTCCCTTCCGATGGAGGAGCACCCCGTTGGTTGGAAAATATCATCGGGAATGAGATGAAATAGAATTAGACTTTGAGCCATGATAACACTCTTTATAAATATTTATTTTTCCCACAATGTTATTAATGGTTTCCAACAAATATCCTTCAAGATACAAGAAAGTCTCAAAGGAGAATAGTAGGTAGCAATGCTAATATTTTCTCCAAGATCTCTCAATGTAACAATTGGAGAAGAAGGCTATATTTCTTTGAGCAAAAATGAAAATTGAAGTTGAAGTAAAGTAATGTTCGAATAGAATTGTCGTTTGTATATATAATAGCGAAACATGCACTCAACTCTTCTTTCGAAAACTATACATTTGGGACATAACTTTTCGTGTTTGATTAACTTTGAGTTCGGACACACCTTTTCATGTCCGAGTAATGGTTTTGGACACACATATTCATAGGTTGTAAGAGTCCTTTATAACCATTCACCGTCATAAATAAAAATTTGAAATTAAGAAAGTAGAAATCAAAATTAACTACAACTCCTATGTGAACAATCGCGGTAGTTTAGTAGGACTCAAAAATTTAATTTATTGTTGTAATTTTGAAAAATAAAAATATTCTTGATTAGTGCCAAATTTTATCCTCGATCGCACAAAGTGCGCCTAATAATTGTGCACCCGCACCTTTGGTATAGTGGGGTCTAGCCCACTTTCCAATTTCTCTATTTGAAATAATGTAATAGCCTTTTAACTAATAAAGTGTTTCACACTTCCCCTTGGATGAAGGAAAAACACTTTTTATTTATTTGTTTTGCAAACAAATTTCAACAATCCCCACTTTGTTTGTAAAATCAAATTACAAAAATAAAATTCTCAAAATTATAGCCAAAATTTCCATGAGAGTAATATACATACATAAAGGTTTATTTCTGATTTAAAAATTTATTTAGTGCAAGTACCTCAAAATTCTATAAAAGTGACAATTTGTTACTTTATATACTACAATCGGACATATTGCACATATGTGAATCTATTGTTTCAACGAGATCGTGAGCTCTCTAGAAAGCAACTCTTACTTTTGTAAGAAGTGGCACCAATTATAAGTTCATATATCGAAGTATCTACCAGGTGTTTCGTTACTAATAAGCACATTACATTTTTTTTTATACTTCATTAAGAATATAATTGAGTCTATAAAACGTAATAGACGATACGACTTCTCATGTCCGGCTAATGTCAATATCAAATAATCATTGCCAGTAACTTGTTTTTACCTATTAACCCTTATAACTAGTGATATGCCAGTATTAGATTTGGTTATAATTATTGGTGATTTTAGGCAAAGTATTTCAGCCCCATCTCTTTTGAGGTCACTTTAGTATCTCTCTTGGTAGAGCCTTTATAAAGAGATCAGCCATATTCTTGCTTGACCTCATGTAGACAAGTTGTTAGGGTACCATCTTGAATTAATTGTCTCATGTACTCTTGCCTTAGGGCCGATATGTCTAGGCTTTCCATTATAAGTGCTACTATAAGCTCACGGCCAAAACAGCCTTCTTGTCACAATGAATAGAAATATGAAGAAGAGGACTAGGCCATAATTTCATGTCCAACAAAATTTGTAATCCACTCAGCCTCCTTTTCAATTGTTGCTAAAGCAATGAATTTTGACTCCAATGTTGAGTGAGTTATGCATGTTTATTTCTTGCTCGCCCATGTTACAAAGACATCCACCTAATGTGAAGATCCATCCAAAAATGGAATGTTTTTCTCCCACACTAAAAAATCCAACAAGCATCAATGTATCATTCTAATACGGGCCGATAGTTATTATAAGATCATCCCAAATTTTTAGTTTTCCTAAAATAACCAAAAATTATCACGATGCGGATTGATTTTGTCAATCATATGATTGTGATAAGCAATTTCAAAATTTTGTTTCTTCAACAAGAGTGACGTGAAGGATGGAAGAAGCCGGTGTTTGGAAACAGGGAAAGAAACACAAGGGCGATGGAGTCTTCGAGGTGGGGGTTTCTTATATTTTATGGCAATGAAGTTTGGGACACTCTTAGCGATGTACGATAAAAATAGATGTGTTTCGTCTACTTGGATGTACACAAACCTCCCCGATCGTATATATCGGGTAATAAATAATTACCAAAGGTGATAAGCATGACCCTTAAGGTTACGTTATATAGATACAACTATTATTTGAACGTGGGATCCATTCTATCATTTCGAACATTGCAATGCATCACTTAGCCAAACCTTGGGGCATATTATTTAACAATGCCAATATAGATAAAAAAAATATTTCCCAATAAATACAAGGGAAAAACCATCAAAAGCTTCAAACTTGTACTACGTGACACATTTACCCTAAAGTTTTTCTTGTGAAATCAAAACTCCAAACTTGTACCTATAAGACACATCTACCCTCCATCAAGATTCGGTTAGATGATTTTTCAGCCAAAACGACGTCGTTTTTGTTTGACTTAAGCCACGTTGGTTCCATGTCAACACAATTTTCCTTTTGCCATCCATGAATGCATATCTTAAATGGTGCTTATTGATGGAATATTGATGCGGGGTAAATATGTCACACAAATACAAATTATTGTTAGTGTCACAAAAAAAAGTTAGAGTAAATGTGTCACAAAGTAGGTAATTTTAGATTTTCGGAGACTTCATTCCTAAATACAATCATATAGATAGATTTATATGCGGTTACGGAAACAAAAGATGACATTAGTTGGGAAAGAAATAAAGGAAACGTGAAAGAAATAACATAAAGAAAATTAATTTTCATTTAGTGTGCATGTTGAATTCATGGGAAGGTGAAGGCAAATAAAGTTCTATGAATAGATTAAGCAGTCTTTCTTTTATATATACATACAAATTGATGCAGGAATATCAAGCTCTATAGATCATCTCTTAAGCTCAACCCCTGTTTCATTGATTGACTCAACCCACTTATTATTCATGTAAGGAAAAAGTCAATTTTGGCTGCAATTTAATTACGTGGGATCAAAGATGAAGCTACCGATGATGCCATATGATTATCGATTTACAATATTTGCTGTCCAATGTGGGGTTCTAAAAATTATTTCAGATGTCTTGGTGATAATGCGAGAAAATGAGCATAATGGCCTATATGAGCTTCACGGTGAGATGATGACGGAATTCACCACGGACGCGTGGATGAATTAGCTCGAGTGTCGAATTGTAGCATATGTGCTTGGGACACATTAGTGAGAGAAACCCTGCGGGTTCTAAGTAAAAGGAATCTGTTATGTGGTTATGTTGATGACGAACTGAATGCAAGCAAGAGTTGTGATTTAGATCAATAGAGAAAATTGCAATTTAATGTGATTGTCAAAGGAACCACAGAAATTGATGAATTAATTCACTTGGATGTTTGGAGTTTGTTGCAGCTTCCTATGAGGAAGAGTGCTAGACTTATGCTAACAGTTGTTGATGACTACTTAAGGAAGACTTGGGTATTTGTGCTAAAGCACTTGTTGTTATCAGGATCATGCTATTGAGAGCTTTAATAATAAAAAAAAGTATTGTAAAATGATCAAACATGTGTAGACCGATAAAATCATGGAGTTTTGCTTGGAGCTGTTAAACAAATTTTGCATTGTCATGGTGCTAGTGAGCCACCGCATGTTGTAAAGTTGATGAGCAGAGCAATGCTAGAGATGGCTTATAATGCTCTCTAGTGGTGGTGTGGTTTGAAAATTTCGAGCGGATGAGCTTAATATGGCTGGCTACCTAATGAATAGACCTACATCAACTGTGATTGGATATTGAGCTCCCGAAGAAGAGAGGTAAAGTAATATTGCTAATTATTCTATTTTAGAATATTTGGTTGTTCATGTTATGTTCGAGTTAGTAATGATAAGCTATATGGAATGGCAAGGAACTACATGTTCTTATGCTATGCATAAGGTGAGTGGGGTTATCGATTATGGTGCACGAAATTAAATTCAATTGCTTTCGGCAAAGAAATTATGTTTGATAAGTCTCTAGTACTTTTGACTATGAGTGGTTATAGCAGTGTTCATATGGATCTAGACGGTGTTCAACTTGAGGTAGAGTTGCAACAATAGATTTTTGAGATAGCGAACACTAGTGAAGTAATCGGCACAAATGGTGCTCGCAGCGGGATGGAGCCTATAGAGATAACGGTTGCTATAATTGCTAGATTTGACAACATGCGTGTTCGTTCTCCCGACATGTATGGATGCAACGATGGTTTTGCTTTATCTATGGTATAGGAGGATGTATCGGAGAATCGTTGAGGAACAATTAATGGTGCATGTGTAATTGGTGTTTTGATGAGGTCCGGGGTTATGGTGAAATTCAAGCGAGCCTTGAACTTGGAAGATATCTATAGCAATTAAGCCTCTAAGGGTTTGTGTGAGAGTGGTAGAAAAAATCGGATTATATGAAGCGATTGTGATTTGGCTCAAACGTCGAGCCAATGTGGAGATTGTTGAAAATATGTCTCGAGTTTGAGCCCGAAAAGGAAACTTTCCTAATTCATATAGGCTTCCTAGTTGAAGAATGATTCTTATTTTGGATCCAATTCTTGTCTATGTATGAGAAGTGGATGTTCTTTGTGAGGAGTATCAAAGAGGAGCTTCTACTTGTGAATTACATCATTAGCGTTTGAAGCCAATTAAATCTTGTGATAAGATTTGTGTTAATTCCTTGATGAGATCGAGAGATTATCTCATGAAGAACTTTCGGCTAAACACTTGTGGGTTATTCAAGTATAATTGAGCGCTGGAAATCCGAGAGTTTTTCGGTGACGCGAGTGTTGTTGTAATCTCCGATCTATAATGGAATTCTTTCCTACTCTTCCTATGGACGTACGTGTCGTGACCTAAAAATCGGGAAATCCTTAGGTTAATGGATCACCATATTAATTAAATGCATTAACTAACCTAGTCCGAACTCTCCCAAGCTCTACCAATTCACAACTTATGGTTCAAGATAATTATATTAAAAGATTTTTAAATTGGAGTCACCACTAATCGTTTTTCAGTAGGTCGATTAGAATCCTAGGCAAATTGTGGGAGAACTACATTACTTCTACGAACCATAGATTTTAATATCGGGTATTTGGTTAAATTAATTAAAAATTAATGCCCTTTCGGTACCTCAATTTTCATGGAAAATGTTAAGTTTGACAACTTAGATTGATTTGGCTTGATGTTAAAAAATGAGCGATCATTTGTAGATTTTCTCTTATGCAATGAATGCATAAACATGATGATGACGACATGAAAAACTATACTAAATGACATGAATATGGATTTATGAAAATGCAATGCAAGACAAGTAATCATGTGCAATGTTATTTTATATGCAAAGTTTGATTAACCAATTCAAACATGCAAAATGACGCAAGAGAATCCACTCTAATGACGTGCAAGAATCATGCAATTGGCTATCCTATCATGCCGACTTCATTAGACACAAAAATTATGTTTAGCCTAAGTGACATGCAACTTTAGCTTAAAGGATTTAAACATATGAATTAATAGTAACTGGCCTAAGATGCATGGTCCTAAATATGATACTACATGACATGCGAATGATGTGGTAAAACCATATGACATGACATGGCAAAATGTGACATGCAAATTAATGGCATGAAAGTGTGTTATGCAAAAATGATCGAAATTTTTGGTATTTTCTTTGAATTTTAGAAATTCTAAGATGATGCAATTGATTTGAATATCTTGATTTTATCCCAAATAATTCATGAGATAAGCTTCGAGCAAACCTTATCTTCGTAAAATTTTAATCATACAAGACTTCTAAGAAACTGTACCTTACTAAATTTTTTAAGAGTTCTAACTTATATGGAAACCAATCAAGATAAGGATTCAACCAAATATCACCAAAATTTCCAATATTGGAAAACAATCAACAAGACAACCCACAAATATTCACTTTTTATTTAAAAAAATGCATTGCTAATCCGAGTCGGCTTGTTGAAATTAGAGGATCGAATTTAGGTAATCATCAATTGTATCGACTAATTTCCCATATTTCACTAAACCAGAGGATGTCTCCGAATAATCACGGATAGGACTTGTCCAATTTAGGAGATAAATTGCCTTTTAGGAAAAACTGGATTAGGTTTTTTGCTCAGGAAAGATATGCTCAGATATGAAATATATTCAAATCAAGCAACAATATCAACAAATCAATTTTCGATAAGATAATTTATCTAATTCGAGATATTGTGCCGATATGTTTTCTAAACTTGAACCGGCGAATCGGGATCACTTGGATGGACAGCTTGCCGTCGATGGGCTTGCCAGACGCACGACTGCTCATGGGAATTCTCAGTCAACAATTTGGACCTGTACTTCATGGGATGCACCCCGATTGATTCCTTCCATAGAGCTCCCACGAATTTGTGCTTGGGACTCACTTAATGGGCGTATTGGATTTGCTGATGTCTTCCCTTGATAATGAAGACCAGTCAATGAAGCTTCGGTCCTAAACGTGGCAGCGTTCAATATATCCCTTCACCACTTGGCTTTCTCTTCTTGTTGTTCAAGACTCCACCACGGATTACTTCCTTTTCCATACTTTCTGAACTAATGTGCTGGGAATTAAGGACCGCCCGAAAATCTGCGAAATAAGTAGACATCTACCAAAACAAAGTCGAGAATAGCAGAAATAATCCAAGCAAGATAAGAGTCCGTCAGTGTTGAATTTCGTTGGGCGTCACCCTCAGGAACAGCAGAACAGGGACAGCGGTTTTGTAGGATGTTCCGGGAAGCCATGATGCTGGATGTTGGCCGCATCGAGGGATCGGTGACGGCTGTGAGGGCTGGCTTCTAGTGGTTCTTGTTGGTCGAGATCGACTACGGCACAAGGCTGATCATAGCAGAAGCATTGACGGCTTGCGTCGGGACTATCTTGCGGGTGTGGCATCGACTAAGTGATGCTTGGAATTCCTGCAGAAATAGATTAAATAAAAATCGCACGTTGCATCAAAACTTCGTCGTTCGATGGCTGGTTTCGGTGAAAAAACCTGCAAAACTCAATTCAATTGTTAGTGGTGAATTTCAGAGATGTATTGACAACGACAAGGGCAGCAACTCGCTAAAGCATTGTGCTGGTGCGAGCCTCAATTCCAGACGTGTCGTCGTCGATGGAAAGACCGTACATCAAAACTTTAATTACCGGATAGTCTGTCAATAAAAACCTGCAATCAGACTAAAGTCAGAACAGCAATGATTTAGCCAATAGCAGCCATTATCTTGTCTTTTTATGTACACGAGGATCTATTTGGAGAATGAAGAATCAATTAAGACTCCCTGTTGAATCCCTCAATTTGTCTTCTTGGGCTCCTGCTTTGTGGGCCTCCCTGAAAGTCAGCGTGATGGAAGAATTTTGACTGGCTTTATTCTCTCGATTCTGCCATGATCTCTTCGTGAGAAGAGAGAGAAACCAAGGGTGCAGTCGCTCGTGCAAGTGAAGAAATCGACCACCGGGATGGAGGCAAAAACCTTCGGGATGCAAGACCGTACGTGATCACGCAGGGAGGAGGCCAGACGCTTGGTGCGCATATGATAACACTTTTAAAATGAATTTCTGCTCCAAAAGTCTTCAAGTAAAAAATCCATTTGGTAGTGGAACTTTTAAGCAGAAATCCGTTCGATAAAAAAATGTTACTTCTAAAAGAAATTTTTACTCCGAAGTGGATATTTTGATTTCTAAAGTTGTTTTCTCCCTAATTTGAGAATTAAAAAAAAATTACTTCGCTACGGAAAAGTAATTCTCGCCTCACTCTCTTTTCATTATGTACTCACCCTCTTTTCATTACGTCTCTCTTGTCCAATCACATCTCATCCGTTGCTAACCACCAATCTCAATCGATCACCGCCGCTTGCCACCAAAGCCGACCACCACCTGCGCCAACCATCGCCTCCAACGTTCGCTAACCGCGATGCTTCGCTCGCCACCGAGTCGCCATCTCGGTGGCCAAAATAAAATATAAATAATAAATAAATAATATTTTTTAATAGTAAAAATTATTTTTGAAAGAAATTTAAAAAATTAAAAATGAAGTAGAAATAATTATTTTTTTGGCCGCCGATAATAATTCGTCATTGAAGATTTTGTGTTAATAATATTTCAAAAGTAGAAATTTTCAACGCTAACAAACGAATTTCTTTTATAAAAAATCAACTTTTGGAGTAAAAGCATAAAAATCGACTTCCACGCGCCCCAAGACTGCTTCCTCATCGGTTGCCAAGGAAACCAATCGTTGTCGCCGGTGGACAGATCACGGTCATCAAAGGACTTCAGCCGCTAGCTCTCTTTTTCTCTCTCTTTGTGGCCGTGTATTACATGTCATGTGGCCCCCGCCGTACGAGAATGTAATGTGTCCTTTATATAGTTGACTGCTAGGGTTTCTTTAATGAACATAATATATTTTTGTCCTTTTCCCCCTCTTCAGCATAGGGTATTATGCTTATGGGCCCAAAATTCCCCGATCCTCCTTTCATTTACCAACGCGCTCCCAATTTCGCGTGTCCACGGGCCTAGCATGCTCATGTGGGCTAGGGGTGTCAAGTTCGATTCGATTCGATTTTTCTGAAAAATCAAATCATTAGGATAAGTAGCTAAGCCAAATCGAATTGCAAACCAAATCGAATACGAACCGAACAAAAAACCAGTTCGGTTCGGTTTTTCTATTTTCCTTTCTATTTTTTCTTACTTTTTTTTTGGTTTTAGATCTGGCATTATTCTTGTTGCATATGCTAAATGCACTTTGAAAAGCCCTTTGTCGCCCCCAATTTTAATTCATCTTCACACATTCCAAAGCAAGATCGGGATTTCTTCAATCTCCCACCGATTGATCAATCATCCATGAGTCGGAGCCATCTCTACTTCATCCAAATCACAGTTCTATTTTGACGTCCTTCTTTATTCCCTCTTGAGCTCTCCCCTTGTGAAATCTCGGTTCTACTTCTCATTGTTTTTTCTTCTTTTGGTTCTCTCTTCTCAACTTGCTTTTCCATTTTTTTTCCCCTTTTAAGCTCACGTTCTTTCAAAGAGAAGCGGATCCCTTGACCACCTCCCCTGCTCACGCTGCTCCCTCTTTTTCCGTCAACTATTTTTGCTCTCTCTAGATTGGATAAAGGATGGATTGAAGAATGGCCCCCCTACTTTTGTGGGCTCTCTATTCTCCGTGAAAGAAGACCCGTCGAGCTTTCTCGTTGCTCGGAAGAAGAAGAAGGCCACTCCTTCGCTCTCTATCTCTCACGAGCTCTCCCTATTTCTAGTTTAGTCTTATCTCCAACCATCTCAAGATCGGGAAGGGGCTGCGACCCCTTGCCCACGGCCGGCGAGGGTCACCGGCCACCGAACCTCATCCCAGTGTGGTCGGCGGCCCCTGGCTCTTTGCAACAAAATAGGGCCAAAAAACAAAGGAAAAGTAAAAAAAATTATTATTATTTTCCAAATGGCTAATATTAAGTAGAAAGAAGAGGTTTCGGTTCGCGGTTCGGTTAACCGAACCAAATCGAAATAATCCGAACTGAAAAATAAAAAATGGTTATTTTTCATTATGTGAACCGAAAACCGAACCGAACCGAAATGTGCAAAATTTTCGGTTCGGTTCGGTTTGGTTAGCGGTTTGGTTCGGTATTTCGGTTCAACTTTGACACCCCTAATGTGGGCTCGATGTAATTATTCAATTAAGCTCAGAACTTTAAGTTCATCCATTGCCGATTTGATTGGATGCAAAATGCAATGCATGCAGAAATTAATTTAATCTAAATACAAACTATAAGAAAAATGATTTGATTATTTTTAGTATGAGCTAAGGCTAGTCCCTAATTTTTATGCTATAAAAAGGGTATTCAAGATTTAAGTGTTAATAGGGTCACTTCGACCAAACCACGTAAAGCTAGTGTTCAATTTATTGTCTTGTTATATCTATTTTATTGTTTTATCGGTTGCCTTGCGCTTGTACTTTCACATGTAGTGGCCGATAATCAAACCAGGCAGCCAAGGTGGTGGACCTTGTTTAGCCTTGCCCTGGATGTCTCATACTGGCCATCTAGTAATGGTCCTCCAGACCCTCGAACATCTTGACCTTTTTGCTTCAATTCGATCTTCTACTCGAATTGGTTCTTTCTCGGAGTTGGCGGAACATCAGAGGCATCGAACACAACACAATGCTCCAAAGTGCGGTGAAAAACATTATAATTTCTAGTCTCCACATGTTTCGACATCCTTTATTTGAAATTCATCCGGACGACAACAAGACTTCGAAAATCAAGCTAACATCACATTACAAATTAGTAGGCAATCCATTTGGTATTAAAACTCCTGATAAGATCAGATTTATTATTGGGAGGAAAATCGTCCATTGAAAAGTCAACTCTCTTTCACTCACTCAAACGGTACCTAGGCGTGACCACCGGATGCTTGGCTCTTGGAGTAGTGAGCCCAAACTCCTCGGTCATGTCAAGCTCGCTCGGTGCCATGCCGCCAGGAAGCTCCCAATCGAAGCGGTGCACGAGCTGAGCAAGCACGAACCGCACAACAGTCAAGCCAAGCTGCATTCCGGGGCACCCTCGGCGGCCCGCCCCAAATGGCAGGAGCTGAAAATCACGCCCCTTAACATCCACGCTGGACCCTAAGAATCTTTCAGGCATGAACTCTTCCGGGTCATGAGTGGTCCACACTTTCGGGTCCCTTCCGATGGACCACACATTCACGATGACCCTCGACTTGTAGGGTATGTGGAAGCCGTTCACCGTGCAGTCCTCGGTCGCCTCGTGGGGAAGCGAAAGCGGAGCCACCGGGTGAAGCCTCATGGTCTCCTTTATGACCATGTCTAGATAGGCCAAGCCATCTGTGTCTAATTCCTCCACTGCTCTATTCAGTCCCACGGCTTTCTCTAGCTCTTCTTGGAGCTTTTTCATGGCGCTAGGATGTTTAATAAGTTCGACCATTGCCCAGTCAATTGTTGTCTTGAAGTGTCCATCGAGCCCGATAACATGTCCTGCATGGAGAAATAAACCAGTATCTTGATTTCATTTATCAAGAATATTTACGATAGACTAAGACATGGATGTCCAATAGACTAATTCATGGATGTTACGAGGAAAATTAGTGCACTGAAAGCTTGAACTTTCCGAATAAGTTACTCAATAAGCATATTCGGAGCACTTTTCTAATGGGAAAATTATCAAAAAAATTATAAATCTGTTACAATTGTGCCAATTAAGTTCTAAATTTTTTTTTATCGCTTTAGTCATCAACCTTTTATAATTGTGTCAATTCAGTCCATCCGACCATTTTTTGTTGGCGTCGTCGTGGACGCCAACCAAAGACATAATATTTTAATAAAATTTTATTTTTTCTCTTTTTTATTTTCTTTTTCTTTCTTCTTTTTTTCTTCCCTTTCTCCACATCAAGGAAAAGAGTAGAGAGATTTGTTGAAGATAGCACGACAAGGTTGCCGGTAAGCGGTCGAGGCAACGGCCAAATGGCGAGGCCATGCCTCGCCTTGGCTATGTGAGGTCGACCTCACCGGTCGAGTAAAGGAAGGAGAGGGAAGAAAAAAAACAAAGGGAAAAAAGGAAAATAAAAAATAAAAAATTCAAAAAAGCTAAAAAATAATATTAAAATAGTTTATCGCCGGATGCCGACCGACGGCCATCCAACGTCCACATCAACGCCGCCCAACCGTAATTGCTGGATGGATTGAATCCGCAAAAAAAAAAAAATTATAATTAAATTGGCACAATTGCAATAGATTTAGGAATTTTTTACAATAGGTTTAGGACCTTTCTAACGAAATCTATAGGTCAATTGAATCCATCAAAAAACTACTTATGAGGTCATAAATGTGAATTCTGGTAAGAAAACAACTTTTTTTTCATTTAATATTTAAAGTTGGATGATGGAAATTATTTTCTCAACTAGCAAATCCTTTCAAGAATGAATCTACATATTGAAACCCCAATCGAATTTTAAACCATGAATCACTTAATAATGAATACACTTTGTTCTATCCAGCGCTCACTGTTTCATAGTTGACAAAACATTATTAACCGCTCCACCTCCCGTGCTTGAAAGAGACAAACACATGGTAGATAGACAAAAGACATCGTCTGTCCAGAGCAATATATGAAGATGCTAACAAGACTATCTGTTTGAGCAAAATTTCAATTGAAGCAAATGTAATGATCACTAATATTGCCATCATTTCATTTGTCTTAACAAATACGAGAAATACAAGGAAAAACGACATTGCTAGAAAAATGCCATTAAAATGTGCAAATCTTAGAAAGGAGAGATGATGTGAGGAAGGCATCATTTCATATGCTTGATAATTTTTTTACTAGGAGACAATAGTTGAAATATCAAATTTGCATTAAAAAATTTTGCTTTTAAAATTAAATGACATGTCTTGTTCGATGTTTGAATACTATAGTTCATATATGTGAGATTTTGTGAAACTACTACCCATTGTTCTAAAAACTTAAAATTTTAAATGAATGTGTGGTTTAATATTTAACTTATTCAATCACTCTCTTATCTTTTGCCTAGTACAAAAACCCTAGGACATATTGCTTTGATATCATGTGAGATTTTGTATGATCATTACCAACGGTTCTCAAAATGAAGGCCTAATTTAATATTTTAATTATTCTATTAGTATAATCAAATATCTGCCGATAATCTATCGAATTATCTCTTGAATCAATTTTGATCCCAAACTATACTAATCTCAGAACCTCAATCAGCGGGATGCTTGTTCTAATAAATTTTCAGTCCGACATATGCTTATATAATTGAACAGTACTTGAAGTTACAGAGATCATCAGTAATCTAGCTTTAAAAAGTTGATTAATTACCAGAATTATGGCTTTGATATGGGGCCTGTCGATATGGTACTCTCCCTCCTTCACTCCCATGATACCCAACATGACATCAACAAAATCTTTGCTGTCACCTTCCTCTTTCTTAGACTTCATGTGCTCGTCAATAATTTTCTCAAAGAAGGCATCGAACACTTTGCTCACGGCCTTCATGCGTTTCGTCAACCCCTGAAGATCAAATGGTGCTAAATAAGGAACATAGTCACCGATGTTAGGCGTCGCCCCCAACACCATCCCTTCTTGAATCACGGCCTTGAACCCTCTCTCGTCAAACTCCTTGTCCATGTACTTCTTCCCGAACACCATCCGACAGCTCATATCGGCGCTTAGCGACGAGATCTTCGCGCTCAAGTCGATGGCCGTGGAGTCGTGAGACGCGTCTTTCAGAAGATTGACGAGCAAGCCGACTTCCTCTCTCCTCATGGGCTTGAAGGAATTGATTTTTGCACTGCTAAGGAGCTCCAAAGTGCACATCTTTCTGATGTTCCTCCAATATGGGCCATACGGAGCGAACGCCAAGCCCCTTTGCTCGTAAGAGATGTGCTTCGAGGCCTCATGAGGCGGCCGGCTCGCAAAAACAAGATCGTGGGTCTTGAGGAATTGCTCGGCCACTTCGGGCGATGAAACGACGACCGCGGGCACGAACCCGAGGCGCAAGTGCATGAGGGGTCCATATTTTCGAGCTAATTTGTGAAGATCATGATGAGGGTTTTTTCCCAACAAAGGGAGGTTCCCAAGAATCGGAAACCCTCTTGGACCAGGAGGCAATTTCTTCTTGCTCTGTGTTTTCCATAGCAAAGCTCGCAATAAGAGATGAGCAACCAAGGCGAAGGCGAGTGTTATCCATATCCAACCCATTGGAGGTGGTTCTTTGAAAGGAAGTGGAGCGAAGATGGAGGTGGAAATAATTCGTTTGATATATAGGCAAAGATATGACAGGGTGCAAAATTTGTTGCGCACTGTTTTTTGTGGGTCCTTCATCTAGAATCAAAAGAAACATTATAAGCTATACTTTAATTAAGAAATAGTGAAGAACATTTCAACACCATAAACGACATCTTTTCTCACTAGGACGATTGATTTTGTCAATCAAACGATTAAAATAAGCCTGTTTATTGATTTTTTCTTAAACTTTGCCAACTTGCTCAACAAGTAAATGGACTCCCCCGATTTTATACGGCGGTGAAACTTAAGCCTATGAATATGGCTTGAGAGCGAAGCATTCGAGGATAAGGATACGAAAAGTCTCTGGCTATGAGAGCGTCGTAATAAGGGAGTGCTAAAATATGTCTCAAATTTGAGCCTAAAGCAAAAATCGCATTGGATATTTTGCAAACGTTCGAATGGAAATCTTTCTATTTGGATTTGAAGTCCAAATTGAATATTTTGGAAATCAAATTGCTAGTCCATGTTACTGTAGATAACGGAAATCAAGTTCCGTGTGGAAGTCGGCGAATAAAAGAAGAGATATTGGATGGACATGAATCGATAAATATTTGGTGAAACTTGGAATTCATTAACGAATATGGGCTGATAAATTATTTTCTTATTCCTTACGCATATATATACATTGATTCAAGGGTTGCATCGTAGGATGATGAGAAACAAGTCCTGAAGCGCCACTTTTGCCGTGAGTGCTTGATATCTAAGAAGTGCGTGCCGTAGTTGATGTGAAGAGGTCTTGAAGCGCCATTATACGAGTGCTTGAATTACATCAAGAATTCAAGTGTCAAAGCCGATTAAATCTTGAGGTTAGATTTGTGTAATTCCTTTACAATATTGAAAGATTATTTGGCGAGTAATTGAGGCTAAACACTGTGTGCGTTCTTGGATGTAATTGGGGCTTGGAAAATACCGAGAGTGTTTGAGTGACTCGAGTGTGATATGTAATCTCCGTGTATCGCTTGATCTATAGTGGAATTCGTTGTTGCTCTCCCCGTGGACGTAGGTCTTTACGACCGAACCACGTACATCCGCTGTTCGATTTATTTTCTTGTTCGTCTATTTATCGTTCGATCGCTTGTTCCGCGCAACAATTGATATCAAAGCTAGATTTGCTTGAGTTGAAGCGAATCGATGGCGATAGAAGAAGTAAAAGTGAAAATCGACAAATTTGAAAGTAAGGACTTTGGTTTTTGGAATATGTAGATTGAAGACTATCTATATCAAATGAAGCTGCACTTGCCCCCGTCCAGGGGAGAAACCATAGACGATGTAGCAAACCGATTGGAAATTGCTTGGATAGACGAGCCGGGTGTTATTCTGGCCGACGTTGGCTCGTAACGTCGCGTTTAATATCATCAAAGAGAAGACCACTGTGGGTTTGATGAAAGCCCTATCGGATATGTACGAGAAACCCTCTGCGATCAACAAGGTCTATTTGATGCGACGCTCTGTTTAATTTGAAGATGAGCGAAGGTGCATTTGTTGCTAATCATATCAATGAATTCAATGTAATCGTTAGTCAATTGAGTTTAGTTGATATTGACTTTGAAGATGAGGTATGTGCTTTGAATCGATTATCCTCATTGCCGATAGCTAGAATACTATCATTCATCGCTGTTAGTAATTCCTCTAGTTCAACAAGTTTGACGTTTGATGGTATTCGAGATTTGATTTTAAGTGAGGACATCCGTAGAAGAAAATCGGCGAATATGTATCTACCGCTTTAGTAGGTGAAAATAGAGGAAGAACCGATACTCGTGGTAGTAGAAGTAGTATGAACTCGAATAGACGTAGTTAGTCTAGGACTCGGTGGTGCTATCTGTTGGAATTGTAGCAAGAGAGGGCATCTTAGAAGGAATTGCCTTAAGCTGAAAAATGAGAATGGTAAGGGAATTAGAGTTGAATCTGCGGATAATGTTGCAAATTTGAGGTGAAGGTTCCGATGGTGTTGATAGAGTTTTGTTTGTCATTGAGAATTCATCGTTTGATGGATGGATTATGGATTCTGGTTGTTCTTTTCATGCTACACCAAACACGAACTGGTTTGCTACTTATCGATACACGGATAGTAGTAAAGTGCGGTTAGGGAACAACGTTGAATGTGATGTTGTGGGTATTGGTGATGTTAAAATCAAGATGCATGATGGTATTGTGAGGACATTGATCGGAGTAAGACACGTCCGAATTGAAAAAGAACTTAATTTCCTTGGGTACCCTAGATTCAGTTGGATGCGGTATTCTTCACAAGATGGAGTTCTGAAGATTGTTCGAAGTGCCCTGGCAATAATGAAAGGAATCAAGTATGATGGCGTGTATGAACTTCAATGTGAGACATTGACGTGTTTCGCTCGGAGACGTCGACATATGTTCGAGAGTCTAACGACCGCTCGAGGAAGACTTATTGTTTGTGCCGATGCACAAGCTTGATGTTGTTGTTAGGAATACGCGGTCGAGAGCTTTGATTGAAACGGAGGCGGTAAGTCAATCAAGCATGTGCGGCTGACAATAGCATGGAGTCCTGCTCAAAGCTGGTAAATAAATTCTGCATGACAAAGGGCATAGTGAAACACCGCACTAGTGTCGGTAGACCACAACGATTTGCGAATTGATGAGCAGAACATTACTAGAGACAACTTGTAAAATAATCTATAGTCTTGGTATGGCTAGAAGAATTCTAGTGGATGCGCTTAGTATGGCAAGCTACCCGATAAATAGATCTCCATCGACTGCAATCGGATATCGAACTCCTGAAGAAGTGTGGTCGGGTAACGTTGCTGATTATTCTACTTTTAGAATGTTTGATTGCCCGTGTTATTATCGAGTAAGTGATGGTAAGCTCGATGTGAGGGCAAGGTGCATATTCCATGGCTATGCATGAGGTGAGTGAGGTTATCGGTTGTGGTGTCCGAAAATAAATTCACCTATTCCCAACAGAGAAGTTACCTTTAACGAGTCTCTAGTACTTTAGGCTAGGAGTGATTATAAGGTGTTCATACGGATTTGGACGGTGTTCAACTTGAGGTGGAGTTGCAACCAAAAACTCCCGAGGTAGCGGATACTAGCGTGGTAATCGACACGAGATGGTACTTGTAGCGAGGTGGAGCCTGTAGAGCCAACGGTTGGTGAATCGGTGATATTGACAAGGTACGTATTCGATCTTCGACGGATATGGATGCAACGGTGGTTTTGCTTTATCCGTGATTAAGGAGTTTGAGTCAAAAAGGCCTTGTGGAGTAGTTAAAAGTGCATGTATAGTTGGTATTCTAATGAGGTCCACGGTTATAGCGAAGTTTAAGCGCGACTTGAACTTGGAAGATGTTCTGTGGCGATTAAGCCCATTGGGGCTATGGGAGAGTAGTAGCAATGCAGTTTAGATTTTAGCGAAGCAATTGTAACATGGCTCAAACGTCGAGTCAAGGTGGAGATTGTTAAAATATGTCTCGAATTTGAGCCTAAAGCAAAAATCGCATTGGATAGTTTGCGAACGTTTGGAATGGAAATCTTTCGTATTTGGATTTGAAGTCCAAATTGAATATTTTGGAAATCAAATTGCTAGTCCATGTTTCGTAGATAACGGAAATCAAGTTCCGTGTGGAAGTCGGCGAATAAAAGAAGAGATATTGGATGGACATGAATCGATAAATATTCGGTCAAACTTGGAATTCGTTAACAAATATGGGCTGATAAATTATTTTCTTATTCCTTATGCATATATATACATTGATTCAAGGGTTGCTTCGTAGGATGATGAGAAACAAGTCTTGAAGCGCCACTTTTGCCGTGAGTGCTTGATATCCGGGAAGTGCGTGCCGTAGTTGATGTGAAGAGGTCTTGAAGCGCCATTATACGAGTGCTTGAATTACATCAAGAATTCAAGTGTCGAAGCCGATTAAATCTTGAGGTTAGATTTGTGTAATTCCTTTACAATATTGAAAGATTATTTGGCGAGGAATTAAGGCTAAACATTGTGTGCGTTCTTGGATGTAATTGGGGCTTGGAAAACACCGAGAGTGTTTGAGTGACTCGAGTGTGATATGTAGTCTCCGTGTATCGCTTGACCTATAGTGGAATTCGTTCTTTGCTCTCCCCGTGGACGTAGGTCTTTACGATCGAACCACTTACACTGTTCGATTTATTTTCTTGTTCTGTCTATTTATTGTTCGATCGCTTGTTTTGCGCAACGGGAGGAAGGAAGAGAGAATGGGCCCCATGAGAGAGAGAGAGAGAGAGAGAGAGAGAGAGGCACATGGTGTGAGTTCCCGAATAAAGACATAGAATAGCTGCGTGTGCGCTTTATGTCGCTAGTTTGCTTGGAGTATTTTGAGTCTGGTGATGGAAAGTAGGAAGCTACTAACCCGATAGTTTGTATCGGTTATTTCTTATCACATAATCTCTCAATGAATGAGTACTTTATACGAATCACGTAATGATGGTATGTAGATTTCCGGTTGAAATTGTATTGTCTCTAATAGTAATGCCATGAAAGCATTTCTCTAGAAAGTATATTGTAAATAGGGAAAGTCAGATTTTGCATGTTACCCTAGATTGTATCACAATTTAAAATGTCTTAAAATTGTCTCCTATAATTCTCTTGTGTTACCACCACAACGCTTTGTATAGTGGAATTAGTGTGAGGCTGCGCACTCTACAATCCATGACTACCCCTGCAGGAATTACCCTAGCTTAAAACTGCTGGATCATGAAGGAATAACCTATGCTTGAGAGCGTGCTGTATCAATCAAACTTCTACATAGTTGAAGACTTAGGGGTGTAAAAAATCGAACCAAAATCGAAATTGAAACCAAACTGAATTGTCCAAATCGAAAAATGTTGTTCATTTTCGGTTCGGTTCAAATTTCGTTTTCGGGTAATAGAAAAATAGCCTATTTTGATTCAAATAGTTTCATTTCCGTTAACCGAACTGAACCGAACTAAAAAACAACTCAATTTGCTCATAACGGATTGGGTTCTTAGAATGGTGAATTGAGTTGAGTAGGGCAAAAAATAAAATACAAATAAAAAAAAAAAATTTAGAACCGAACGGAATCTTCGGTTCAATAATACTCAGTTTGGATCGCCGTTCGGTTCAAAGTTAATGCACACCCAAATGGTTTGGTTCGGTTCGGCTCAAGTTTCTTGAAAAATTAAACTCAATAATTGACACCCTAATTGCGTGTGCTATAAAAGTCCTTGAGATGATATCCTCTCATCTGTTGAAAAGCGGGGACAAAGAGAGATTATATCTTTGACATTGATCGTGGCTTTTACCTTATTTGGCGTATGTCTAATGGTTCATACTTCTCCATCGTAAACTTTCGTCTTTGACATTGATCGTGGCTTTTATCTTACTTAGCTTGAGATATAAAAATGGACCGCTTCGATGACGCCTTTCGTGTCTTTTTAGTTTGTCTTTGAATGAATGGTCGGCCGCCGGACCTCTGTTACATAATATGTGAAAAACAATGCAACGGGCAACCATTTATTTAAAGACAAACTGACAAAACACGAAAGACCTCATCGAAGCGTCCATTCTTATATCATATCTCTCATGTCAAAGATATAATCTCTCCTTGCCCCCGTTTTCCAACAAAAGATACGATATCATATCTTATGCATATGCCACGCCCTTTTTGTAATTTAGTGTTAAGCATAGGTATTCCTTTTTTACCTCAGCAGTTTCATATGAAGCTGACTTAGTCTATGAACTTTAAAAAGGAAGCATGAAATATTACAATTTGTTACAACAAACAAGGTGTTTTCAATATAAATTGGCGAAATTATCAAAAAAAGCGATAAACCTATTGTAATTATACCGACTCGGTTGTAATTTGTTTTTGGCTAATTGAGTCCTAAACCTTTTACATTTATGCCAATACAATCCATTCGATCAATTTTGGCCGAAAATCGGCGACGTGGTGCGGCCAACGTTGATGTGGATAATTTTTTAGTAATATTATCCTTCAAAGTTTTTATTTCTTTTTCTTTTTCCTCTTTTGTCTTTTCTTTGTCTTTTTTTTTTTCCTTCTTTCTTCCTCTAACCGGTCGCGGAGTTTGACGATCGAACAAAGGCGAGAGCCGATGAGGTTGACCTTGTCGGCCTCTCGAGAAGCTCACCCCTACCCACCACTAGTGAGGACTAGCCTCCCCCACCCCATGAGAGGAGCGGCCTCGCCGTCGTTGGACGAGGTCGAGCCTCACTCCCCCGGCTCGTGTCTTGACCTAAAAATTCAAAAATTCTTAGGTTAATGGATTATTTGGCTAATTAAATGACTAGTCTAATGTAGACTCTCCTAAGCTCCCACCAAATCACAACTGTGGTTTATCATTCAAATGGTTTAAGATTTGGAGTCGTTACTATTTTTTTTTTTTTTTGTAAGTTGATTAGGAACATAAATAAAGTATTGAAAGAAATACTTTATTTCGCGAACCGTAGATTTTAAGTTCGGGGACTTGTTTACATTAATTAAAATTAATGCCATTTTGATACCTTAAATTTCATGGGAAATGCTAAGTTTGGCAACTCAAATTGAATTGGTTTAAGGTTAAGAAGATGGAGTTATTTTCTTAGGGTTTTCTCTTTTTAGTGAATGTAATGCATGAATGCAACTACGGCATGAAGATCATATAGCAAAATGACAAGACAATATGCTCATGCGAAAATTGCAAAATTATGTCATATTTCCCTTTATGCAAAATTCAACTAACCAATTGAAGCATGCTAGATGTAATGACATGAGCACAAAGCATGACATAAAATACAAGACAATCCGTTCTAATCATATTCGAAAATTCATGCAATTGACTATCCTAAAATGAAGCTAATCTAACATGAATTCCACATGATTTGGCATAGAATGGCATGGCATAACAATAAGTGGATATGACATGGCAAGTAATGATATGCGATGTATGAACATGCAACTAGGCAAAGCATGAGATATGGAAAAGCGCGAACATATAGCATGGAAAAACATGAAATATACAAAACAAGTGAAAACAAAGACGACAACGTATGAATTTATGATTTTTCGAAAATATGGTAAGTAAGATACGTGATACTCACCCACCCGCGCATAGCGTAGTTGGTTGAGCTTGAGCCCTTCTTCCTCTCATGAAAGGTTGAGGGTTCAAATCTCCTGCTGCGTTCCGCGATTTAAGTGGGGGCCCCGGTGGTGGGTTGTTGGGCCAGTCTCCCTCCGGTATAGTCATTTGGTTGGCCCTTGGGCCGACGCCGAGCAAAACCCGGTGGGGCCGGTGGATCCTGGGTATAAAAAAAAAATTAAGTGATACTCGAAAATATGATATGCAAGCATGAGATGAATTTTTTTATGCCTTCCTTTGAATTTTCGGCAATTTAGGATGCCCATCTTACAATTTGAATGTCTTGATTTTATCCCAAATAATTCAATGAGATAAGGTTTGTATGGAACCATATCTTCTTGAAATTTTAATTAGATAAGGGTTCTAAAAAATTATACTAAATGTTTTAGGAGTTTTAAATTACATGGAAACAAATCAAGATATGGATCCAATCAAATACCATCAATATTTTCAACATTAAGAAGCAATCAATCAAGACAATCCATTAAATATCCCCATTGATTTTCGAAGAATGTCATTCCTAATTCATATTGGCTTCTTGAAATTAGCGGATCGAATCTAAACAATCATTAGATTGGATCGACTAATTTCCCTTATTTCACTAAACCAGAGAATCGTATCCAAATAATCATGAATAGGACTTGCCCAATTTAGGAAACACGTTGCAATTTAGAAAAGAAACTTTCGTAATTTGGATTAGGTTTTTTATTCAGAAAAATATGCCAAAAAGTTTTTGACGTTCCGATCAAAAGTTTGTATCTTACAGTGATATCAAGTCATTCAAAATAGGCAAAATAGCTATAAAAAAAATCAATCAATCAAAGATCAGAAGTTATACCTGAGATAATGCCTTTCCAAATCTGAAACGGAGCCACGAGATGGCTCAAAACGAGCGAAGGACAGCTCAAGGTTCATGGTGAGTTCTGGGGTGCTTCGGCAATCTCAAATCAAACTGAGCATGTTGGATGGATCAATTGTTTCACCAAAAGGCATCAGGGAAACTGTAACCCTCGTAGCTAGCGAATCTTGGAAGTAACAATCATGTCCATTGATTGGCCACATGGAAGTAGCCACCTTGGCAGTAACAAACCCAAAAGAAAAAGCTTAGAGAGTTCTTGTCATGACTTTCTTTATGACCAATGATTTGCTAGATATTTTCTTTAAAAAAAAAAAGAAGAAAAGGACCAATAGAGATGCCCACTCCAAAGAGGAAAAAAGGCATCACAAGGGGAGTGACTACATGGCACCCATTTAAATAGTGCTAAATTAACAAGAAATAGACGAAATGGATTGGAAAGTTGAATTATGCACAAGGAAGTGGCATAAGACTCGGAGTAAGTCACTGAACTATCTAACGGGCCTAAGAAGTGGGCCGTAACGAGGGATATCATCTAAGGTTCTATCCATTACCTTAAGTCTGGCCCATTTAATTTTGACTAAGGAGGGCCCATTGAGGAATTGACCCGGCTCATCATTAGAAACTCGCCTCTGTTGACCCATGTAAAAAATGGAAGAGCCGGCCTTTTTTTTTTTCCTCCCGGCCACTGTGGGCTGCGTGAAGCTAGCCCAATTCAAATGGATGCTTATTCCTCTTAAATTTTCCCGGCCATTGACTTGGGCCACACGGCCCAACCCGATTTAAGGTTTTAGGCTTATGGTGTGGTGGGAGCCCATAAAGGACTGGGCCAATGTTTTGCAGCTAAGCACCTCAAAAGGGAATAGGCTAATTATTTCCACCCCTCGTAGAAATAGATGTCCCATGGCTCCATTTGGAGGGCTGGCCTTTTTCTATTCTGATCAATGGTTTTGGGCTGTCGAAGCAAGCGCCCGAGTGCTGCCCTCTAGCCCTGGATGAAGGCCCATAGTATCAATCAAAGATGGCCATGTGAGCACCCGAAATCCAATAGTAGAGAATGTTTATTTTCTGCTCTTTTCTCCCTCGGTGTTGTCCTCTAGGTAGATAGCTACTCCCATCCTCTGTTTTTGTGTTCCTTTGATTCGAAAGACCGGGTGAGTAGCACCAACACAAGGTTTTGGGTTCAGCAAGTTCATGAGTGGAAGCGCGACAAGAGGCGAAGTGAGTCATCTCCCTAATCCACCTCCTAATCCTTACAATGTGAACCGTGGTGATTCGAGAAAGATGGTAGAGGTGATTGGTGCAAATTAGCTTGATATAGGTCTGTAGGCAGTAGAGTACAGGAAATCACCATTTGCATATGGTAAAGGAGCAAAGAGTGTTGCAGAGATAGCGGTGGGGTTGTGGAACATTAGGTGTGGGTAAGGGAATTTAGGGCTCGGAGAAGAGAAACGGAAGTGCAAAAAATTTCTATTTGAACAAAATTGCTGATTGTTGCTAACGAATGTGTAGGAGTCACGGTTTAGACAGGAACTAGTGTTTTCTTTGAAAGTCGTCAAGGTAGCGGAAGGGATGTGATGAAATTGGATTTTTTTTTCCTCCGTAGTGTTGCATCGTTTCTATGTTCATAAGTAGAAGTACTATCGCGAGTGGTCACAGGATGGTAATAGATGACGGTCGGGATGCGTTTAGGATGTGGGCAGTAGGTCAAGGGACTCTAGGTGAAATCGCATTAAGATACCGATAAGGTTCGTAGGTTGCAGGGGGAAAGGTATAGCGAGGGCTAATTTTCAAAGGGCCCAAGCCCTAGAGTTCCGGGTGGAGTTCAAACATGGAGGTGAATCGGCATTGAAGTAAAACAATAGAAGTGTCCAGGTACCGAGTGTGTGTCCGGCCTGAATTGGTTCGCGTTGGCGTATGCATCATTGTGAACATTATATAATCTAATATTAGGCATGCATTGATATTGGACTCACATATGGTCTTGCTTAATATGGAGATGAATCAAATAAAAATAGTGGGAAGATGAGCCTAGACCTCAAGTGCAAATACCCCATGGAGTCTATGGAGAAGACCTTGTTATGTGACCGGCTGGCCTTGTTGTGTAACTAGGCCGATCTCGAGGCGGTACGAGATGAGAAGTGATTACAAGACTTTAATATTTAGGCCCCAATAGTAATGGATAACAAATCTCACATGTGTGTGGCATAACACATCTTATGATATAGTAGACTCTTATATCATTGCATTCTTGTATTCGGTTAAATGTTTGTATGGTAATAGTTTAGTATACTTACGCTTGTTATATTACCCTTCCTTGCACTCATATTGGAGGGACTAGTCGATGAATTAGGGATTTGACTTGCTGAGTTTTATCTCACCCTTTTCTATTGATAAAGTTTTAGGTAAGTAGCATGGCTAGTCTCCCCATTGCATCTTACTGGGTGCCGCTCGACCGACCCGGGATTTGATCGCATTCACTATTCCGGAGTTACTCGGACTAGAGTTTTTTAGAGTGGAGAGCACGTTATCGGTGCACGAGGGACTTGATGTGGGGACAATCCCCGCCGCTCGTGGCTGTTTATGGTCCCTTGGGAGGCGGCCTAGGGCTCTTTAGTCCCCTACCCTTCGAGTAGGTAGCTAGTGGATCCGCACTAGTAGGGTCTTCGGGTTATTAGTATATATGATGTACAAAGACCGACCAACGTTTTAATGACTAGGTCGACTCACTTTTGTGTGGTGGGAGTTTTTGATAAATATGGGTTGTTTGACTTTCTTGGGTAGAGGCGGCCGGCACTTTTTGAGACCCTCTCGATGTTATCTCCCTAGCTTGTATATAAGCTGGTCCGACCTTAGTCGGTCTATAATAAATAAAAGTGCTGATCTTCTTATGCTTACTCTGTGTTCTTTTGTCGATCATCCGTTGATTAAGTGATACTTATTAATAAATAATATACGTTAGCGAATGTGGTGAGCCTGGGATGCCACAACTCTATAATGGTATCGGAGGATAGGTTTACCTGAATGATAAGGTGCACTAAAATTTTAGGGTTTAGGGTGACCATGCATGTGATTATTAGTGATACTAAGCTAGGTATAAGTAACGTTTATGTTACTTATTTGGCGTCGATGACAAGTTGTACTTGTCACTTAGAGAAGGAAATGGTCATATGTAGAACACGAGAATGAGTGGAGCGAAGCACAACCACTAGGAGCTGCTCCTACTCACCCAAGGGTGGATGGCATTTTGGAAGCATTGACTCAAGTGGGAGCGCTCATGGCACAACAATTGCAGCAACAGTGTAGTCAATGTCGGTGTGGGTTAACGCCGTACCCAAGGGTTAGTGGAACAATTTCTCAAACCGAATCCCTCTAAGTTTACTAGAACTAGGAAGCCTAAGGAGGTGGAACGATGGATTAAGGCGATGAAGAAAATTTTCGGGGTGTTAAATTGTACGGAGGTCGAAAAAATGACTACGGCGGAATATTAGATGGATGGCAATGTAATGTACTTGGTGGCGAGTGATGAAGAATATGGTGTTCCCTAAAGGAGCGAGAGATTGTTTGGGAAACCTTTGTCATTGCTTTCTATGAGAAGTATTTCTAAAGCTATACAAGAGATAGGAAGCGGACAAAGTATGTGGAGTTCAAGCGGGGTGAAAGGACAGTAGATGAATATGAAGCGAAGTTTTTGGAACTGTCCCGTGTTTGCTCCTCGCTTAGTTGAGCATCTTTGAAGATAAGGCGAAAAGATTTCTAAAAGGCATGAAACAGAGAAAACGGAAGTAGTTGGTGCTGTTCGGACCAATGACCTATCGAGAGGTGTATAACCGGGCACAATATGTGGAGTAGGAAATGGTCGGAGATAAGACGGAGTCGAAACCTCCAGTGACCCGAGACAACGAGAGACATAGCAATAGGCCAATTCAATCGGGTTGATTCCAATTTAACCCTAACAAGAGACATTTCAGAGGAAATTTTAGTAAAAAAGGTGGAGAACGAATTGTAGAGAGGAAACCGAACTCTAGGGAGGCATGCCGTCGGTGCGGTCACTATCATGGATTCACTCTATGTCCGTCGTTGAGGAAGTGCTTTGGTTGTGGACAAACGGATATATAGTGAGAGATTGTTCGCAAAATAGGCCACGTGCACAGGTGGCTCCTCGTCAATAGCCCCGGGGACCACAAATGGGTAGAGGACGATAAAACGCTTAAAAGCCATGGCTTAGGGAAAGGTGTACATGGTCACTCGGGGAGGAAGCCGAGGCTTCCAAAAACGTCATCACAAGTATCCTTCTTATACATTGTCATAAAATTTATGCCTTTATTCTATATGGGTGCCATACATTCCTTCGTTTTTGCTCGATTTGTGAAGTTACATGGATTAGAATATAGTTAGTTAGATGTACCATTAACTGTCTCGACACCAATAAAAGAAAGTGTGCTATCGACTTTAGTTTGTAGAGACCGTAAGATTGAGATTGAAAGGATGAGAGAGGTGATCGATATGCCGATGTTAGCTATGTATGACTTTGATGTCATTGTTGGTATAGAATGGCTGAATAGACAGTGAGCTACGATGGATTGTTATGGGAGGTTGATATCCTTTAATCCACAAAATGAGCTTAACTTTGAATTTCGAGAAAATGGGGCAAATGCCACAAGGGCATTCATTTCTACAATTGAAGCTTGCCAACTATTGAATAATGAATGCTATGGATATTTGGCGGTTGTTATTGATAAGGAAAAGCCGGAAAGGAAACTTGAGGAGATACCTATAGTTAGAGAATTTTCGGACTTGTTTCTGAAGAATTGCCAAGATTACCCCTGGAGCGAAAAGTGGAGTTCGAGACAGAACTAGCTCTAGGAACGGAGCCTATATCTAAGGCACCTTATAGGATGGCCTCGACGGAACTACAGGAATTAAAGGTGCAATTACAAGAGCTATTGGATCAAAGGTACATTAGACCCAGTGTATAGCCTTGGGGTAGGCTTGCATTATTTGTGAAGAAGAAAGATGGATCACCGAGATTGTGTATCTACTACGGGCAATTGAATAAGGTGACGATCAAGAATAAATATCCACTTCCAAGGATCAACAACCTCTTTGATCAACTGCGCGGGGTGTCAATATTTTCAAAGATTGATCTTCGTTAAGGATATCATCAGTTGAGAGTTAAAAAGGAACATATCCCGAAGACCGCTTTTTGGATGAGGTACGATAATTATGAGTTTCGGTGATGCCATTCGGATTGACTAACACCCATGCTGCTTTTATGGATTTGATGAATCGGATGTTTAAGCCTTTCCTGGATAAATTTGTGATTGTGTTTGTTGACGACATATTAGTCTATTCTAAGGAAAGAGAGGAACATAAGTAGCATTTGAGGTTGGTATTGCAAACCCTGGGGGACCACCAGTTGTATGCCAAATTTAGTAAATGTGAATTTTGGCTGGATCAAGTTGGTTTCCTTGGACATGTAGTCACTAGAGAAGGAGTATTAGTGGATCTAGCAAAAATAGCAACAAGTGCTTAATTGGCCAAGGCCGACTATAGTAACCGAGATTCGCAGCCTTCTTGGGACTCATAGGGTATTACCGGAGATTAGTGGAAGGATTCTCGGGGATTGCCGGTCCTCTCACTCAACCGACCAGGAAAATGTGAAGTTTGAATGGAATGAAGGGTGTGAAAGGAGTTTTGAGGAACTTAAGAGGAAATTAACTGTGGCACCGGTATTAACGATCTTGTCGGAATCGGGATGATTTGTAATCTATAGTGACTCATCACATAAGGGTCTTAGGTGTGTCTTATTGCCAAATCGAAAAGTCGCCACCCATGCATCTAGATAGTTAAAACGGTATGAATTGAATTATCCCACCCAAGATTTTGAATTGGTGGCAAGAGCTTTTGCGCTAAAAATATAGATGCATTATCCGTATGGGGAGAAGTTTGAGATTTACACTAACCACAAGAGCCTTAAGTATTTTCTCAAAAAGAGTTGAATATGAGACAAAGGAGATGCTTGGAATTGTTGAAGGATTATGATTGTGATATATTGTATCACATTAGAAAGGCAAATAGGATGGCAGATGCTCTCGACCGAAAGTCAGCATCGATACCAAGTTTACGGACGCGAGCATGAAAATAGATAAAGTGAATGGTAGTTTAGCGACAATTACGATTGAACTTGAAGTGGTACAAAAAATTAGAACATTGCAACAAACGGACGAAGAAACCTCGAAGATTCCGGACGAAGAAAGTGAAAGGAAGATGGACGGAGTTTGGCATATCGATGGATGGAATTGTCCGATTCCGAGGATGCATTTGTGTGCCGGATAATAAAGAATTGAAACAGGAAATCCTGAATGAGGCTCACAAGAGCAAATACGGTATTCATCCCGAAGGCACTAAAATGTATTGAAATCTTCGATAGAATTACTCGATGGAACGAAATGAAAAGTGATGTGGCTCAAGACGTGGCAAGGTGTCGACATGTTAGCAGGTCAAAGCAGAGCATCAAAAACCAGCGGGATTGTTGAAACCACTAGAAATTCCTTAATGGAAATAGGAACATATTACTATGAACTATATTCGAGGACTTCCAATGACGTCAAGTGGATATGATTCTATTTGGTAATGGTTGATTGTCCGACAAAATCAGCTCACTCGTATGGCGGTAAAGGTAGATTACCCAATGGAAAGGTATACTAAGTTGTACGTCAGGCAGATCGTGGGATTTCATGGTGTTTCCATTACCACTACTTGAGATAGAGATTCCAAATTTACATCAAATTTCTAACGAGGTTTTCAAGAGGCATTGGGAACCGATTGCGGTTTAGTCATGCTTTTCACCCTCAAATTGATGGTCAAACAAAAAAGGATGATCCAGATTTTTTAAGATATACTACGCGCGTGCGCTATTGACTTAAAAGGAAATTGGGATGAGAAATTGCCCTTAGTGGAGTTTACATATAATAATTGTTATCGCAGAGTATCGGCATGGCACCGTTCGAGGAGTTATATGGAAGGACCTACAAAACACCTATGTGTTGGTCCGAAGTGGGCGAAAAGAAGTTGACAGGACCAAAATTGGTACAGGTTACTTCGAACGCAGTGGCTCGTGATTCGTGAACATCTCGCGGTTGGCTCAAAGCAAACAGAAAAGTTATGCCGATAATCGAAGGTGTCCATTGCGTTTCGGGAAGGCTATCATGTATTTCGAAACTGTCGCCGATAAAGGAATATCTAGATTTAGAAAGAAAGGAAGATGAATCCAAGATATGTGAAACCCTTTGAAATTTTGTAAAGGATCGATGAGGCGGTGTATCGGTTGGCACTTCCACTTAAGATGTCGAATTTGCACAATGTTTTTCATGTTTCAATGCTAAGGAAATATTAAGCAAACCGGTCTCACGTGTTGGACCACGATATTGTGGAAGTAGACGAAAGAGTTCGCTACACTAAAAGACCAGCAAAACAATTGCTTGATATGGCTATACCTTTTCGTTGGAATAATTATGCGAGCCACGTTGACTATTGTCATTGTAATTTTATTGTAACATTACTCACGGGCACCTATTCCTTTTACTTTTAGATGTGGCAAATGGATGGATTAGGTCGATTTTTGAAGAGATCGGATATGGCTCGATCCATATGAACCCATTTAATTCATTTTGATCCATTTTCATGTAGTACAAAATCTAACGATACATACTCGACCCAATATATAGCCAACCCATATTATTAAAACACTTTCACATTTGATTCAATTTAGTGAAACTCGTGGATTATTAAAAAATTATATTACAAAAACATTGTGATCCAATTTTTTATTTTTTTTTTTTATTTCCTTTCATGTTTCATTTTTTTATTTTTATTTTTATCTTTTTTTTAAGACCGACGAGAGATGCTCGACTCTCGCCTAGATCCGGCAAGGGTTTCACGGCCCTTACCGATCACTTGCAAATACGTTGTGATGTGGTTGAGGAAGACGAGCAAACAATTGCTCAATATTTGGCGGGGTTGTGGACTGAAATTTTCGATGTTGTCCAATCACAACAGTATTTGACCTATAAGAATGTGTGCAAATTGGCCTTGAAGGTAGAAGCAAAGTATAAAAGGAAGGGCGAAGTTACATATTTCAAAATAGGTGGTCGAGCAAATAATTCCGAGGAAAAGTAGGGAGTTCTTCAGCCAATTTGATACCAAGCAATAATTAAGGACACGAGTTATAAGCCTGCATCCAAGGAGGGACAGAGTAGTATTGAAACTAGCAAGGAAGGAACTACGACCAAGCGATGTTAGAAGTGTTAGGGAATTGGGCATTTCGTTGCTAATTGTCCGAATCGACAGATTGTGACGCTTGTTAATAATCTAGTCTTTGATGAAGATCCGGCCTATGATGAATCGATGGAGAACAAAAGGATACGAGATTCCAGATCGGGAAGAGATTATCTTTGTAGATTCCGGTGAGTCCCTAGTTGTTAGAAGAATTTTAAATGTTGCTAAGGTGGAAGATGAATCGTGGTTTAGGCATAATATTTTTCATACTAAATGCACTAGTGGAGGAAAAGTATGCATCATGATAATAGATGGAGGGAGTTGCGAGAATGTGGTGTCCACTACCATGGTGGAAAAGTTAGGCTAAAAGTAAAAGATCATCCTCAACCATACAAGCTGTCGTGGCTTAAGAAAGGGGACGAGGTGAAGGTGAGCAAGAGATGTCTTGTGCAATTTTTTATTGGAGAAAGGTATGTTAATGAGGTGTAGTGTGATGTGGTCCCAATGAATGCTTGTCATATTTTATTTGGGAGACCGTGACGGTTCGACAAAAAGACACAACATGATGGCTTTAGAAATACCTACACCTTTAAGAAAGATGGCCGGACCATTACCCTAGATCCTTCGATTTGAGGAAAGAGGTGAAGAATAATTTGCTGTCTAGGTTAAAGTTCCAAGAAGAGGCGGTGAGCGCCCGAGCTTTTTGCCGTTGTGGTGATGGAGCAAAATTCGATAGTTCCGAAATTCCTACACAAGTTTCGCCTTTGCATGAGGAGTTTATTGATGTCGTATCGGAAGAGATGCCACCTAAGTTGCCGCTCATGAGAGACATTCAGCATTGTATTGATTTCATTCCAAGAGCTGTTATTCCCAATAAGGCAGCTTACAAAATAAGTCCTAAGGAATATGAGGAGCTACGAGACAAGTGCGGGAGCTATTAGAGAAAGGCGCAATCCGAAAGAGCATGAGTCCCTGTGCGGTGCTAGCCTTGTTGGTTCCTAAGAAAGATGGGTCGTGGAGAATGAGCATAGATAGTAGAGCTATCAACAAAATCCCAATTAAGTATCGATTTCATATCCCACGATTTGATGATTTGATTGCTCGGTTAAATGAGGTGACTATTTTTTCAAAGATAGACTTGAGGAGTGGTTATCATCATATTAGGATGCGATTTGAAAATGAGTGGAAGACGATGTTTAGGACTAGAGATGGCTTGTATGAGTGGATGGTGATGCCCTTCGGGTTGTCTAATGCGCTCAGACTTTTATGAGGCTAATGAATCGGGTATTTCATCCTCTTGTTGACCAATTTGTTGTCATTTATTTCGATGATATTTTGGTTGATAGTGCTTCAATTGAGTAACACTTACAAGTACTTGAGAAGAGTATTTGAGGCCTCGAGGGAGTAGAAATTGTATGCCAACACCAAGAAGTGTCACCTTTTAACCGATCATGTGACCTTTTTGGGTTATATTGTGTTGAAGGAAAGCATTCAGATAAGTATTTTGGCCTCTTATTGGCCAATTTATTGTTGTTTATTTCGATGATATTTTGGTTTATCGTGCTTCGATTGAGCAATACTTATATTACTTGAGAAGAGTATTTGAGGCCTTGAGGGAACAGAAATTGTATGTCAACACCAAGAAGTGTCACCTTTTAAGCGATCATATGACCTTTTTGGATTATATTGTCTCAAAGGAAAGCATTCGAGATAGATCCAGCTAAGATTAAGACCATTACGAATTGGGAGGCTCGGAAGAATATTTATGAGGTACGCAGCTTTCATGGGTTAGCATCCTTTTATAGGAGGTTTATTTGGGATTTCAGCACCATTATTACGTCTCTTACGAATTATCTAAAGGGAGGCAGATTTGTGTGGACTAAAAAGGCGGACATTGCGTTTCGGTTGTTGAAGAAAAAGGTGATGAAGCTTCATTTTTAGTGCTTCCAGAATTTAGTAAGGTTTTTTAGGTGCATTGTGACACCTCGGGCATTGGTATTGGGGGTGTCTTGAGCCAAAAAAATAAACCTATGGCTTTCTTCAATGAGAAATTGAATGAAGCGAAGAGAAGATATTCAACTTATGACAAAGAATTTTACGTCATAGTGAGGAACTTGGAGCATTGGAAGCACTACCTTGTTTGAAGGAATTTATTATGTATTTTGATCATGAAGCATCGAAGTACATAAATGGGTAGCATAAACTAAATGCTAGGCATGCAAAGTGGGTGAAGTTTCTTCAGTGTTTTTAGTTTTTCCATTAAACATAAGGCGGGAGAGTCTGAATAAGGTGGCAGAAGACATTCTCTACTATCTACAATGCAAGTGAGAGTTTTGGGCATTGATTCTTTTATGGATTTATATGTTAATGATCCGTATTTTGGAGATATTTGGAGGAAGTGCAAAATAGGGCCCTTTCAACGGTTTCGATTATGGAGGGCTTTCTTTTCAAAGGCAACAAGGCTATGTATCCCTCGGTGTTATTTGAGGGAATCCATTATTAGTGAGAGTCATGCAAGAGGTCTACCCGAGCACTTTGGGGTGAATAAGACGATGGCCTTCTTGTGTGAACATTTGTATTTGCCTAAAATGGAGCGTGATGTGACTCGGTTTGTAGAGAGGTGTAGGGTATGTCATGTGGCAAAAACCACAGTACCAATGTTGGTTTATATATGCCTCTACATGTTCCAATTGCACCATGGGAGGATGTCAACCTTGATTTAGTCTTGGGATTGACAAGAACACAAGAGAATAAACATTCCATAACGGTGGTTGTTGACGGGTTTTCGAAGATGGCACAATTTATTCCCTGTAACAAGACCTTTGATGCTTCACGTGTCGCTCGATTGTTTTTACGAGGAAATTGTTAAGTTACATGGAGTTCCCAAATCCATAACCTCATATCGTGATGTGAAGTTTGTGAGTCACTTTTGGCGCACTCTTTTGAGGTACATGGGAACCAAATTGCTGTTTATTTCCTCTTATCATCTCTAGATTGATGAGCAGATCGAAGTTGTCAACCGAAGCTTGGAGAACTTGCTGCGAAGTTTGGTTGGAGATAGCTCGCGGTAATGGGACTTGGTGTTACCTCAAGCGGAATTTGCCTATAACGAGTCACAGAATCGAACTACAAGCAAGAGTCTTTTTGAGATAGTCTATTAGCATAATCCAATTACTCCTCTAGATCTCACGCCATTGCCAGTTCACAAACAGTTCGGTTCAAACACATATGAGCATGCCAAGCGAGATCAAAAAAATGCATTCACAAGTTCATAATCGATCAACAACGCGAACATGAAGTATAAGCGGTGGGTGGATAGGCATAGGAAAAGAGTCATCTTCAAAAGGGGTGATCTAGTATAGATTCATCTCGGGAAGGAGCATTTTTCAGCTAATAGGTTTGGCAAATTGCAATTTAGAGCTAATGAACCACTTAGAGTTCTTGAGCGAATTAATGACAATGCTTATAAGATTGAGCTGCCGGGTGAGTACAATCTATCCAAATGTAGCATATTTGTCACCTTACCTGCGAATGAGGAATAATTAAGGAGATTGATATCAATGAAGACGAAGCATATTCAAGGGCAAATCTTTTTTCTAGCGGGGGAAGATGATGCAATTAGAGTTGACGAACTCGGAATGAGCAAAAATTTGTTCGGTTGCATGAAAATGAGCCACTGATCAAAACTCACCGCTTTGCTATGATCAACGTTGTTTTTTTTTTTTTTACATTTTGGAGTCATTTTGATGGGTTTTTAGGCATTTTTTGTAATTCCAAGTAGCATTTTCGTAATTTTGTGTTTCCTATTTTAATTAGGGTTAACACCATATAAAAAGGGGTTTAAGACTCCCAATGGAAGTAGCTTTGACATTCTATTGATTTTGATAATCATAATTGAGAGAACAAATTATTCTCCTTTTCAATTTCAATTTTCTATTTAGCCAATTTCTGTTGCATTTCAACATTATCCTCTCTAGCCCAATCACGCCTCCTCCGTTGCTAACCACCAACCTCGCGCCGACCGCCGCTACCCATCGCCTCCGCTCGCCACCAACAGCCGGTCCATCGCCACCGGCCGTCGATGCCAACTACCGTCCACCACCGACCACCATCGACCCCCACGCGTTGCCCCTCGCCGAACACCATCGCTCGTCGTTGCCGCCGTCGCTAGTGCAACGACCTAGGCCCACCACTTGTAAGATATTGTCCACTTTGGTCACAAAGTTCTCACGATTTTGTTCCTCCGAAGGTTGCCTATACAACCCTCAAAAACGCTTCTTACAAGTTAAGAGGACCCTAACTCTATATAAGCTAACCCAAAACTCTCTCCCTAAGTAATGTGGGACAAAGAGCCATGTACACCCCTCCGTAGGATTTCACGACCAGCCTCCCCCCGACCTCCACCGGGCCCGCCGACCACCACCCCCGCCGACATTCCCCCCCTTCCCCCACCGATCGGCGCTTGCCCGCCAACCATCGCCACCCGTCGCCAATCACCTCCCCTACGCCCACCACCGCCCGCCTCCAACCTCTATCGATTGCCAATGCCTCTGCTCATCGCCGAGTCGCCATCTCTCGGCCGTCGAATAAAAAATAACAATAATTTTTTATTTTTAAAAAAGTAAATAATATTTTTTAATAGTAAAAATTATTTTTTAAAGAAATTTTAAAAAATTAAAAATGAAGTAGAAATTTTTCGACTACCGATAATAATTTGTCATTGAAGATTTTATAAAAATAATATTCCGGAAGTAGAAATTTTCAACCGTTACCAAACAAATTTTTTTATTAAAAAATCAACTTCCAGGCGAAGTACAAAACCGACTTCCGCTTCTCAAGTATAAGCGGAGAAATTAACTTCTAACAAGAAATTAATTTCTAATGCAGAAATATTGCCACGCGCGCCCCAAGACTGCTTCCTCATCGGTTGCCAAGGAAACCAATCGTTGTCGCCGTTGGAGAGGCCACGGTCGTAAAAGGACTTCGGCCGCCAGCTCTCTTTTTATTCTCTCTTTGGGGCCGTGTATTAGATGTCATGTGGCCCTCGCCGTACGAGAATGTAATGTGTCCTTTATATAGTTGACTGCTAGGGTTTCTTTAATGAACATAATATATTTTTGTCCTTTTCCCCCTCTTCAGTTTAGGGCATTATGCTTATGGGCCCAAAATTCTGCCGATCTCCTTTCATTTACCAACGCGCTCCCAATTTCGCGTGTCCACGGGCCTGGCATGCTCATATGGGCTCGATGTAATTATTCAATTAAGCTCATAACTTTAAGTTCATCCATTGCCGATTCGATTGGATGCAAAATGCCATGCATGCAGAAATTAATTTAATCTAAATGCAAACTATATGAAAAATGATTTAATTACTTTTTATAGGAGCTAAAGCTAGTCCCTGTTACTAAAAAGGGTATTCGAGATTTAAGTGTGAACAAGGTCACTTCGACCAAACCACGTAAAGTTAGTGTTCAATTTATTTTTTGTTCTATTTATTTTATTGTTTTATCGGTTGCCTTGCGCAATACTTTCACATGTAGTTGCCAATAATCAAACTAGGCAGCCAAGGTGGTGGACCTTGTTTAGCCTTCCCCCTGGATGTCTCATACATGGGCATCTAGTAATGGTCCTCCAGAGCCCTGAACATCTTGACCTTTTGCTTCAATTCGATCTTCTACTCGAATTGGTTCTTTCTCGGAGTTGGCGGAACATCAGAGGCATCGAGGTGAAAAACATTATAATTTCTAGTCTCCACATGTTTCGACATCCTTTATTTGAAATTCATCCGGAGGACAACAAGACTTCGAAAATCAAGCTAACATCACATTACAAATTATTAGGCAATCCACTTGGTATTAAAACTCCTGAAAATATCGGACTTATTTTTGGGAACCCAATTGTCCATTGAAAGGCTAGCTCTCTTTCACTCCTTCAGACGGTATCTAGGTGTGACCACCAGATGATTGGCTCTAGGAACAGTGATCCCGAACTCCTCGGTCATGTCAAGCTCGCTCGGTGATATGCCTCCCGAAAGTTCCCGGTCAAAGCAGTGTACAAGCTGAGCAAGCACGAACCGCACAACAGTCAAGCCAAGCTGCATTCCGGGGCACCCTCGGCGGCCCGCCCCAAACGGCAGGAGCTGAAAATCACGCCCCTTAACGTCCACGCTGGACCCTAAGAATCTTTCAGGCACAAACTCTTCCGGGTCATGAGTGGTCCACACTTTCGGGTCCCTTCCGATGGACCACACATTCACGATGACCCTCGACTTGTAGGGTATGTGGAAGCCATTCACCATGCAGTCCTCGGTCGCCTCGTGGGGAAGCAAAAGCGGAGCCACCGGGTGAAGCCTCATGGTCTCCTTTATGACCATGTCTAGGTAGTCCAAGCCATCTGTGTCCGATTCCTCCACTGCTCTATTCAGTCCCACGGCTTTCTCTAGTTCTTCTTGGAGCTTTTTCATGGCGCTAGGATGTTTGATAAGTTCGGCCATTGCCCGGTCAATTCTTTGTCGCTGAAGTGTCCATCGAACCCGACAACATGTCCTACATGGAGACACATATCGACATTCATATAAACAAGTATCTTGATTTCACTTACCAAGAATATTTACGATAGACTAGGACATGGATGTACAATGCTAAGTATGGTTTACGAGGAAAATTAGTGCATTGAAAGCTTGAACTTTCCAAATAAGTTACTCAACAAGCATATTTAGAGCACTTTTCTAACGGATAAATTACCGAAAAAATTATAAACCTGTTACAATTGTGCCAATTAAGTCCTAATTTTTTTTTATCGATTTAGTCATCAACCTTTTGCAATTGTGTCAATTCGGTCAATCCGGCGACTTTTGGCCGGCGTTGTCGTGGACACCAACCGAAGACATAATATTTTAATAAATTTTTATTTTTTGTCTTTTTTATTTTCTTTTTTTTCTTCTTTTTTCTTCCCTTTCCTTCCCCGACCGGTCACCGTAATCGGTCGAGGCGACGGCCGAATAGCGAGGCCACGCCTCGCCTTGGCTATGCGAGGCCACCCTCACCACCTGGGCAAAAGAGAGGGAAGGAAAAAAGAAGAAAGAAAAAGAAAAGGAAAAAGGAAAAACCAAAATAAAAAATTAAAAAAAGCTCAAAAATAATATTAAAATAGTTTATCACCAGATGCCGACCGATGGCCGTCCACGTCAACGTCGGTAGCCAAAATTGCTTAATGGATTGAATCGGTCAAAAGAAAAAATTATGATTAAATTGGCACGGTTGCAATAAGTTTAGGAATTTTTTGCAATAGGCTTAGGACCTTTCTAACAAAATCTATAGGTCAACTGAATCCATCAAAAAACTACTTATGAGGTCAAAAATGTGAATTCTGGCAAGAATAATACTTAACATAATTAAAAATATAAACATTTTTTTTTCATTTAAGATTTGAAGTTGGATGATAGGAAATTATTTTCTCAACTAGCAAATCCTTTCAAGAATGAATCTACATATTGAAACCCCAATAGAATTTTAAACCATGAATCACTTAATAATGAATACACTTTGTCCTCTCCGGCACTCACTGTTTCATAGTTGACAAAACATTATTAACAGCTCCACCTCCCGTGCTTGAAAGAGACAAACACATGATAGATAGACAAAAGACACCGTCTGTCCAGAGCAATATATGAAGATGCTAACAAGACTATCTGTTTGAGCAAAATTTCAATTGAAGCAAATGTAATGATCACTAATATTGCCATCATTTCATTTATCTTAACATATACGAGAAATACAAGAAAAGCGACATTGCTAGAAAAATGCCATTAAAATGTGCAAATCTTAGAAAGGAAAGAGGATGTGAGGAAGGCATCATTTCACATGCTTGATAAAAAATTTTACCAGGATACTATAGTTGAAATATCAAATTTGCATTAAAATTTTGCTTTTAAAATTAAATGACATCTTGTTCAATGTTTGAATACTATAGTTCACATATGTCAAATTTTGTGAAACTACTACCAATTGTTCTAAAAACTTAAAATTTTAAATGAATTTGTGGTTTAATATTTAACTTATTCAATCACTCTCTTATCTTTTGCCTAGTACAAAAACCCTTAGGACATATTGCTTTGATATCATGTGAGATTTTGAATGGTCATTACCAACTGTTCTAAAAATGAATGCCTAATTTAATATTTTAATTATTCTAACAATATAATCAAATATCTGCTTATAATCTATCGAATTATCTCTTGAATCAATTTTGATCCCAAACTATACTAATCTCAAAACCACAACCCGCGGGATCCTTGTTCTAATAAATTTTCCAGTCCGACATATGCTTATATAATTGAACAGTACTTGAAGTTACAGAGATCATTAGTAATCTAGCTTTAAAAAGTTGATTAATTACCAGAATTATGGCTTTGATATGGGGCCTGTCGATATGGTACTCTCCCTCCTTCACTCCCATGATACCCAACATGACATCAACAAAATCTTTGCTGTCACCTTCCTCTTTCTTAGACTTCATGTGCTCGTCAATAATTTTCTCAAAGAAGGCATCGAACACTTTGCTCACGGCCTTCATGCGTTTCGTCAACCCTTGAAGATCAAATGGTGCTAAATAAGGAACATAGTCACCGATGTTAGGCGTCGCCCCCAACACCATCCCTTCTTGAATCACGGCCTTGAACCCTCTCTCGTCAAACTCCTTGTCCATGTACTTCTTCCCGAACACCATCCGACAGCTCATATCGGCGCTTAGCGACGAGATCTTCGCGCTCAAGTCGATGGCCGTGGAGTCGTGAGACGCGTCTTTGAGAAAATTGATGAGCAAGCCGACTTCCTCTCTCCTCATAGGCTTGAAGGAATTGATTTTTGCACTGCTAAGGAGCTCCAAAGTGCACATCTTTCTGATGTTCCTCCAATATGGACCGTACGGAGCAAACGCCAAGCTCCTTTGCTCGTAAGAGATGTGCTTCGAGGCCTCATGAGGCGGCCGGCTCGCAAAAACAAGATCGTGGGTCTTGAGGAATTGCTCGGCCACTTCAGGCGATGAAACGACGACCGCGGGCACGAAGCCGAGGCGCAAGTGCATGAGGGGTCCATATTTTCGAGCCAATTTGTGAAGATCATGATGAGGGTTTTTTCCCAACAAAGGGAGGTTCCCAAGAATCGGAAACCCTCTTGGACCAGGAGGCAATTTCTTCTTGCTCTGTGTTTTCCATAGCAAAGCTCGCAATAAGAGATGAGCAACCAAAGCGAAGGCGAGTGTTATCCATATCCAACCCATTGGAGGTGGTTCTTTGGAAGGAAGTGGAGCGATGATGGAGGTGGAAATAATTCGTTTGATATATAGACAAAGATATGACAGGGTGCAAAATTTGTTGCGCACTGTTTTTTGTGGGTCCTTCATCTAGAATCAAAAGAAACATTATAAGCTATACTTTAATTAAGAAATAGTGAAGAACATTTCAACGCCATAAACGACATCTTTTCTCACTAGGACGATTGATTTTGTCAATCAAACGATTAAAATAAGCCTGTTTATTGATTTTGTCTTAACTTTGCCAACTTGCTCAACAAGTAAATGGACTCCCCCGATTTTATACGGCGGTGAAACTTAAGCCTATGAATATGGCTTGAGAGCGAAGCATTCGAGGATAAGGCTACCAAAAGTCTCTGGCTATGAGAGCCACGTAATAAGGGAGGAAGAGAGAGAGAGAGGGGGACAGGGTGTGAATTCCCGAATAAAGACATAGAATAACTGCGTGTGCGCTTATGTCAGCTAGTTTGCTTGGAGTATTTTGAGTCCGGTGATGGAAAGTAAGAAGGCTGCTAACCCGATAGTCGATCGTTAGTTATTTCTTATCACATGATCTCTCAATTAATTAGTACTTTATGCGAACCATGCAATGATAATGTGTGGATTTACGATTGAAATTGTGTCGTCCCCGACAAGTAATATCATGAAAGCATTTCTCTAGAAAGTATATTGTAAATAGGGAAAGCCGGAGTTTGCATGTTACCTAGATTGTATCACAATTTAAAATGTCTTGAGATTGTCCCTTATAATTCTCTCGTGTTACCACCACAACGCTTTCGTATAGTGGAATTAGTGTGAGGTTGCACGCTTTACAATTCATGACTATCCCTGCGGGAATTACCCTAGCTTAAAACTCTTGGATCATGAATGAATAACCTATGCTTGAGAGCGTGCTGTATCAATCAAACTTCTACATAGTTTATGACTTAGGGGTGTAAAAAATCGAACCAAAACCGAAATCGAAACCGGCCGAACCGAACCGAAATGTTGTGCATTTTCGGTTCGGTTCAGATTTCGTTTTGAGTAATAGAAAAATAACCTATTTCGATTCGAGATAGTTTCATTTCCGTTAACCAAACTGAAAAACAACTCAATTTGCTCATAATGGATTGGGTTCTCAAAACGGTGAATTGAGTTGAGTAGGGCAAAAAATAAAATACAAAGAAAATAAAAAATTAGAACCGAACGGGATCTTCGGTTCGATAATACTCGGTTTGGATCGCCGTTCGGTTCAAGTTAATGCACACCCAAACGGTTTGGTTCGGTTCGGCTCGAGTTTCTTGAAAAATCAAACTCAATAATTGACACCCTAATTGCGTGTGCTATAAAAGTCCTTGAGATGATATCCTCTCATCTGTTGAAAAGCGGGGACAAAGAGAGATTATATCTTTGACATTGATCGTGGCTTTTACCTTACTTGGCGTATGTCAAATGGTTCACACTTCTCCATAGTAAACTTTCATCTTTGACATTGATCGTGGCTTTTATCTTACTTAGCTTTAGATATAAAAATGGACCGCTTCGATGACGCCTTTCGTGTTTTTTTCAGTTAGTCTTTGAATGAATGGTCGGCCGCCGGATCTTTGTTACAAAATACGTGATCTTACAGGTGCCGCTCCGATCGACTTGAGATCTAACCGCATTCACTATTCCGGGGTTACCCGGATTGGAGTTCGTTAGAGTTGAGTACACCCTATGGGTGCACGAGGGACTTGATGTGGGGATGATCCCCCGCCACTTCGTGGCTGTTTATGGTCGCTTGGGAGGCAACCTAGGGCTCTTTGGCCCCTTACCCTTCGAGTACGTGGCCGGGGGAAGATCCGCATAGTGGGACCCTGGCTATTAGTATATATGATGTACAAAGACTCGACCGATGTTTTAATGACTAGTTGGACTAACTTTTGTGTGGTGGGAGTTTTTGATGTATATGGGTTGTTTGACTACACCGGGTAGAGGTAGCAGACACTTTTTGAGACCCTTCTAATGTTATCTCCCTAGTCCATATATAAACCGGTCCGACCTTAGTCGTTCTATAATAAATAAAAGTGATGATCTTCTTACGCTTACTCGTATTCTTTTGTCTCGATCATTTGTTGATTAAGTGATAATTGTTAATAAATAATATACGTTAGCGAATGTGGCGAGCCTGGGACGCCACATACCGATTCTTTGGGAAAGCTTCTCCCCAGCATCATCAACCAATTTCATCAAGGCAATGGTGAGGCCACGAAATGTCGAGAGAAATGAGGCTGGCGATCGAAGACGAAGATCGAGTGCTAGGCCCGGCGACACCGATGGCGTGATCTCTAGCTCGGTTTCATCGCAAGGCTCGAGGGATGGTGGAGAAGAGGCGTTTGATATTTGGCGAGGGGTGAGTGGTTCCCGGTCCGGTCTGGTTCCCATAAAAAATCGGGAACCGGACCGGTGGTCTCGGTTCCCATTTTTCGAACCGCAGATGGACCGGCCACCCTCGAACCGAGAATTGAACTGGACCATCGTGAAAAAATTATGCACCCGTAACGTTAAAATCTCAATAACAATTTAATAGCATTTCACAATATTTGATGGGGATGGACGCATTATGGACAATACATTGACCGTAACATTGAAAGCTCAAAAAGTAAAAGTGTGGGCTCACCGCCCACAATCCAAGCTCAAAATGCACTAAACGCATTACCGAACGATGCACTGGACGGAACAACGAGCCAAGCCAAATGATAAGTAGTAACGAAATTCTAACCCAAAAACAAAAAAGAAAACGCTACATGTTTATTCAAATCCGTGAATCACCGAGGAGCCGCAAGAAGTTCTTGCAAAGCTCTTTTTGCCAAGAACACTACATTGCATAAGTAATAAGACAGGCCCTCGAGACATACAAAGCTCTGTTTTTTGCCCCCAGAGCACTAAATTCCATAAACAACGAAGTATGGAATTGGTAAGTCAATACAAAACTAGCAGGGGCCAAGAAAAGAGAGCATTGAGCATTTACCTTGATCGAGACGCAATTGCAGCCGCAATAAGATAAAACGGAGCGAGAGAGGGAGGCGAAAGTCTAGATTCGAGCTAAGATTTTGAGCGAGAGGTATCGAACAAGAGGAACGGGACGCGGGCAAGAGGGACCGAGCGAGCCGAGCGAGAGGTGCACGCGTGAAACGGGACCGAGCGAGTTGAGTGACGTTGGAGGCATCGAGCGAGGCGCACGCATGCGTGAGAGACGAAGGCCGAGCGGTCGGGCTCCTAGGGTGAGGCACGAGAGATAGGATCACTGCTGGAACTTGCGAGTCATGAGAGAAGTAGAGACTGGAGAGGTAAGAAAAGAGGTCTGTTTGAAGTGAAGCAAAGCAAATCTTAAGCCTAAACAAGTAAACATTAGATTTACTTTTAAATAATTTTTAAAAAAAAAGGACCAGTCGATCCTATCTTTGTCCGGTCCAGTCCTGGGCCTTGAAACCAGGGAGCTGGATCGCCCGGTCACCGGTTCCAATTTTAAGAATCGGGAATCGGATCGGATCCCTCTAAAATTGAGAATCGGACCATCGGTATTGATCCGGTCCTGATGATCCCAGTCCGGATGGTCTTTTTTCCTCGCCCCTAATATTTGGTGCTGGAAGTCTGCTGCTCCTTCCGCGACGTCGAGGAAAGTTGACACATTCTCTCCCCCCCTCTCTCTATCTCTCTCAAAAACTGCCCCTCACTATTTTCCAACAATGGATGATGAGCAGAAGAGCAGCAACGGACTCGTCAGTGGGGCAGAGGCGACTGCGAGGTGCTGTTCGGTGACATGCCGTCGCGGGGACCATCAGATCTCGGATTTGAAAGCTACGGCTCGTTGATGGCTGGGACTTGGCAGGTTCGTGGAGGCTGCATCGTGGAAGACTTCTTTTGACCGTGAACCCCACTGCTTTGACTCGACTGCCATCCTTTTTGTCTTCAAGTCCCCCGCTTCCTTCGATAACGTGGAGAATCTCTCCTCCAAACGTGGGGCCACCGAAGACTTCGACAGAAAGTCTTCTCTTTTCCTTTCGCTGTTTTGGCCGTGAATTTCAATTCTGTCGCCTCCAAGAGAGAGATCCAAAGAAGAAATTTTTCATGGCGTCTATGGAGAAAGCCGCTCCCTTTCGCCTCACAATCTTTCTCTATTTTGTGCTCTCAAAAATTCTGCCGTCTATTTAATGAATTGGCCTCCCAAAACGCTAAACTTAATCTTCATGTTTATAGAGAAAATTATTGCAATCTTAGAGCCTAAAGTTTGTTAATGTTTTGCAAAATAAACCCGGGCGTAAATATGTCTTGAATTATGTCCCAAAGGGCTAAATTGCATTGAATTATTTTATTTTTCCCTGAAAATTTCCTGTGTTGCGTATTTTTTGGGCTCAATTAGACTTTTTATAATTAATCAAAAATTAAAGCCTTTCTCTTTTAATTGAAGTGGGCTAAATTAGGTCCCCATGGACCTTAAAATTTCGGCACTAACACCCTCTCAATTGCCGAAAATAGTCTGATGAATCTTGGTCCAAACGCTCGTCAGTTTAAGCTCAATTTTCCACCGTTGTTCCAATGCAATGCAATATGTGAATGAAAAAAAATTAAATATGAATATTGAATTAAATTTTTTGATAGGAATCAAAATTAATCCCAAATTTTTATAATTGAAAATTGAAAATCAAAATTTAAGTGTCAATAGCCGACGACTAGTTCGAGGGAGAAGGAAGAAAAGAAAAAAAAAAAGAGAAAGAAAACAAAACAAAATCAAATAAATCAAATAACTATTAAAATATTATTAAAAATTTTACCCGTCAGAGCCAACCGTGCTAGGTCGGCGATTCCGATCAAAATTAATTTGAATAGGCGAATTAGCATGAATACAAAAGGTTTAGGACTCGATTATATATAATAATAAAAAGTTATGACGAAATTAGCACAATTGCAATAAATTTATAATTTTTGTATTAAATCTTCTATTTTTTTTTTTTTGGTAAATCTCCCCTCTAAATTCAATGAATGTTACTCCATACTTATCATCAGACCTCCTAGACTATGTCAACTTCATATCAAACTCCACAAATTAACATGAAACTAAACCGATAGTTCGTAAGTGCAATTGTCAGGAAAACGATAATATATTTCTTAATGGGGTCATTTGAGCCCACCACCAGTGCTAGGAGGGCGGCGCCGCCGCAACCTACCCTCGAATGGTCTTCACGAATGTGAAAGCAATGAAAACCGGTCAAGTCGATAAATGGAGAAATGAAAGCCAGTCAAGTCGAGAGCCACTTACGATTTAAAAAAAAAAGTCGATAGCTATTACTCGAGTTTAGTTTTCTAATTAACTTGATTGTTCCTTTATGACTGATTAACTGGTCTGATTATTTGATTTAGAGATGCCACATGCTATCTTGTTGCTCACAGACATTGGAGGTTGTGATGGGTCTCATGGCTCTAATTGTAATTGCACTTTTCCAATGAAAATACAAAGGGAGGACCCATTCTTGTATTGGAAGATTTCCTCCTGGTTCCATAGGATTTGGGATTCCCTTCGGCACAAGAACATCATCGGTGTCATAACTTTCGTATGCACTCACTTGAATATCGTGACTTTCATTTCGATCGACTTAAGTACCATAAACTTTTTAATAGCGTTTTCCCAAGAATAAAAAATCGACGTTGCGTGATACTTATACTAAGCTTTTCAAAAAATGTATGGCGAATTGATCGATTGAAAAATTATATGGCACCTAAGTGATCGGAAAAAGGTTATGGCCTCCAAGTGAGCTCCATATGTAAGTTATGACACGTAAGTGATCGATAAAAGAAAATATGACACTCAAGTGAACATTATAAAAAAGTTATGTCACTTGTGATGTTCTTTTCCCATTTCCCCTTCATAGGAGTGACCATTGAGTTCTTCATCCCTAGCGAGTCAATCGACATACCTCCTTTCCTTAGTAAAAGAACTAAGTAAAGATTGAGCTGTTAACAAAGCATTCCAAACCATAAATTGTGTACCAAGCATTCATCATACATAATCACATGCCTCTAATGGTCTAGAAAACCTGATTTCTTGATCCTCGTGGCTTCTGTGGAGCATCGTCCCTGGCCCAAAGACAGCTTATATCCCTTGCACGGAAGCCGAGCTTTGATGACGCGTGTCTTGCCATTTGACCTTGGTAAATGCTAAGCTTCAAGTGGTTGGAATATCCTCCATTTACTCTAACTACATCATTAACAACATTAAGAAGTGGGGGAAGTGGGGAAAAGGAAGGCCGTTTCAGTGCCTGAGCACCGGTTAAGCATACTTAATTCAGAAAACTGCACTTCCAATAGTACTAATTCATGCATAATACGAGCACAATCAATGCATTGAAAACTACAAAGTTTCTTTAATTAGTTGCTTAAAAAATGCGATAAAGGCAAAATCCCCACATTACTAGGCATTATTGCGAGGATAATTACTAAAAAAGTCCTAAATCTATTATAATTGTGCTAATAATAAAATAATATAATATTTTTCGTAATATTTTAACATTTTTTAGTTATTTAATTTTTTTGTATTTTTTTAAATCTTTTTGGTCATTTCTTTTTTTTTTTTTTTAGGGTTTGGGCCGGCCAAGGCCCGAGGACCTCCACCGGCCCTCGGCCGATGGCCTACAGCTTAGCCGCCCCAAACAATAAAAAAAAAAAGGCAAAAGAAAGGGAAGACAGAAAAAAGGTCATAAAAAAATAATTAAAAAATTTTGCTGATATCCTTCGATATTTTTTCTTTTAAAATATCTTATCTTAGCTAAAGCAACACGACAGCGATAGAGAGTGAATGACAATGTGCGGATATCGGCCAACCACATCTCTATAAATTTTGCCCCTATGCAGAAAATAGATTTTGTCCATCCCCTGCCCGTAGCTCTATCTACATATCAAACGAAAAACCCATCACCCTCTTCCCACTCCACTTGCTTCCAAAGAACCACCTCCAATGGCCTGGATATGGATGATACTCGCCTTCGCTTTGCTTGCTCATCTCTTCTTGCGATCTTTGCTGTGGAAAACACAGAGCAAGAAGAAATTGCCTCCTGGTCCAAGAGGGTTTCCGATTCTTGGAAACCTCCCGTCTTTGGGACAGAACCCTCACCATGACCTCCACAAACTAGCTCAAAAGTATGGACCCATCATGCACTTGCGTTTGGGGTTCGTACCCACGATCGTCGTCTCGTCGTCCGAAGGGGCCGAGCTATTCCTCAAGACCCATGATCTTGTTTTCGCAAGCCGACCGCGGCAGGAAGCCATGAAGCACTTGGCTTACGAACAAAGAAACCTGTCCTTTTCGCCCTACGGTCCGTACTGGAGGAACATCCGAAAGCTGTGCACTTTGGAGCTTCTTAGCAACGCCAAGATCAACTCCTTTGAGTCCATTCGAAGAGAAGAGGTCGGCTTGTTGGTCTGTACTCTCAGAGACGCGTCTCTCGACCGCGCCGCCGTCGATCTAAGCAGAAAGATCTCGTCACTGAGCACCGACATGAGCTGCCGAATTATTTTCGGAAAGAAGTACGTGGATGAGGAGTTCGACGAGAGAGGGTTTAAGGCTCTGATCCAAGAAGGGATGGTATTGGGCGCGACGCCTAACATCGGAGATTATATTCCACTCGTGGCTTCGCTTGATCTTCAAGGGTTGACCCGGCGCATGAAAGCTGTGGGCAAAGTGTTTGATGCCTTCTTGGAGAAGATCGTTGATGAGCACTTGAAGAACAAGAAAGAGGAAAGGCAGAGCAAAGACTTTGTTGATGTCATGCTGGGTTTCATGGGATCTAATGAAAGCGAGTACCATATTGAGAGGCCCCATATCAAATCCATAATGCTGGTAATTAATTCTTCAGCTCATTTTCATATCTAATACGAATCTCACCACAGGTATGATGGTCCTCATCGCGCACACATCAAAAAATTACTGAAGACACATAGAACTTATCGCCTTGCAGTGTTGAAATGATCATGAAAGTGTGGACATGTCACCAAAAAACATCGAGTGTTGTGCTTGTTTTTTCTCCCTTTTTATTTTAGTAGTTTTCCAAAGTTTGTGAGACGATCATTGAGCGGGGATCTTATTGTAATATTCTTACGATTGCGGTCTCTATCTTAGTATAATTTAGTATTAGGGCTTGGTGCCATTCATTTGACGCAACTGTTCATGTATGATTACACGTGGTTGACCGGGTGTTGATAGATTGAGAATTGAATTCTCACCTTAAGGGAAGATGACTTATGAACTATGCTCTATTCAACTAACCCTGCACATAACTAATTTATGTATGAAGGACATGTTGGCGGCCTCCGTGGACACTTCAGCTACAGCAATAGAGTGGGCACTGTCCGAGCTCATAAGACATCCACAAGTGATGAAGAAACTTCAGCATGAACTAAAGAAAGTTGTGGGCATGAATAGAATAGTGGAGGAATCAGACATAGAGAGCTTGGACTACCTAGACATGGTCGTTAAAGAGACCCTCCGGCTACATCCTCCTGCCCCGTTGCTTCTTCCGCATGAGTCGATCGAGGACTGCATGGTCGGTGCCTTCCACATACCGCGCAAGTCTAGGGTCGTTGTGAATGCATGGGCAATCGGAAGAGATCCGCACGTTTGGGTTGACCCCAGAAGTTCATCCCGGATAGGTTTGAAGGGTCAAGTGTTGACGTTCGGGGACATGACTTTCAGCTTGTGCCATTTGGGTCTGGTCGTAGAGGATGCCCGAGGGATGCAATTAGGTCTAAGCGTGATCCGGATGGTATTGGCACAACTTGTGCATTGCTTTGATTGGGAGCTTCCGGACGGTATGTTACCGTCTCGAACTCGACATGAGCGAAGTGTTCGGTCTTACGACCTCTCGAGCTAAGCATCTAGTGGCCATACCTTCGTTTCGCCTAAAAGCGTTGATTAGGAACCATTCCCAATCAACCCATCTTATGAAGTAGCTAAAGAAGGAATTAGAATTTAAGTGCATGGTGCTATCCTTTCTGCCATCAAAATTACTCTCCAGGCTTCATTAACATTGTTAGCAATATTATGATATTTAGTTGATTCAAGTACATCTTTTAGGATTATGCATACATCTTCTTTGATAGTGCATATGCTTGATTGATTATATTTCATGTTATGTTTATCTTATTACCCTTGTTTAGTCTTCTAATAAAGCCTATTTATATGCTTCATATACTCTTCATTTTGTACATCGAAATATAAATAAATTCACAATTCTACGTTTTGCTCTACTTTTAACTTGATATCGGAACCTCCTTTCCTAAGGTAACTTTAGTGCATCGGTGCACTCATACAAAGTGCACCACATGCACCTATTGCAAAATAAATCCACGCCCACCTCTTGATAGTGTTCATCGGAGTGCTTCATTCTTGTCCCGAGTAAGCGTTGCTATGGTCATGTTACGATGTCGGACACGTCGCCTTGTCGAGCCTTTTTCGTGGAGGTGTCTGTTCTTTCGATGCCACCAGCACAAGCTGCATCACTTGGTAATAGTCTCCCAAGCCAGCCGTATAGACCGAAGCGTATTGATCGCGTCGCTCGGTTCCTGTTTCGCAAGCTAGCTACATTGGCCCCTTGCTGTTTTTCCTCCGGTTTTCGATTATTGATGCTTAAATTTTGATTTTTCCTTAAATCCTGTATCTTGCACAAAAACGAGAATTAGTCTTAGTTCTCAGAAAAAAAATAATTAGCTTTTCATGGATAGCATATTTATTTTTTGTCAATCATGTATTGTCTTGCATTCAGACCGACGGTGAAGGAATTGAACTTAAATTGATAGGCTCGGACCAAGGTAAGATTTTGGGCAATTTTGAGGGAGGCCAGTTTCACAATAGAACACATGGCCACTGGAGATTCTAGTCTCAGGGCAGAGAGAGAGGGAAAGGAGAGAAAAGGTTCCTTTTTTTTTTATGAAAAAGACGAAAAGAGGGGTCTAGCTTTTCCCCATCAGGAGCATGAGGGGATCCCTCTCGGTGGCTTCCCTCCGACGGCTGCAGAATACATTGCACGAGAAGAAGAGGAAAAAAAAAAACAGGAGAGCCTGCAAGAGGTCCTCCACGGAAGATGCCAAAAAGAGAAAGAATAAAAAGAAAGCTGAAGAGAGAGAAGGACGTGGTCTTCTTGAGGGTGTGCATCTCCTTGGTTGCAGCTGGATTTATTTCGCCCACGCCTTCAAGGTTGAATCGTCCACAAGCGGAGCCCCCATCCCACGACACAGCAGCCCCAACGGCCACACCGGCCTCCCGACTTCCTTGGCTGATCCACCGTTCTCAGCGGAGGCCAAGTCCTTCCAGCTGCACCAGTGATGCACTTACTGTTCCAGTGACCACGACACCTTACCTTCTGCTCATCCACTTGTTGATCCTCAAGCTGCGCAAACCATGAGTCCCCTTTTTGGCCGAGAACCACTTTGACTGAGTCCCATTCATCGACGGAAGCTGAGCCACGGGCCACACTGGGGACTTCGTGATCACTGTCCTCGGCCGAGACATAACCCGGGGCGTGCCATCGCCCGCAAGTTGGTCCGAGTCTGATTTGGAAACGCAACATTCGAATTGGGGAGCTTACGTTCAGAACTGAGGAGAGGAGGACACATACAATTGACATTACACGGCACCTTGGAGGCCTCCCCTACATGCACCCAGATTTCTCATAATTTTTTTTTGTCAACGGTGGTTTAATATCTGGTCAAGCTCATCATTTTGTTTATGGGAAAATTGCAAATAGCGGCCCCAAGTGGAGCCATTTTCTCCATATAAAAAAATGTCTCAAATAAAGGTGCTAAAATGGTCAAATAAACTCAAATAAAGGCCTGAAGTGGCCAAATCGTCTCAAATGAGGGCCAAAGCTCTCCGGTTTACCAAATCGAGCATGTCACTATTCCGGCCGCCGGAAGAGGGATATTTTAGTCAAAATATAATTTAGATCTAAAACAAACATCTTAGAAACTAAAAAGTCCCAAAAAGAATTGAAATTTTGCTTCCCCACACTCCGCGTTTCTGCTCTTGCGCCTTCTTGTTATTGAGCCATTCTAACTCAATCTCTTGCACTCCACCAAAAAAAAAAAAGAATTAAAATCATCTCTTTTTTCAATTTTTTTCCCCTCTTGCAGGAGTTTCTCTAAACTTTCTGCTTCTGCTCGTGCTTGTTCTCTAAAACCAAAAATCCCCAAATTCCTGCGCTTCTTCTTTCTTCCTATATGTCACCGTCGTTTTCTTCTCTTGTGTGGTTTCTTCATTTGCTTCGTTTGTCTATCTTCGTTTCTCCATATTCAACTAACCTTTCGTTTCCAACCAAAAAAACTAATTTTTGGTTTGCTAAAATGAAAACCGTCATCTGCTGCGTTTTTTTTTTTCCATTGCAGCTTCGTGACATAGATTTTTCATTTTCGTTTGTTTGTTTGCTTCATTTATTCACTATAGCTGATCTTTCGTTCTTCCAAGAGGAGGTATTTGCAGCTTGTTGAAGCAAATGTGAACAATGCGTGGACATCTCGTGGAATGCCACACTGACGGCAGCAATAACAGTGATGACAACAGAAATACTTTTGTCTTATGGTGTTTATTTGGCTCTTTTGATCGGACTTTAAGGCACGTTCTGTCCCCTTTTGTGTGAATTAATGAATATAAGTTAAGTTTTCGATTGGCAAGTGGTATCTATCGTGCATTTTTTAATCGGATTTGCTGCACGTGCTGATAGTGGTCCCTATTTTGCAATTTTTTTAATGCTTTTTGTGATGTATATTCTGTTGTTTGCAGAGAATCCATGTTTTGTCCCATATTGCATGAAGGCAGCCATCCACTAAATGTTTCTAGCGCTATTTTAGTGATACTTGTGTTTTAAATTCCTTTTCGTGCCTTTTTCCCCAAGAACAAACACTTATGGGACCAGCACTGCAACCTTTGTGGCATCAAGTGACTTAGAATTTTAATTGTTTGCCACTTCAAAAAGAATCTTTGAAAATTCAAAATGTGTATTGCATGGAAATAACTCTTACGTTTTGCTTTTTTTCTTTTTTTCTTTTTTTGTTCTGTTTTTCTTTTGTGTATAGAAACATATTGACTTTATTTTTTACTCCCATTTTACACCAAGTGAGGGATGTGAAGAAGTGAAAGTGTATTAAAGCTGTTGGGGGTGTTGAAGATGAGGGATTTGCGATTATCAATCTTGATGAGTTATATAGAAGACATGTAGGATGTGTTGAGGGTGATGGGTCGATGGAAAGGGATATGGAGGTTGGAGATGGCAGCATGTACGTAGATGTGTTAGCTGATAATATAGATTTCTTGAATATGAATAGCCAAAATGAATATGCACATCTTGAGTTCAATGTTGAGGTTGATATGGAGAATCCTGTCTTCAAGTTGGAGAGGTGTTTTAGTAATGCTGAAGAGTTTAGAAAAGCCGTTAGGAACCATGCCATAAGAAATGGGGATAGGTGAGCACGAAATAGGTTGAGGGCGTGTGTATTAGGAGGGTTGTAATTGGCTTATTTATGCTTCAAAAGGGCATAGGGAGCATATTTTACAAGTCAAAACCTTCAGCCCTGTACATACATGTAATAGAAGTTTACATGTTCCTCAAGTTAGACTTGAATGGCTAGCAGGCAAGTACTGTGATAGATTGAGGAACAATCCTACATGGCTAGGTGCTTCGATGAAGAAAACGATGGAGTTCGAAAATGTTTTGAAGGTAACGAGGGCAATGGTCTATAGAGCTAGGGCTACGGCAGAGAGTATGGCCACGGGGAACGAGGAGGAGCAATATATGATGCTTAGAAGTTCTTGTCAAGGACTTCTTGATGCTAAACCGGAATCCACATGTATAATCAAGACTGAGCAATGCCAAGATCAATTCAAGTTTAGAGGAGTCTACTTTTGTGTAGATGCTTTGAGAAGGGGCTTTATAGAAGGGTGTAGGCGTTTCGTGGGCTTTAATGGTTGCCATTTGTCATCGGACTACAAGGGTATACTTCTAGGTAGTAGTGAGCATAAATGGCAATAATCATATGTATCCCTTTGTATGGCCAGTAGCCAAATAGGAAACGTATAAGACATGGTATTGGTTTATTAGTTTGATTGCATAAGACCCGGGAATTATAGACCTTGAAAATTCAAAGTATTGGACTTTCTTATGTGGTAAGCGAAGGGATTGATGCAAACACTAGAAAAACTAATGCTTGAAGCAAAACATCAATTTTGCTTGAGGCATCTTTACGAGAACTTTAGGCTGCAACACGGAGGAATGGAACTTAAACTATTGGTATGGAAGGCTGCCATGGCAACTAGAGTGTGTGATTTTGACTTGCCAATGGGAGCACCGAAGGCAGCAGATCGGAAAGCATATGATTGGTTGTCCCAAAGGCCGCCGATGCAATGGAGCAAATTCCACTTCAGGCCGACCTCAAAATGCGACATTTCCTTGAATAACTAGTGTGAAAGCTTCAATAAGAACATCATTGACGCTAGAGACAAGCCTATCATTACAATGATTAAATCAATAAGAGTGCAACTCATGGAGAGGATTCATAATCAAAGGGATGAATTAACTAAGTACACTAGTGTGACATGCTCTAAGATCTAGCGGGATATTAGAACGGTAAAAAGAGTATTCAGCATCATGGATTCCTGCATGGAATGGAGAGGATGAGTTTGAATTGAGTGGCCCATATTGAGACAAAAGGGTTGTTAATATTAGACACAAAATTTGTAGCTATAGAAGATGGGACATTAGTGAGATTCCTTGTTGTCATGCTATGGCCGGCTCTTATATTTATGAGATAACAACCTGAAAAATGGGTTCATATGTGTTACAGTAAGGAAACCTTCATGGAGACTTATAGACATATTGCGCATGCTGTGGATTCCAAGGACACATAGCTTGCTAGAGAGCCATTACTCCCACCCGATGTGCCCAAGCAAGCTATGAAGCACGAACACGCCAATAGAGTAGTCGCGTCGGTGTCGGACGCATGTCGGACACCGACACGCGTTCGACTCGCTCTAACATGCGTCCGACACGTGGTCAACGGGTATCGGACATCCGACACGTGGTCAACGCCGGTGTGTCTCCGGCGATACTCGAGTCGGTGAGGTTGGCCATAACCCAACTCCTCAAACACTTCATCGGACTCCCGACAGCTGCTACAGTGGTGTTGGGGTCAGATCTCTCTGGGGACAGTGTGGATCTAGAGGGCAGAGATGAGGGAAGAAAGCGAGAGAGATGAGAAGGAGAAAGCAAACACGAGGCAAATCCAGGGGCTGATGCAGAAGAAACGACGGATCCCCGGGCTCCAGAGCTCGGTAGCATGATAGAAAGAAGCGATGCAAATCTAAAAGGAGAAGAAGGAGGACGTTTGCTTAGGATTGCCGGAGCTTAAGCCGAGAGGGGATAGTGGTTCTACGACCTGCAATGCCAATCGCGAAGTGAGAGGGCTCACGGGAGCCGAATCTGGTGGCGTCGATAAGCGAGCGAAGCGAGGGTTTTGGGGTGAGTGAAGAAGAAGATGATGAGATTGAGAGAGTTCCAGAGAGTTCACTCCTTTTCTCTTAATTTTCTTCATTCACTTCTTCTTTTTTTTTTTTGTCATGGGGTTGCAGAAAAATGAAAACGAAGGCTGAAGATGCGTCGAGACTTAGTGCGGGGATCTCAACTAAAGATTACTGAGTGCAGGTAATTTGAGGAAGAGGGAGCGGAAGACGAGGAGGTTCTCCCAAGGCACCTACCATCCACTTTAATTTTTCCATAAAATTAATGGGGGGCATTCGTAATTTTATTTTTTTGCTTTATTATTTATTTTTTTAGGAGGCTAGCTTTTGAGGTTAAATTACTTGAGTGTCCGGGGCAGAAAGTTTCTTTTTCATTATACGAGCTCCTTTTGCAAATTCTTAATTTTTATAAAAAAAAATTATAAAAACATATGATATATATATATATAAATACATTTAAAATACGACGTGTCCAAACGTGTCAAAATTCTCTATTTTTTGAGAAATGACGTGTCGGCGTGTCATTGCATGTCCCGTGTCTCATGTTCCGTATCGGTGTTACTTATAGAGACCAATAACACATAATTTTTTGTTTGAAATGTTTCTCTTTCCATCAAACAACGTGGATCATAGAGGCCATTTTTTTGTATAGACATGTTCCTTTTTGCTTTGATGCACATCGACTGTTTTCTGCAACCTGTCTTTTAGTATTGTCTGAATACTTGTTATTTGTCTTCATTAGGCCTATAGTTTAGCACTAATGAGAACGATTAGTTGTCAGACCATTGTGGCAGATATCGCGTTTAGTTTGATAGTTGTGGAATGGAAGAACTTGTTTGGTTCCCTTTTCATTTAACGTTGTGGTACATGTTGTTGTTTCTGGGGCTTTATATGGTGCAAATGTGTTCATGATGTCATTATTTCCTTAAGCAGGATAATGTTGTTCCATTGCTCTCATATTTCTTGCATAGACCACTTATCCAGGGGTTTTGTAAATATAGAGTACTCCATGCTACTATGACAGATTATAACATGCATTTGCATGAAAAAGGAAATACTCCTGCTGGTTGAATATCAAATTGCTCTTAAAACTGTTCTCGGGCCACTATGTTTCACTCAACTGCATGCTTACAAATTACTTTCTCATGAAGAATGATGCGGAGCGAAATGCAACTAAGTCAATTTAAAGTTTGTAATGACAGATAAATTAATTTCCAGAGCCTCCTACATCACAAAGCCAAGCCATTACAAAAATTATAATCTTCCAAATCAGAACACGTCCCTCAATTCTTTGACATGCTTGATATCGCTTTGCGGGATCCTCCAAATAAGAACACGTCCCTCAATTCGTTTTTCCTTTGACATTCTTGATATGACCTTGCGGGATTAGCTTCTGTCCAAGACGTCTCACTACTTCGTTCCTTCCACACCTGCAATATGCACCCTTAGATTGAATCAAACAAGCCTGAACAACCAGATCCGAAGCTCTACAAAAGTCGGACGCACAACAATAGCATAATTAATTAGAATGTCAACTAATAGAGTGACACCATAGCAACCGCACAACAATCATAATTTGATCCAACCAGCCCAATCTGTGTCTTTTTTGGTTAACATGCGCTTCAAACGTGCTTTAAGTTTCTTGGTTATAACATGACGAGAGATACTAGACTTCAAAAAGCCACAAATCTCTCTACGTGAGACGAAGAACAAAGTAGAATGAATGCAGTACTTCATCCAATGAACGTGCATCCTGACCTCATTTAGACATTTTATTGAGGATGTGATAGCCACCTCAGCCAAACTATGTAGATCCAGCCATGGAACAATGATTCACAGCCAAACTATCACGACATCATCAAAACAGGTTCAAGTCAATGACAAATCCTCAATTGGAGACAATTTCCAATCAAACACACGACTAGGCTTCTCAGCTTTGTTTTCATTGGCAAGAGCAGAAAGCGAGTCGCGAGAGCAGAGAGCAAACCCTGATTTGGCGTAGACAGAGAAACATCTAGTGAGAGGGTTGTTTTGATTCGTGGCAGACCCAAGACAAAGAAACCAGAGTGCATGCAGAGAGAGAAGGAGGGAGGGGGGAGGGGGAGAGAGAGAGAGAGAGACAGTAGATCCAGCAACTCGGAGAGCTTAGAGAAGACTCCTGCGAGAGGGCCAAAAATTGGAAAAAGAGCCGATTTCAATTCGTCTCTTTGGAGTGGAGGGCACTGAGGGAGAATGGCTCGGTAACAAGAAGGCGCAAGAGCACAAAAGCAGACGGTGAAGAATCGAAATATCAATTGTTTTTGGGACTTTTTAGTTTTTAAAATATTTATTTTATGTCTAAATGATATTTTGACTAAACTACCCTTCTTTTGGTGGTTGGAATAGTGACATGCTTGCCGGCGGCTAAAGATTTGATTGGCCGGAGAGCTTATAGGCTCTCATTTGAGATGATTTGGCCACTTCTTGCTTTATTTGAAATCATTTGATCACTTTTGCGCTTTATTTGAGGCATACGGTTCACTTTGCTTTGTTTTTTTTTATTTAGAAAAATGACTTCACTTGGGTCTTTTTTTGAAATTTTCCTTTTTTTTATTGCAGGGGAATTCCTGGTGTTAAGGTTCTCAATGGGTTCCCCTTTAGTCCAACAATGAAGAACTTCGTTGTCATCGATCTTTCCGCCATTCAACGTATAACTATATCAAGCTTCCTCCAAGACTGACAGCACGAGCAGCCCATGAATCCGTAGCTGCCACCGGGTCCCTACCGTCTCGAAGCCTCATGTGCCATATCATGTTTGTTCGTCCTATTGTACTATGTCGCATGTTCATATGTTTGCATGTCATATTCGCTTGTCATTACACCATGTCACATTATGCCACGTCATTTAGAAAATCATTTTTGGGATCATGCATCTTAGGATAGTCACTTTGGATTACATGTTTAGGCTAGTTAATTCTAAATTTGCATGTTTCCTAATTGGCGTAATTTCCGTATTTTATGCGATAGTCACATGTTTAGGAAATTCATTGCATATTTTATTACGCCATATGATTCATTCCATGCATTTTATCATGTCATTGTCCCTCGTATACCATGCTACTTGTTGCATCATGATTTGCGCCTACATATAGTTGTTTGCATATCACATCTTGCCATGTCACGTGTTTGCACGTCACCTTTTTGCATTGCATTTTCGCATGAGTATATCATCTCATCGTTTAGATAGAATCCATGTGCTTCATGTCATTCATGCATGCATTTAAATAAGAGAAAACCCAAAAATCACCCCTTCTGAACATCAACTGAAATCAATTCAAATTGAGTTGCCAAACTTAGCATTTTTCATGAAATTCAATGTACCTAAAGGGCATTAATTTTAATTAATTAATGTAACCAAGTCCCCGAACTTAAAATCGTTGGTCCGTAGAATAAAGTATTTCCCCGGTACTTTATTTAGGTTCCTAATTAACCTACACAAAATGATTAGTAGCGACTCCAAATCTTAAATCATTTGAATAATAAACCAAATGCAATTTTTATAGTGTATATATATTTTTATTTAAATTAAATTTATTTATTTTTTATAACGTTATAATTTGGTAGGACTCGTACCCCAAAAAATTCGAGAGAGTCCGTATTAGAGCTTAGTACCATCTAATTAACCTAATAATCTATTAACCTATTTATAAGCTTTATTAGAATATTTAGTTGAATCAACATATCTTTTAGGATTATGCATATATCTCCTTTGATAATACATATTCTTGATTGATTATGTGTCATATTATGTTTATCTTATTACCTTATTTACTCTTCTCATAAAGCTTATAAATAGGCTTCATGTTCTCTTCATTATGTACATCAAAATATACAGAACTTCCCAATTCTGTTTTTTGCTCCATTCTTAACTTGGTAAAAGGGTCTCCTTTCTTGAGGCAACCTTAGTGCACCGGATGCACTCGCACCCCAGTGCAGCCCATGCACCTATAGCAAAATAAATCCATCCTCGCCTCTCGATTTATAGAGTGCTTCATTTTTGTTTGAGTAAGCCCATGTTGATCATGTTACGATTACAACGACACGTTACCTTGTCGAGCCTTTCTCACAAAGGTGGCTCTTCTTTTGATGCTAGGCAAAGTAACTATTTTCTCAAGTCGCGTATAGGCCGCTTGAACGACTCCGTCAGCCGTGTTGCTCAATTATTGTTTCACAAGCCAGTGCATCGGTCGTGTGATGTTTCCCCTTGGATTCTTGGATTCTCAATGTTTAGCATGTCATTTGAGAAGCCAATACCACCAAAATCGTCGCCGTCGGACAATCAACATATATCAAAATATTGTCATCAATAGAAGCCTAGAGCCACCATACGTACCCATGCGTAGCCGTGCCACGGATCCATCATGCCCCCAATTCGGCTCTTTAATTTCGTGGAGATCGAAGATTTTGGCAATCAAAGATTTATTAGATTGGATTGGTTTTCAAACTGAAGTTGATTTGTTTCAACTCACCTTGCATTTGAGGGGGATGTTATTAAAATTAGGATATTTACTTCGATAGTGGATAAATTTGATTAATTATATTTGATATTATGTCTATCTTAATACCTTATTTAGTTTTCTAATAAAGCCTGTGAATAGGCTCCATGTATTCTTCATTATGTACATTGAAATATACAGAAATTCTCAACTTTCTTTTCTGTTCTATTCTTAACCATCATTTTGGTCTTTACGTTTTGTGACGCATCAAACGATGCGTATTAGTCTAATACTTTAGATCAATTTGATTCCTTTGAGGATGGTATATTGGGAAGAACGAGTTGATAATTTCTGTGTACGTTTTACTGGCCAAAACATAGACTAGAACATACAACATTTCTGTCAAAAAATAAGCCAATGACTCATCAAGTCAACATAAATTCGAATTCTTTTAACATAAAACCGGAATTCATAACTAGAACTCTACAAATGAAAATAGGTAAATTTACCACGCTAGATTCATCTAAGTGGTTCGTTAGAAGGAAAATTGTTTCCGAAAAATTATTTTCCCACGTTTCGGTATTTGGATGACGGACAACGAAGCGATATACGAAAAATATTTTCCATAAATAAGACAGCAACCTTATACATGTTTTTCGTGGATTGAAAACAACAACTTTATATTGGGGGAAAAAAACGTTTTTTTTTCACAAAAAGAAAATCACTTTCCCTAAATTACTAAACAATTGAAAAATTACAAGTTTCTTCAAATTAATTTTTATAGAAAATATATTCATTTATCATGAAATTTTCAATGAAACAACACATCCTAAGTAGGGGTGTCAACGGTACGATTCGGTTTGGTTTTTTTAATAACCGAACCGAACCGAACTATTATGGTAAATGGATGAACCGAACCGGATCGCCACCCGAATCAAATACGTACCGAACCGAGCAAGCGGAACCGAATTTTTCGGTTCGGTACGGTTCTGTTTTTCGATTTTCTTGATTGTTTTTTTTTCCCCCTTTTTATAAAAGAATTTACCCTTTAAAACAAGAAAATAACTCTGTTTCATGTAATTGTTGCATCGATGGACCTTATTCTTCTCCCAAAAATGATGATAAACAAAATAGAATCAATTCTAACTTTACTTGGAAATCAATTAAGGATGGAAATGACGGACCATCAATGTGTGCTTAGTACTGATTGGAGATAATTACGACACATCAAAGACTCCAAAATTACAATCCTCTCCATCTCTCCTCACTGCACCTTGCATTCTCAAGTCATGTTGCTCTATCCGAGAAATTGGAGGTCCTTCATTTGGAGCTCTGTGGCCTCTTTAGGTAAGGGCTTCGCCTCCCGTAAACGTAACTTCATTGCCTCCTTCGGCTACCTTCCTAGCTAAGTTGCTGATCATTGTCTATATCCGAGACGCTTGACCGACGGGAAAACAACGCCGAGCATGGTTTGCGAAGTCGCTCATCTTCCTCCTCAATTGGATCCTTACCAAAGCAACAGACATAAATGGCCTCCAAGTACCTTCTCCACGCAAATCTCCATTGGGATGGTTGGGGTTGACACGTTTAACTTTGCTCTTCTCTACGAATGAATAAACTATGAGCAATGACTTGCATAATCAAAACAAAAGAAGCCCAGAGAGGGGTGAAATGCCATGCCTACTTGTATCAAATATGTCGACGGGAAAAAACAAACAAGAAGACGGTTGGAGCACCAAAGCTCATGTAGGAATAATCACGGACATTAAGTGGTCGGACAAACGAAATCCGTCACCAAAAATTTCAGTATTGTGAAAGAATGGAAAGATTCGAACAATTTCAGCTCAACTGTCTTGGCTCCGTAAAGGTTAAAAGAGAAGAGAACGGAGCAATCACTTTAGGGAATGGTTAGCCAGTTTCAAGAACATGGTAAGATTTACTAGAACCAAATGGCAGTAATCATGCCAAGAGTGAAATCTTCACCGTATCTCCAATCTGTACTAACAGTCAAAAGAAGGAAATTTTATTTCCCATCAATGTATGCTTAGTCATACATCCATAATTCAAATAAATTGCATGCGGGATCGAGTCATTATTCTTCCTTTAGCTATAAGCTAGCCAAATCACATCTCTTTTATTCCAAGTGTAGCAAGCAACTCAAAAGACAAACATGGTTTATGCAGCCATAAACCGACATTCACTGAAGTTAAGAAAATAGTTTAACAAGTACCTATCTCCAACTTCATCAATCATCAAGAGAAAGCAATATTGAGTTCGGATCCATGATTGTACTTGATAACTCTGCATTAAATTCACAATGAAAATGAGAATTGCTGTATCTATTGTAAAATTGAAAGATGTATTTCACAGTAATGTTTTCTCACCGACTCAAAATTTTGGAGTTCTTCTAAGTCCTCCTCAATCGAAACCGAAAGTGGTGTGGATCGTATCCAATCTTGAGCACATATAAGAGCCTCCGCCATGCTTGGGGTCAATGAGCTACGAAACACGTCAAGTACATGACCTCCTGTCTTTGAATGCTGCCTCGATGCTACGGTTGAAACGAGAACGGCCATATCTCGAGCAATGGAAGAGAGGGTAGGATATCTCGAAGAATTCATTTTCCACCAATTTAAGATATCAAAGTTGGGGTCTGTATCGTTCACATCCTTCTTCCAAATATTTATCTAATTCAGATTTTTCTTCCAAATACTCTTGTCCTGTTTGACTAAGATACATTTCGGTCATAATGTCCGCACCAACCACGGGAGACATTGACACGCTCATTGTCCTTGTACCCTTGAACCTAAAGTTGCCCTAGGGGCATATACCGATGCGATCATTGCTCAAACAATAACATCGGAGATGTTGTTACTTTATCTCGTAACATTTACGCCGCGTACCTTCATAGACGTGATTAATCATCCATTTCACATACTCCAACTTATGTCGAGGGTCAAGTATGCAGGCAATGAACAAGGTTAAATTGATGTTGTTCACATTACCAAAATACTTATTGAATTTGATCTTCATTCTCTTGGCCATATCCTGCAAACTCTTATCCTCGTTCTCACAATATCTTTGAATCATCGTATAAACACCAAAGACATTTTTTGCCACATCATTACTAGTAACATAAGAAGATCCTGATACTTTTAAAGTTGCATTATAAAACAACTTTAAGAAAGGAAGAAATAGGCGGGCATATTCCCAATCATCTCTAGTAAGGCAAACCTCTCATCTTGGAAAGCTCTTCAACAAATTTTTTATCACCAATTTCTAATGAAATAAAATCTTTTTGAAACTTCAAAGCCGCTTCCAACATCATGTATGCCGAGTTCCAACGAGTCTCTACATCCAAACATACAAGACTCTTGGACTCGATATTCTCTACCTCAATGCACTTCTTAAACCTTTGCATCCTCGAAGGAGATGACCTCACGTAGCGTAGGCGTATTCTAACAATTGAATCATCTACGTCCTTCAACCCCTCTCTCACAATCAAACTCGGAATATGTGCACAACATCTCACATGGAGTAACTCACTGCCAATACTAAAGAATTCCAATAGTTAAGTCTTTTTTTCAAATATTGAATCCCAAGTCATTTGAGCTCGCATTATCCACGGTGACGAAAAAATGCTTTAAACCCCCAACTAGTCAAGCAACTCTCAACTGCTTTTCCTATAATCTCACTAGAATGTCCCGAGATTTGACAAAAATTCAAAATTTTCTTTTGCAACGTCAATCAGCGTCTACAAAATGAGCAGTGAGACACATGTAACTTAAATTTTGACAAGACGTCCACGTGTCTGTTGTGAGCAAAACTCTTGGAGATGTATCAGAAAAATATTTCTTCAATTTGCCTCTTTCCTCCAAGTATAACTTATAACGATCTTGCCTTAATATATTTTTTGAGGGGATTAAAAATTTGATTTGGATTCTACTCACAAATCGTCGAAATCCCTCATTTTCTACAAACTTGAAAGGTAATTCAACGATAATGAACATGGCCGCTAGATCCTTTCGACCAGCATCTTGGTCAAGTTTCCATGGTCCGAGATGAACTAGAACTACCGACCCCAACAATTTGACCCGATGAACTTTTTTGCCTTTTCTCCATGTTTGCATATGGATATTCCTTGCATCTAGCTAAATGATTATGCATCCCACTAGTACCTTGACTACTAGAACAGCCAATGAGAGCCCCACAATATATACATTCAGCTTTATCTTGGTTATCATTTGACCTTTTAAAGTGTTCCCATGCGGTAGATCTTGTCCTCTTTTGGTTTGTGCCGGTAGGTTCATTCATTGAAGACATCTATAAACCAGTAAAAATTTCAATACCATGATCTGCAGACATTTTTGCTTAAATAGCGCTGAAGAAGAAAATGCAATTCTCAAACAAAATGATAAAAGCTAATGTAAACTCAGCATGATAATGGGAAAAATGAATCGAATCAACTCCACAATCAGCAATTAAGAAATAAAGATATATAGATAAACATCCCCATTTTGATTCGAGACAAAGGGATTCCATCAATCAAAAGTTTGGAAAAGAAAATAGCAACATCTCACAAAGTTAAGAAATGGGTGAGAAAAAATAGGGTAAGAAATGTAACCGGGATGAAGCTAGCCAAAGGGACAACTACAACAACTTTGAGTTCATGTCAATGCCATACTTTTCTATGGTGGCAGAGTTTATCATTTCTTTTTTATTGTTCTCTCGTATTACTATAGAGAAGCCCCAAAGAGGTTCACTACATGATATGGAACCCTTAAAGCGAGGGAGCCCCAAAGAGGTTCACTACAAGATATGAGAACCCTTAAAGCGGGGAGCCCCAAGACCTTTTTTTTTTTCAAAAGAAAATCAACTAGAAGTAGCAAGAGAGAGATACCCATTTCATGGCATGGAATGGCAAACAAAAAGCTATAGACCGGAAATGTGATTATCGAGATGGGACTTACGATTGTCTTCTGTTTGGATGCGAACTTGCGTTGAAGGAGTCAAAGCGGCCGAAGCAGTCGCAAAGTCGGCCATTGAGCGGATAAGCGAGGCAAGGAGCCGAAGCGGTAGCTTGCAATCTAATGGAGAGAGAAAACAATGTAGTCCAAGTAAGACCAAGACGTTCACCAACCAACAATTTTAAAATAGACCAAGGCTTTGGAGGGATGCGAGGCAAAGGTTAAAAAAATCAAAATTAATTATACAGAGCGAGAAATCAATGGAGTGATATGATCTTGGCTTCACAACAAAGCACAAATTGAAGTAATAATTTTTTTAACTTGAAGTAACAAAATTTTTTTGTCATTAGACTTGTTATTAAACTTGGCTGACAAGTATTTGACATCAAGGCATGAAATCGGTTTGGGAACCAAAATATGTTGTTCTTTGCCGCCTCTTCTTTTGCTCAAAATATTGCTTTTGCTTCCATTCATAGAAAGATTTTAGAAAGAATAGGTGGTTGCTTTTTACCTTTTCCAAGCGAGACTTCCTAGAGCAGATCGGTGAATGGGATGAGATCAACGACAAGCAATCTAGCAAGCACGAGCGCTAGGTTCGGATGAGTAGGAGGAGAACACCGTTCGGTAGGGGGGGACGAGAAGCACGAGGCTATGGCGAAGCAAAGCGAAAACTAGCTTGCTCCGGGATCTTGCCGTGAGGCCGACCTGACAGTTGGATGAGCTCATATGTTCCGATTTGGTCCTTATCTTGCAGGTCCTTGAGGTGGATCACGAGGACCCAACCAAGGGTTTGGTTGATGATGGTGAGGTCGAGGAGGCGGAGGGCGCGAGGGGATTCAACGACTTGATGATGGTGAGGTCGAGCCGAGGAGAGGCCGATTAGGGTTAGAGGGTGAAAAAGAAGAGAGAGAGGCATTGTAAAAAAAAACGTTAAGTTAATAAAATGGGCCTTTAAGAAGATGGGCCTTTTTCGGTTCGGTTAACCGCGTACTAAATCAAATTAGTCATAAGTTTTCCAAACCAAAAAAAAATGATTTTTTGTTTCATTATCTAAATCGAAAATCGTACCGAACCGAAATGCATGAAATTTTCGGTTCGGTTCTGTTCGGTTAACGGTTCGATTCGGTTTTTCGATTTTATTTTGACACCCCTAATCCTAAGTCTCAAATATCGCCAACTTGCATCATTTCTATGGCCTAGCCTAGATTCTTCACTTTAAAATGGAGATTAGAGGATTATAAAACAAGAAAGGATGAGCCCTTTATTAAATCGAAGACCGTATATCACCAAATTACTTTAAAACATGCCATAAATGGCATAACTTTCGTATGGCGCTCACTTGAGGGCCATAACTTTTTTTTTCAATCACTTGAGCGCCATAACTTATATACGGTGCTCACTTAAATGCCATAATTTCTTTTATCACTTGAGTGTCGTATAACTTTTCAACCTTGTCAATTGAGTGCCATAACTTTTTTAAAAACGATCACCGCAAGTGCTATGCCACGTTGGATTCTGACACTCGAGTGAACATTTTAAGAAAAGTCGTACTTAAGTGATCGATTGAAAGTTATGACACTCAAATGAATGTTTTTGTAGAAGTTATGGCACTTAAGTGATCGAAAAATAAGTTATGGTAATCAAGTGAACACCCTACGAAAGTTATGGCGCTTGCGTTGTACTTATACCTAAAACATGCATTCTAGATAAATCTTAAGCGTACTTAAGTCAAAGCTTAAGTACTAGGAGCCTGAATCCTACTTGGGTGTTATTAAGAATTCGCCATAAACTGTACAAATGAGCTATTAATCTTCGTAATAACCCGAGAAAAAAAGGACTATTTTGGTCGGGCTTATTATTTATACGTGCGAAGAGATTATCATCTCATTTTTCCCGGGTCTTGCATGGACATATATCTTTCCATATGTCATATAGTACTAATTATTCATTAAATTTTATCATATTTCATATGAATCTTCCATTTTGAACAAGATGAGTTAGGAATTCCTACTTCATATTATATCAATAGGGGTTTGATAGTAGCTAGTCCAATTTTGTTGTTTTATATGTTATGGAGAAATTATATATGTAAGCACCAAATTGATGCGATAGAAAATAATAAAAATCCGAGAAGGAAATTCTTGATAGGCAGAGTTAAAAAATGTTAAAATTCTCAATAATTATAATTTGCAGCATTAAAACTCATTAATACTAGGATTATTATTTGGCCCACTACACACTCACTATTGAATCAGTAACATGTGTTTTTATAATTAGTTTTTGCAATTGAGCTAGTTCAAGTCAATCTAATTTTCATACCGATTGTGAACTCAATCTTAATATATTTTCTTTGTTGAGCAAAACTCGTGGTATTGAATGAGAAAAGCACAAATCTCGGTTGAAAACAAAATGAGAATGACTAATCTTTGCAAATTAGAGTCCTATTTTGGCACTAAAGTGATCATTTTTAAAAGAAGTTGGCACTTAAGTGATCATTTTGAAAGTTTTGGCACTAAAGTGAGTGCCATACACAAGTTTTGGCACTTGTAGTATACTTAAGCCATCATTTGACAAAAAGCCAAATAGACTTTAAAGAATCATTTGTTTTAGCTTAAATCTTCGTCATAGTCTCAAGTGTTGTGCATTTTCTTGCTTCAAATATCATATCAGCTCAACCAAAATAGAATATACGCATCAATGCTTAGTAGTTGTGACTAGGAGATGCATTTGTGAGTAAGTGGGAGGGGAGAGAAAGCGATAGAGGCTCATATCGAGAAAAACAACATCCAAATAGCATACATTAATTTCAATGGAGATACCCGTGAGGGAGGGCAAGAAAGACTGTAGGGTAAATGGGAGCATCTTGATGTGCGTTCTATTTTGAGGACCGCGAGATGCGAATAGGACTATAGGGTAAATTGCAAAAAGCAAGCGAAAAAGACTCACTTTTACTAAAAGTGAGCTAGAATTTTTTAATATATAGATATTAATATATATCGATCAGTCCGGGTGAGCGATTCCACGCCCGTAACGAGAACCCCGGACCGGGACTTGTCCCCTTGGGAACGGCCGATTCCGGGTGGTTCCCTGATTCCTTTTACTGCCCCTGGTGATCTCTCTCTCTCTCTCTCTCTCTCTCTCTCTCTCTCTCTCTCTCTCTCTCTCTCTCTCTCCATATATATATATATATATATATATATATTTGGCTTTCAAGTCCAATAAAAATGTGAATCTCTTTCCTAACACATTCGATTTAATAATCAATCTACATCCTCTAATTGGAACATCATTTCTTACACGGACTCAAATTCAAGACATAATTTAACAATTCTCTATCTTGACTTGATGTTTGTAGCCAAATCATAGCGCTTATTATCCATATCGGCTCTCCCAACGCTTTGACGAATGCTCAACCATCGGAGACATCTATCAAGCACAAGTAGAGCTTGAATTTGTCTAGCAAAATAAAGTCAATCCACATGTCGCAGGATCCTCAATTGACACCACAAGTGCCATAATTTTCGAATGGTTGTCGCGACCTAGAAAAAAAAATAAACAAGTCATCTTTTTCGGGCTAATGGATTATCGGGTTAATTAATTAACTAACCTAACTCGGACTCTCCCAAGTCCATACCAAATCGCAACTTAAGGTTCGAATGATTAACATGCAATGTGATTTGAATTTGGAGTCGCCACTAATCATTTTCGGTAGGTCGATTAGAAACCTAAATAAAATAGCGGGAGAAAACTATCTTATTTGCGAACAGGAGATTAAGAGTCCGGGGACTTGGTTACATTAATTATAACTAATGCCCTTTCGGTACCTTAAAATTCATGAAACAAATAATGGATTTGACAAATTTGATGAATTCTACTTGAAGATCAAAGAATCAATTTTTTTGGATTTTTCTTCCCATGACATTTTTGAAATAAAGAAATTACATGAAATTAGGATGAAATAGGTTCAAGGTTACTCCCCAATTTGAACTCGTGCACCAAACTCGTGCTTCGGGCTTGTCTTGACCATTGAACCGATTTGGTGACTCGTTAGACCGAGAAATCTCTTGGTCCTATCTCTCCTTCACGCTTCTTTCTCATATCGCTAGAATTTCATGAGGCTGCAATCCGGGCGTTGATATTTTTTCCTTTTTGCTCTCCTTCTATTCTTGTACCATTGATGTCTCATCGTTGATATGCATTGTTATTTAACATAAAAACGTAGAGAGAAAAAAATCGGTGTAGAAAATCTGAGCTAATTTGTATTCGAAATTAAAGAAAGTTAGGGAATCACTTAACTTTCTTTTCTTTGCGGCGAGCTTGAACGATGGTGATGAACTTGTGGCTTGTGTTGATGGGTGCGAAATTGGCAATGGTAGCACCGAGCTTCAAAACACTCAAGCCCTCTCAAAACTCTCTCCAAATTTTTTCTCAAGAATTCTCTTTTTCCTCTCTAAAGAATTCCTCTCAAAAACTCTCTCAATTCTCTTTCACCCCAAAAACTCTCACAATTCTCTTTTCCTCCCAAAAACCTCCTCTTCTCTTCAAGAACTCTTCTTCTTTTATAGGCAAAGTTCTTCATCTTTCATTCTTCATCTTCATTTCCTCACCTTTCATTTTCATCTTCTCTTCTTCATCTTCATTTCCCCACCTTCCATCTTCATCTTCATCTTCCCTTCTTCATCTTCATCTTCTCTTCTTTACCTTCATTTCTCCATCTTCCATTTTCATCTTCTCTTCTTCATCTTCATCTTCTCTTCTTCACCTTTATTTCTCCATCTTCCATTTTCATCTTCTTTTCTTCACCTTCTCTTCATCATCTTCCTTTCTCCATCTTCTCTTCATCCTCTTCTCTTGGTATTCGCAATGCAGTCCCCGAGGTTCTAGTATTTTGCTGAGTCCTTGAAGTTCTAGTATTTGCAATACGATCCCTGAAAAAAATATTTTTTTCAAGCCCAAATATTCTTGGTACATTTTCACCCTATGTCTAATCTAGACGCCTGTTAAATTAAGCTTAAATATGCCAATGCTATGTGAGATGATTTTTGTTTAGAACTAAAATTAGTTCTAATTTTTATGCAAGAAAAGGTTAGTCAAAATTTAGGCGTCAACGGTTGCCCCTCTTTGAGTGGAGGCTCGCAGAGGTTCCGCTCAAAGATAAAATTGAATCCTGAATTTTGACGGTGCAAATTATGGGTGAACTTTTTTTTGGCGGGAGTTTTAATCCCATCTTTTGTAATGAAGTGATGCATGATATGCAAGATCTGTAAATAACATGTGTCATAATTTCTCTTTTCCATGTTAGAGAAACTCGCACATGGATCGCATACGAGAATACCTATTTTACCAAATACCTCATAAGCTGGTGATTCCCTTAATTTCCAAGTTTCTTGCAAACACGGGGACCTTAAGGTATTCGGCCTATCTGTTATCGAGACTTCTCCCTAATGCGAGACAGCGCAAGATATGTGTATCCTTCTAGATCACAAGAGCTACGTCGTTGTGAGTCGAAAGAAGTAGAATCAAGTTCACAAGAGCTACGTCGTTGTGAGTTGATTAAATGTCGAAATCGCCGGTGCATATGTCTTCACGATTCGACAAAGGGGAACCAAAATCTTAAGAGCTACGTCGTTATGATTTGGTTTGGATCAAAATCACGGGTGCTTATGTCTTCGTGATTTGATAAAGGAGCCGAGAATCATAAGAGCTATGTCATTATGAGCCGACTAAAGGTCAAGATCACCAAGTGCATATGTCTTCGTGATTCGAGCCGAAATCATAAGAGCTACGTCGTCATGATTTGATAAGATGTCAAGATCGCCGGTGCATATGTCTACACGACTGACGGGAGAGGCATATTGCCTCGAATTGAATCGTAACAACTATCATCGGAGGAGTTGTTAATTTGGAAATGGGTTCGGGAAAACTTACTTGGGTTCTCCGAACAATTAATCAAAGAACGAAACGGATCCCTCGTATCGTACATGGTAGGCATTTGCCGGGAGAACTTGCTCATTCAATAATCCTTGGATGAATTTCGAGACCTTGGGAGGGACATCGAACATCGGGAATGTATTACCCATCATAGAATGTCGGAGGTAACATGTGAAACATATTCAACAATGAGTTCATGCAAAACTTTCCTACCGAGCTTGCAATGATTAGAAATAACATGTGTATAATGCAATCACTCGTACCATGGTTTATGCATAACCATTTTATCAAGTTTGCATTATCAATCCTGTCCGGGGATGTTCTCACATTATGAATACCTCGAATGTGAGCTGAATGGGGGGGGACTTCAGTCCGAAAGGGTTTTCTCTCACTCTCAAGAAAAGTTATTTATCCCGTCTCGCAGGATTCAAAAGAAATCACTCAATCTTTCCATCATCGCATTCGATAAGGATCCGAGTAATCTCGCAATTGATACGACCGAGCCGATCCGGAGGTCTTGATTAGGACCGTAATGAGGGCTAGGTCAAAGGTTTACAAAGGGCACTCTAGTTAAGTCGAAGGTCTTTGAAATGAATTTCATCGTCATCTCTCCGGGTTTACAAGTCAAGAACCCCGCAAAATGAGAGAGAAGTAATCTTGCTCGAACTTCTTCGAGTGATGCTTAAAATCATTGAACTCCACATTAATTCAAGTGCCGTAACCAGAAAAGGCTTTTAAAGGGTTGTAATGGAAGTAATGATTTGGGGACCGAGAAACGAAAGGGTTCATTTTGGCTCGGAAGATGTTTGAGAAGGAGCTTGATGTTGGTGATCATTACAATCTTGTCACCGATCGTGGCCTTCTAGGATACCATCATTGCTCGAGGATGGTATGAACTAAAGATTGCATTTGCAATTTGACACTTCATGGAGATTTTTCTCTCAACCCTTTTAGGATATACGGAAAAATTGTGCATTTAAGTTCGAAATATTTTACAAATGAGCAATGAATTGAAAGGGCATTGGCCTTGCTTTTGGTAGGCACTTTGCTTTTTAATTGCCTAGGAATTCTTTGTGGAATCAGCCTTTCCTCTTTCTTCTTCTTTTTTTTTTTTTTACTTCCAACTCTCTTTTACTATTGCACCTTGATGAGTTCATTGGGAGATTTTCTATTGATCCAACTTTTCGGTCATTCTACTCAAAGATGGGCCATATTCGCTTTGGGACGACAATGATCACCAATAAGGGCTTTTAGAAATGAATTTGCAGGCTCAAATGGGTTGTGCAAATGGATACAGATATGTGGGATAGAAAAAGAAATGCTCTTCGTCACCCTAAGGCACTTGAATTAAAGCGCAAGTACAATGCAAAGAACCACTCGAAGATTGATGTTAGTCCAAGCAAGAAGATTTCTAACCATTTGTCTCGTGATGCTGATGGAATTACCTCTGTTTTGCCCCAACGTGGGGTGGTTCTTGACAGGGTTGTGGAAGTGAAATCTCCGCTCAAATGGGTTGATCAACGGATAACTTGCAGTGTTTAGGGTAGAGAAATGAATGCCTCCATCACTTCGGTTATCGTACCTTTCGCGAGAAAACTCTTTACCTTGGGGAGTGTGGAATTTAGCCATCGTTCATCTCGCCGAAAAAAATTGGACGTGTTTGGGAAATGATTGCCTTTCATCATTCTGTCATGCCCCTTCGTACATTCGATGTATCTTATGTAGTTCATGTTCCTTATTTTGAGTTGGTAAATTAAACATGAAGAACAATCATGTGCAAACTATGCGAGTGTATGAGTGTTTTCGAGCATATAAAATGCAGCAACTTTTTATCTTGGCGGACAAAGTTCGCAAGTACATAAAAAATTTCTTAGGGGCGTGGATCGTGAGTTGCCCCTGCTCATGCAAATGTATTGCAAAACTTCATTATGCGCTTCCAAGACATGAGATTGTCAAAGGCTCTAGGAATTTCTCATTTCATTAATTTTTCGGGGAGAACGGATGCTTCTCTATTTGGACGACAGTGACCCCTGTAAAAATCAAAAGGGAAAGCATCAATGTACGTCCTCATGTTCTAAAAAGAGTTGAAACGATACCACTTTACTCATGTACGTATTCCTTGCGAACTTTGAATTGAAAAGATCGATTCATCCGGATCGGATTGTATGTCCGGGATGTTATCTCTCCGGGTTCTATGACCGTGCAGGGTGAGCTTCGGTCTCGAGAAGCAAAAAGTTTTTATTAATCTTTGTACATTGATGCCAAATCCCAGGATCGACCCCGGGACGCCTCGGACCACTATCATTCCCCCAACCACTATCTTTGCGGTGTTGTTGGCGTCCACGGGTGGTTCGCTTTTGTTATATTGTTCTCAAAGCAGTTGGCAACCTCCCGTGGAGAATAAAATAAGCTTAACTTAGAATTTGAAACGATTGAGAGCCAATTGGGACGATACGGAGTTACCCATCTTTGAGCCTCGCTTGGTTTTTTCCTTGCATTCTCCCAAGTAAGGCTATTCGGAATCTCTTTTATGGGCGTTCGGGGCGTCGTCCACAAATTGATTTGCTACAGGCCTAGCTTAATAAGGAACTTACGCATTTGATAAGAGATGAGAAAAATTCGCCATTTAACTCTAGGCAAATTCTAGACAACTAGAAAGTAAAAGTATCCTACGCAGGAACTATACATGGAATTAAAGGAGTATTCATGCAAGATTGGTTCCACCTCTTTTCTTTGGCTATTCCAATGATTGGCTGATTTTGTCTTGGATCATACACCAACGATCGTTGTTTGAGGATCCATAATCACTTGCTTCGGATCACAACTCGGAGGTCTTTCGGCTCGAGCCCGGGCGACCAAGGCGGTGAGCTCATCATCAAAGTAACCTTTTTTTTTTTCGGGCAATTGATACTCGAATTGGGCATTGTTACTTGCTAACACTAGCAACAGATTTTCCACTTTATTTTCGCCGTGAGCGGTCCGACTCCTTGAGCTTGAGCCTCCGCCGTCGCTCGGGAACTCGTAGGGATGATCAACCGGTCCATTGCTAGAACCACCAGCGGAAGGTCGGTATATGGCGAGTATTCTTGATTGGGAAGTGGTCGGGTACTTTTTGCTCCGTAGGTTTTCCTGGGATTAATCTTCCCGATCCAACTTTGCTCCGGTCGCCTTGGTTCCAAGCTACATCGTGCTTCTTGAGCTTATCTCTAAATCTGTGAAGGTGATTTGTGACACTTCGTAGGGTGAGTCCGTCTATATTCATCATTTTGAGTACAACCATTGGTCGTCTTTGAATTGATTCCTAGTTGTCGAACCGCCTCGATGAATATAGAATGAAGCTCGGCGGACCAAAGGGGCCTTTTCTTTCCGACAAAATCGTCGTAGTAAGTTTGGCCATAGTTCTTTTGTTCGAGTAATTGCTTCCTTCTGACATGTTGCCAAATGTTTTGGAGCACTTGAACGCAGCACCGGCTTCTTTAGGATGTCCCGAGCACCATGCAATATGGCGCCTCGTTACGAACTGTTGATCATCACTTGCTAATGTTATGATGACCGGTATATTCAACTCGGAATCAATGATCTTTAAGAGATCGAGACCGTCCATATCGATCCCTACCATGGCTGTGACGACGATGTCAAAATCATATTTATCTTGCCTCGGCTCCTCTAAGGCTTCCGTTGCTTTCACATAAGTTGAAACCCCGTACATGCACTTTCTCGGCATGGCAACGAGGATCGAAAGGGAAACGGGGTTGCCATCAATGGCCATGACTCGCAGATCCTCGGGATAGGAGGCTTCCCATACTTCCGCCTGGAATGTACGCATACTTATTTTCCTTTCAAAACCTTCCATATGTAGACCGAAAAATGGGTGTTTCGACTAGAGACGAGCTTTAGATGTTCTTTGGACTTGCAAAGATAAATTGCGGGAAAATCACAAAAGCGATGATGGCCTTTCGTGACGAGTTCCGGAGGTGCATGGAGACTTCAAGTTCTTTATAAAAATTTTCTGATCTGTTAGTCTGCATGACGGCTTTTCTCTCCTTTTCGATCTTAGTGCCTTGGATCCATTTCGTAATAACTCTTACCTCTCTCGCTCAATCCGTCGTTCTTTTTTTACTTTTCGATATGGAGGAGCCCTCAAATCTTTTCACTTTCTCTACGAACAAGGCAGTTATTTCCCTCCTCAAATCTTTTCGGTTCCTCCTACGAACGAGGCGGTTATTTCCCTCCTCAAATCTTTTCGCATTTACTTACGTGAAGGCTTTCAATGCTTAGTCAAATCGGCGAGGAATTCACGCATTTAAGCATGATGATGTTCGTGGATAGTGACTCGTTCTTTGCCCTGGATTAACTCTAGGCATTAAAAGAAGAATGTCTCACATGGGGATTTTGTAACAAACAAAGTACATTTATTCATACATGTCACTACTTCTCTTGCGGATTCGTAAGAGTTTGCTAGTAATGCTAAAAAAGAGATATTTTGAGAGACCATAATAAAAAACTAAAGCTTCATGTAGGCTACACATTCGGAGTTCCATCGGCGTTGAATTGGTGGTTGTGACATCAAGGAAACTCCAATTGTAGTGATGCATGTCTCTTCCCTCGAAGGGTATCGGTTACGCCTCTGCAAGACCGACTTTTCGGGATGTATCTCCAACGAAATCGGATTGTACGAGAACTTGCTCGGGGATGAATGGTGAATGAGCATTTTCAATGCTCGAGATGTGGCTCATCGAGGGACATGTCACCAAAGGAGATGGGGCCGCTACGGACATGGCAAACGGCGGTGTTAATAGCATCCATATACCTCTTGTTCTCTCGCTCGAAGCTTTTCACTTTCTTCCCTCGAAACGTAAGTTCATGACTTTCATTTTTAACCTTCAATCGGGTCCGCTTGTTTTGAAACCAAAACTTGACCTTCAAGGGCTCCATTCCTATCATCCGGCTCAATTCATTTTTGCGTCTCTTATTCACGTAAGAGCACTCCTTGAAGCGAGCTTCGAGCACTTTGATTTGATATTTTCTTTTAAGGGTTATTTGCATGTTGCCGCCGCCATTGTTATTCTTTATCGAGATCTTGAATTTCACTTGTCAAGAGAGTTGGGTTTTACGGCTTCGGCGTTGGATCCGGTCTCGAAATCCAAGCAGTTCACTTTCGGGGATGTCTAGGTTGGTTGCCTCCAAGTAAGTGTTGATGGCCTCTAAACATGTTGGATTGAAATACCTCTTACCGCCTTTTGTTCACTCTATTCTCCGATGTATGCTTACTCTCTCCAAATTCTTTCGAGTAATCGGGTATGTTCCAAAGCCTCTCTTTAAACGCGGATGAAAATCACTAAGCCGACGTTTTCCCAAGATTTCGTGTTTCCCGCTTTGTCTTATTTTTTCAACGTGATGGGACCCGAATCCACTCGCATCGATTTTCTTTTCTTGATAACCATGCTTGTCTCCCACTCGGTTTTCAATCATGGTGGGACTTCAACTCTTTTCGTAACTTTTCGGATTTGTGAGGCTCGAGATCACGGATTGAAGATAGATCCAGGATCCAATGAACGAAACGCCCGTAGTTTTACCCGAGTAACTAACGTGGCTCGCAAGAATTCTTTGTTTCTTCTCTCGAAAAGTATGCTTGTCTCCCACTCAGTTTTCAACATGGTGGAGTCCTCAAATCTTTTCGTAACTTTTTCGGATTTGTGAGGCTTGAGATGGTAGATCCGTGATTCACGGACGAAACGCCCGTGGTTTCACCCGAGTAACTAACATGGCTCTGCAAGAATTGCTGTTTTTCTCTCGAAAAGTATGCTTGTCTCCCACTCAGTTTTCAACATGGTGGGGTTCTCAAATCTTTTCGTAACTTTTCGGATTTGTGAGGCTTGAGATGGTAGATCCGTGATTCACGGACGAAACGTCCGTAGTTTTGCCCGGATAATTAACTCGGCCTCCACAATAATTATTGCTATAACTTTTCCCTGCCCTTTAAATTAGGATATAACGCCGAGACAATTACCGCTTTCATATCTTCATCTCCAACCTTCTAAGCACTCTTTTGCATCCACTCTTTTTAGCCGCTCAACAACAATGGCTTCCCTTCCCGCACACGTCTTCTCGGTGAAGTTTTGGCCAAATGGGAGAAACTTTATAATCTCCTAGGCCGGGGCTACTCTTATATAGCCAACCATCCGGAGGCCGAAACTAAGATTCGTCTTATGTTTAGGGATATGGACATCGCTTCTATTGAAGGTACCAAGTTAGAGGAGGAATACGGGATCTTCCCCACCCTCTTCACTAACTTCCTGGAGGCTTACCATGTTGCTCATCAAAATGTTACTTTGGCCCACCTTGTGAAGGCACGCTATCGGGATCGGTCGGACGACTTGGTGTTGGCCGATCTTGTAGCCGACAATTATAAGAAGGCCCTCGACTACGGTAATGAACAAGTCTCCCTGGCGATTCGTGAAAGGGGAAACTTGATGGGATGTTTGGCCATGTCCCGGACCATCTTCGAGCGCGATCCGCTCAATATTGTTTTAAAATTTCAATGCACATGGCTGGAAGAAAGGCTGGACGATCGACCCTGGATATAGCCCGCGGGAGAATGCCGATCCATGACTGGAATCTTTGTTGAGCATCACGAGGACAAGGTAGCCAACCTCAAAGAGAAATGTGAGCTCCTCCTCTTTAAGTTGGCGGATCTCGATTCTCGGAAGCGATCGGTGTAGCGGAGCATCAATTGTATGGAGAGTCGGTTAAACTCCTTTGTGATGCTCATTAGGGCTCATTTGGCTTTACATTCCCACCCCGTTGATCTATTTGTAAGGCTTTTCGATGAATGAAATGAATGCAAGTTTTTACTCATTTCATCTTGGTCGTCATATTTTTTTCGCAAGATAAACCCTTTTACTCTGCGAATATGTAAATCTCAACGCTCCGATGGTCAATTCAATTGGGCTAGAGAGGCTCCCACATTCAAAACAATCTCTCAAACAAAGATTAGTAGTGAGGAGACAAACGAATGCTCAAATGTGAACAACTCGTGAATCAGTATTAATATTATAACTCGATTATAAAAACATCGAGTGAATCAAGCATAATATTTCTTTACGACGTCGAATTGACTGGATTGGTAAAGACACGACCATCCATCTCGGCCGAATCAAAGCACCACCAAGGAGCACCTTCTTCACTATATATGGACCACCATAGTTTGGAGCGAATTTCCCTTCCGGGAGTGGGATTATTGGTAATAATTTTCTCAAGACTAGGTTATTGATCTGAAAATATCGAGGCCGAACTTTTTGTTGAATGATTTAGCAAGCTCTCTGCGATAACACCGGCCATGCATACAGGCCTTAAGTCTTTTTTCGTCGATCGATTCAATTGGCTTGTCTCTGCTTGGATCCATTCACTTCCGTCATTAGCTTGAGACAAGTATACGTAATGAAGGAATTTCCACTTCAACTGGTAGAACAGCCTCCATTCCATATACAAGCGAATACGGGGTTGCCCCGGTAGATGTCCGGATCGAGGTCCGATACGCCATAAGTGCAAATGGCAACCTCTCATGCCAATCGCGATAATTTTCAGCCGTCTTCGCTAAAATTTTCTTAATGTTCTTATTGGCGGCTTCTACTTGCTCCATTCATCCGAGGGCGATATGGGGAAGAGTTCGGATGCTTGATCTTGAATTCCTTAAACAATTCGTCCATTAGTTTGTTGTTTAAGTTCGAGCCATTGTCGGTGATTATAGCTTCGAGTGAACCGTATCGAACAATGATATCCCGACGGATAAATTTCGCGATATTTCGTGCCGTGATCGCTAAATAGGATGCGGCTTCGATCCATTTGGAGAAATAGTCAATCGCCACCAAGATGAATCGATGCCCATTGGACGCTTTAGGGTTGATAGGACCGATAACATCAATGCCCCACATAGAAAACGGCCATAGTTCGGGATAAGCGATGCAACTCATTTGGAGGGACATTAATCTTGTCACCATGAATTTGACATTTGTGACAGCTCCGAAACATGTTGAATACAATCTCTTTTGAGTGTGAGCCAATAATAACCCAACCTCATAATCTTCTTAGCTAACAAGTGGCCGTTCATGTGTGGACCACGGATCCCTTCATGTACTTCCATCATCGATGAACCTTCTGGTTGAGTCAACGCATCTTAGTAGGATAGAATCGAATGACCGCTTGTACAAATTCTCTCCATTCAAGAAGAACTTGAGGCCATCTTCCTTATGTACTTTTGGTCGGATACGGTACTTTTTCGGGGAACGCTTTCGAATATAAGTCTTGATGTCATGGTACCATGGCTTACCATCGGGTTCATTGATCACGGTCATACAATATGCTGGCTTTTTTAGTACTTCAATCTTCAATGGGTCGACCTCAAGTCCATTGGCGACTTGTAACATTGAAGACAAGGTAGCCAATGCATCGGCGAATCGATTATGAGTCCTGGACAAATACTCAAATGAGATATCTTCAAATTCCTCCACCAATTCATCCAGGATACTCATGGTAGGGTAGCAATTTAGCATCTCTCGTCTTCCACTTTCCAACATCTCGAAGGATAATCAAAGCGGAATCTCCGAACACCTTGAGTCGGGCTATCCCCATTTCAATCGCAGCGCTGGACCGAGGATGCATGCCTCATATTCGCTACGTTATTTGTGCAAGGGAATACTAATTTTGCTACCACGGGATAATGCCGACCACCTGGAGATATCGAACCGCGCCCGTGCACGACCCCGATAAATTGACAGCTCCGTCAAAGTACATAGTCCGGGATGTAATCCTCCACCGACATGATTCGATCCTCGGAATGATAGGCATCATCATCTTGCCCGGATTTTCAGCTAAGACATCTGCTATAGCTCGTCCCTTGATTGACTTTTGGGACAAATATTGAACGTCGAACTCGGAGATGAGGATTTGCCATTTGGCAAGTCTACCAATCAAGGCGGGTTGATTAAGCAAGTATTTGATAGGATCGCATTCCGTCACCGAAGCACTTGGTGATGCAAGGTATATTGCCGAAGCTCGTGCAATACCCAACTAACGCCGCATGTTTTCTCTACTTGAGTACTTCATTTTCGAAATTGTGAATTTCTTGCTCGGATAATAAATAGCTCGTTCTTTCCCATCCTCTTGCTTCTCTTGGGCTAACATAGCACCCAAGGATTCACTAAGGATTGTGAGGTAGAGGATTAGAGGTTGCTCCGGCGTTGGAGGAACAAGCAAGGGTGGATTCATGAGATCTTGCTTGAGTTTTCCAAAAGCTTCTTCGCATTCGCTATCCCGTTGGACTAGCGCATTCTTCTTTAATAGCTTGAGGAATGGCTTAGCGGTTTCGATAAGCGAGAGATGAATCGAGCAATATAGTTTAGCTTACCCATCAAGCTTCGAACTTCTTTAATCGTCGTCGGCGGTTAAGCTCACGAATAGCCTTAACTTTTGAAGGGTCGACTTCAATGCCCTTCGCTTACCACGAATCCGAGTAGCTTGCCCGAGCTGGTCCCAAAGACACACTTGGCGGGGTTGAGGCGTAACTTGTACTTTCGGAGTCGTCGAACAATTTCTTCAGCGTGTTGACGTGATCTTCTCCATGCCTTGTTTTTGCTATCATGTCATCGACGTAAACCTCAATCTCATTATGCATCATGTCGTGGAAAAGGGCAACCATGGCTCGTTGGTAAGTGGCTCCCAGCGTTTCGAGACCGAACGGCATTACCCGGTAATGGAACATTCCCCATGGTGTGGTGAAAGTGGTTTTCAACTTGTCATTGACATTCATCAAGATCCGATTGTACCGGAGAAACCATCCATGAATGAAAACAATTCAAACCCTACGATGCGTCGACAAGTACGTCAATATGCGGGAGGGGAAAATCATCTTTAGAGGTGGCCTTGTTCAAGTCTCGATAATCGACACAAACCCGAATGCGGCCGTCTTTCTTCATGACGGGGACTATGTTAGCGACCCAATCGGAATATTCGTAGTCTCAATGAATCCTACATCAAGAAGCTTCATGACCTCCTCTTTGATCTTCTCGCACTAATTCCGGTCCTAGCCCTCCTTGACTTTTGCACCATGGCTTAGCCGAAGGATCGATCGGCAAACAATGCTCGACAATGGAACGGTCAAGACCGGGCATATCTGCATAGGACCGGCGAAAACGTCCTGGTAATCCTTCAAGAGTCGATCGGGCGCTCGGACATTTCTAAGGAAAGGCTTGCCCCGATCTTAACTTCTTTAGGGTTTTCCGCATCGCTTAGGCCGACCGAGATAATTTGTTCACCGGTCAAGGGCTTGATCTCCTCATGTCGTTCGAAATCTTGACGAACTTCCTCATAATCTGGATTGAACTCATCTAGGTCGTATACTTCGAATCCACTAGGTTTCCCTCCTCATATATCCCCCATGATGACAAACTTGTTGGTCGTTGGTTGTCGTCATCGGGTTGGTTTGGGAGATTGGGACTACAAGCGGCGTGCTCGAGCTCACGTCGTGAAGATCACATCTTCTAGCGGCATTGTCGATAGAGAGCATTTTCCACGGCATTACTGGAGTTGTCCGTAGGAGGAATTAGAGCAAGAATGGTTAGCGGCGGGCTGGAGGTGGATGATTGAAGTTTGGCGGAGAAGGGGGCCATCATTTCCTCCATCTTTCGGGACATCATCTCTTCAAAGCGCTCGATCAAGGAGCCAAGTTTCTCGCCTAGGGCAAAAGGCGGTGGCGTTAATGTCGGTCATCCTCTTCGCGATCGATCGAGTAATATGTGAAGGATCCGTGAAAAATTACCTGTACGCGAGAACAAACCAAAAATGAGTACGGGGAGTGAGAATAGCGAGCCGGCCCATGGCATCCCTCTAGACTCAAACGAACAAAGTGATTATGACCAAAGAATTGAAACATGTAATTTTCAGTTTGTCCGCTTTTACGAAAAAATCCGTATTAATTCGTACGTTGCTCAAAATACGTCCAAATTTTACGAGCTTATAGTTGAGAAGATGATGAACAACTTTTATATTGACCAATCGGACTAGAAATGAGCGGATCAAATCATTTTAATGTGTATTTTCGAAAAATTGCATCCAAAAAACTGTTATAACCGCAGGTAGTTGAAAAAACGAAAGGCCATCATAAACTATGAATGTAATTCTGAAATTTTGTAGGATATTAGTTGAAACATACGTCTACAACTTTCATGTTTGGCACTTACTCAAAGCGCGATTGTAGAATTTAGTAAAAATCATACAACGGGAACAAGCCAAATTAGAATTGAGGACAATCGATAAAATTGTAAAAACTACGGAAGCAAAGTGTGAAATTGGAAACAAGACAATGAGATTCATAAACAAGACAACCTAAACCATGGACCAGCCCAAAATAAAAATGAGATAACATGGCGTAAGAGACAAGAAATTACCGCTCATAGGAAGAAAATGTCAATCACAAAGACATGCGCATGAATCGTGGATTCATATTTTAGTTCTTTTAGCAAAAATGAAATGAAAGACGGAACGACATGTCGCAGCCTCGCGCACGTTCATCATGACTAGTTGCCGCCTCGCATACATAGTCATGACTAGTCGGGTCCAATCATCTCGGCTTGGTTCGGTCGACAAGGGCAACTCTCATGCATCATAGCCTCATGTGCATGAGAACAACCCTTGAGCCATTTTTTGAAGAACTCGGGATCCAAGTGGGATAACCTTTAGCGAAGCCTTACCGCCAAGGTTAAAAAACCACATAAATACCATCCTGAAACTATCGGGTGACCCGGGTTCGGTCACAAGTCAAGGTGGTGTAGTGCAATTATATTAGGGGCATGCATGACATTTTAAAGGCAATCAGCACTCCGATAGTTCAAAAATTAAAACTCTCATCACCAAGCTCGCAAAAAGCAGATTAGCCACAGACTTCTCCCCTTATAACTCCCTTTCCCGCAAAACCATTTAACACATAGGGATTAAAATTCAACCAAGATTGCCAAATCAAGTAATTTTCCTTTTCATGAACTTATCTCGGCTTAAGTCCTCTTTGGGTCCCATGGAGTCGCCAAGCTGTCGCGACCTAGAAAAAAAAAAATAAACAAGTCATCTTTTTCGGGCTAATGGATTATCGGGTTAATTAATTAACTAACCTAACTCGGACTCTCCCAAGTCCATATCAAATCGCAACTTAAGGTTCGAATGATTAACATGCAATATGATTTGAATTTGGAGTCGCCACTAATCATTTTCGGTAGGTCGATTAGAAACCTAAATAAAATAGCGGGAGAAAACTATCTTATTTCGCGAACCGGAGATTAAGAGTCCGGGGACTTGGTTACATTAATTACAACTAATGCCCTTTCGGTACCTTAAAATTCATGAAACAAATAATGGATTTGACAAATTTGATGAATTCTACTTGAAGATCAAAGAATCAATTTTTTTGGATTTTTCTTCCCATGACATTTTTTGAAATAAAGAAATTACATGAAATTAGGATGAAATAGGTTCAAGGTTACTCCCCAATTTGAACTCGTGCACCAAACTCGTGCTTCGGGCTTGTCTTGACCATTGGACCGATTTGGTGACTCGTTAGACCGAGAAATCTCTTGATCCTATCTCTCCTTCACGCTTCTTTCTCATATCGCTAGAATTTCATGAGACCGCAATCCGGGCGTTGATATTTTTTCCTTTTTGCTCTCCTTATATTCTTGTACCATTGATGTCTCATCGTTGATATGCATTGTTATTTAACATAAAAACGTAGAGAAAAAAAAATCAAGTGTAGAAAATCCGAGCTAATTTGTATTCGAAATTAAAGAAAGTTAGGGAATCACTTAACTTTCTTTTCTTTGTCAGCGAGTTTGAACGATGGTGATAAACTTGTGGCTTGTGTTGATGGGTGCAGAAATTGGCAATGGTAGCACCGAGCTTCAAAACACTCAAGCCCTCTCAAAACTCTCTCCAAATTTTTTCTCAAGAATTCTCTTTTTCCTCTCTAAAGAATTCCTCTCAAAAACTCTCTCAATTATCTTTCACCCCAAAAACTCTCTCAATTCTCTTTTCCTCCCAAAAACCTCCTCTTCTCTTCAAGAACTCTTCTTCTTTTATAGGCAAAGTTCTTCATCCTTCATTCTTCATCTTCATTTCCTCACCTTTCATTTTCATCTTCTCTTCTTCATCTTCATTTCCCCACCTTCCATCTTCATCTTCCCTTCTTCATCTTCATCTTCATCTTCTCTTCTTCACCTTCATTTCTCCATCTTCCATTTTCATCTTCTCTTCTTCATCTTCATCTTCTCTTCTTCACCTTTATTTCTCCATCTTCCATTTTCATCTTCTTTTCTTCACCTTCTCTTCATTATCTTCTCTTCATCATCTTCCTTTCTCCATCTTCTCTTCATCCTCTTCTCTTGGTATCTGCAATGCAGTCCCCGAGGTTCTAGTATTTGCAATACAGTCCTTGAAGTTCTAGTATTTGCAATACGGTCCCCGAAAAAAAAATATTTTTTTCAAGCCCAAATATTCTTGGTACATTTTCACCCTATGTCTAATCTAGACGCCTGTTAAATTAAGCTTAAATATGCCAATGCTATGTGAGATGATTTTTGTTTAGAACTAAAATTTGTTCTAATTTTTATGCAAGAAAAAGGTTAGTCAAAATTTAGGCGTCAACAATGGTACTCAATTGAGTGCCATTTTTTTTTTTTTGGATTACTTAAGTGTATAACTTAAAAGGTTCAATTGAGTGCTATAACTTTCAACGGATCACTTAAGTTTCAAATCTTTTTAAAAGCATTCAACTAAGTGCTGAAAATCGATGTGGCATAATATTTATCGTGTCGTTTTTAAAAAGTTATTGCACTCAAGTGATTGATTGAAAGGTATATGATACTCAAGTGATCGGAAAAAAAAAAGCTATGCTACTCACTCAAGTGATCGAAAAAAAATTATGGCACTCAAGTGAGCGTCGTTTAAAAGTTATGGCACTTGTGGTGTCATTTTTCCTCTATACTCATAGCTATCTTTACTGCAACTAAATTATCTATTTTAATATTTTCTTAGAATTGTAGCTTTATCTCATCTACCTCCACTAACCTCCTTGAAGCTCCATCAACTGTGATCTCGAAACAACTTTTAGATGCTATGGAATCTCGCAGCTCTACAAACTTTGTCGCATTTACTTCACTCGAACATCGCCAGGTTTTACATGAAGCTCCACTTGTTTCTGAATCCCATTATGATTGATTGAGGTTGTGTAAAGAAAAAAATTAGACCGGCATGGCGACGCCGGCGATGGTACAAACGGCAATGCCGATAGAGACCTCCCGAGGGGAGTAGATGAATGAGACGGCATGGTTGATTCTTTCACAAGAGGCAAACCTTATCCCAAACATGTCCTCACACATGTAGATGTCCTCAAAATAGATACTTCAAGTTCCTCCCTTCATTGTAAAACTCTATTTCCACATATTAGAAACTCCACGATCCCCAAATTTTCTTCATGTTGAGATTTCTCCCCGGCCAAACCACTAGGCATAAAAATCACTCCTAACATCTTGAACTATGATATATCTACGGTGTGTCTCAACGTCTTGGAATTCTTTATTTTTTGAGAAATAACGTATCGGCATGTTATGTCGTGTTGCGCCGCCCTTGCTGCACTCAATTCCATCCCTATTGCTGCATCGAGATCATCTTTAGATCGAACATAAGTCGACTTTGCCATTCTAAATAACAAAGCCTCGCCCGAACTCCTAGCTTCTTTATGACATGATCTCCGCTAACTTCTTCCAATGCTTGGAATTACTTGCAAGAATATGACTCCCCCAATCGAGACCAATGACCATGTGCCTAACCTAGCTTTAGTCGGCACCCTTGGTGAAACTTCCGTGAGATGACCCCAATATTTAAATCAACCATGTTTACAACATTGATGTATCAACCACTATGATACTTCAATCCCTGGTCATGAATCACATCAATCGTGAGCCAAAGCTATCTTCGAACGTATATTGGTGCATAGCTTAAACTCACTATTACGGAATCCACACCTCAAGCAGCCCTACGTCTATCCAAAAGACAAAACCAACAATCGAAACTTTTTATATTTTTTTGTTCCTTGAAGTCGGCCAACCCGTATATAGGGGCGGATCATCCATTAGTACTTAGTAATGACCGTATTGGCAAGTTTAATCAGAAATTAGATGATCCGGACCTGCTATTTTAAGTGAAACAAATTTGGCGATGTTGTTAGGTTGGGAGTAGTTATAGCACACTCTCCTTGAGTCCGAGCCTCGCAAAGGGCGTCTAGGATATATCATGAGTTTTTCCAGGACTATCACATGCTTCTATGATATTTCTTCACATTTGATCTCTCACTCCTCTTTTGAAACAAAGGAGATTCATTAAAGGTAACACCTCTACCAAACACAAAATCGAGTGAATCTTCCTCGGTGCACCCGAACTCGTATCTATTTACCCCATGTGCATGGCCTAAAAATATGCACTTCCCTGGCCCCCACTTTAATGCTCCCTCACTCATATGAGCATAAAGCGGGGGCAACCGAATACTTTCAATCCAAGTGTAATAAAGCGAGACTTACCTAACCACGTTTCCTCAAAAGTTTCCAATCATCGGTTAGTGATGGTGATCTATCCACTAACCAACAAGCTACATTCACTACTTCATCTTAGAAATCTTCATCTAATTCAAGCATTGGAGAGTAAAGAGCCGGCTCTCTCCAAATAAAATTATGTTCATCACTTTTGCAACTCCGTAGAGTTGTGGTGGATCATCAATAATGCGGTGTTTCACTAGACGTTCTTTCGCATAAAAATGATTGAACTCATTAGAACATATTCTAACCCTTTATCAGTTCTGAGAACATGACCTTTCCTCCTATCTCGTTTCCAATCACTGCCTTCAACGACTTGAACGGACCAAACACATCGCTCTTGTGCTTAAGAAGACAAATCCAAAATTTTTGGAAACATCATCAACAAATAATAGCACATACATGGCACCATCCTTGGACGTAACTTGAAAGGTTCCCTATAAATCTAAGTGTATGCAACCTCCAATGCGGATATCTAGTGAACTAACATAAAGAACTTCACTCTCTACTAACTACTCATGTTGTAATGATACAACTCACAATCTGTCTTCCCTCGCATCATAATAAGCACAACTCAAGAGACCTTTAAAACTCCATCTTCAGCGGAGGTCCAAAGTATCCGAACTTGTCAAGAGCATTCAACGAGATAAGGTTCTTTCTCGTGTCTAGTACATGTCTTATGTTAGTCAACATTCTCACCATTCCATTGTGCATCTTAATCTAACTGTTCTAATCCTTACCGCTTCACAAGAAACACCATTCCCGTAAGAACTTTACCACTATCCTTGCAATAATAAGTAGTAAACTAGTGTCTATGAGAAGTCACGTGATAAGAACATCCATAGGCAAGAACCCAATCATCATCGATGATCTTGTGGTGACTATTAACACAACATCAACATCACTAGAACTATTATCGATCAAGTAATAATATTACCACCATTTACGGACTCCACCTTAGCTCCTTTACCCTTGTTCTTCGACAATCTCTCATATAGTGTATTACCTCACCACGGTGATAAAATCGATGATTAAGAATATAGGATCATGATTTACAACGACTCTTCCATTTGCTACCTCTGAATCTCCGGGTTTATCTCTATCCCATTGCACTAGGGTTTCTTCTCGTAACTTCTTTTGCCACTCCTTAAAAACAAAGCAAACTTTTCATCTTCCAATGTAATCATAGTGCGCCCCTATAACAATGAATCCATAAAGTGCTCAAAAGAATCCATAAAAGCTAAACTTTTATTGGGATGCAAATGCTTTTGCTTTGGCATCTTTACAAACTGAACTTCACAACGTTTATAGAAGTTGGTCACACAATGTCCGAGGAAACGAAAGAAAGTCATAAAGCAATACAATCCACACATAAAAGGCCAAAAAGTCAAAACACTAAATCCAAAACATGAGAAAACATGCGTATCATTCCATGACAAAAATTCAATGACCTCCGTTGAGCTTTTGGTCTTCATGCTTCCTCCTCATTAAAGGCTTGCCATTTTTCTTCACTCTCCTTCATACGCCTCTCTTTCATTGAATGCAATAATTCTTCGTCTTCCTTCCTATTCATACAACACGCCGGCATTTAATGAGGACTTCTCATAGACTTCTTCATCCACGAATTCATGCGGCCCACTATGAATCTCGCCTGTTGGATTTCCTTTTGTCTTCACGGAAGAGTTTGTCAACATGGCAAACAATTTTACTAACATATTAACAGTATTATGAAGTTTAGCAAATGTCGATCAAACATTCAACCAAGTGCATGAGAAGTTAGGACGGATAGAAGGCTTACATTCGACCACATTATTGTCTCTTTGTGAGTAGATGATGGTTAGTCAACAAGGATAGTATTAAAGAATTCTACACCATTAACAAGTTGGATTGGAATTCATTTATGAAATGATGATCGGTTTTGCGTAGTCCAAAATACACATGCCAATCATTGCACAACATAGGATTCTACTCGTGGTTGATGGAATGTTGATTCATTCGTAATTGCCTTCTTATCTTATGAGAAAGATGACTAGTGAACTATGCCCTCTTCAACTAATCCAGCACACAATTAATTTATCTATGTAGGACATGATGGCGGCCTCCATGGGCACTCACCCACTCTTCAAGCAATAGATTACGCAATGTCCGAGCTCATAAGACATCCACAGGGGATGAAGAAACTTCAGCATGAACTAAAGAAAGTTGTGGGCATAAGCGAAAAGTGGAGGAATCGAGACATAGAGAGCTTGGAATACCTAGACATGGTCGTTAAAGAGACTCTCCGCCAACATCCGCCCGCCCCGTTGCTTCTTCCACACGAGCGATCGAGGATCGACGTGCACGGTCGGCGGCTTCCACATACCACGCAAGTCAAGGGTCATTGTGAATGCATGGGCAATTGGAAGAGATCCGCACGTTTGGGGTGACCCGGAGAAGTTCGTCCCGGAGAGGTTTGAAGGGACAAGCATCGACGTCCGGGGACGTGACTTTCAACTTGTGCCATTTGGGTCTGGGTTGTATTTATGCCCCGGGATGCAACTAGGTCTCGATCGTGATCCGGCTAGTATTGGCACAACTTACGCATTGCTTTGATTGGGAGCTTCCAAACGGTATGTCCCGTCTGAACTCGACATGAGCGAAGAGTTTGGTATTACGACCTCCCCGAGCTAAGCATCTAGTGGCCATACCTTCGTTTCACCTAAAAACGTTGATTAGGGACAATTTCCAATCAACCTATCTTATGGACTAGGTAAATAACGAATTAGAATTCAAGTTAACACAATCCACTTAAATATATATATATATATATGTATGTATGTATGTATGTATGTATATTGGTCTTTACATTTTGTGATGCATGAGACGATGCGTGTCGATCTAATTTTTCGACCATTTGTTTCATTTAAAAATGGTTTATTGTGAAGAATGAGATGATGATTTTCGTGCCCGTTTCTTGGTCAAAGCACGTACTAGAACATACAACATTTCTCGTCAAAGAATAAGCCCAATGACTCATCCTACCAACAAAATTCAGGCCGAAACTTTGGAATTCTTTCTAACATTAGGCAAATCGAAAATCATTACTACGACTCTACAAATTAAAATAGGCAAATTTACCGCACTAAACTTATCTAAGGATTCATTTATCTAAAGAAAATCTATTTTCGAGAAATTATTTCCGACTTTTCGGTATCCGGATAACGGAAAACAAATCGATACACGGAAAACGTTTTCCATGGATTGAGAACAACAAGTTTAGATCGGAGAAAACGACTTCCCCTTCGACAAGAAGGAAATTAATTTCCTAAACCACTAAATAAATGAAACCTAACTATTTCCCTTAAAAATGATTTCCATAGGTATTATTTTCCTTTATCATGAAATTTTTAGTAAAACAAATGCGTCATAAGGCTCAAATACTGCCAATTTGCATCTTTTCCATGGCCTAGCTTAGATGCATCGCTTCTAAATGGAGATTGAGAATTATAAATCAAGAAAGGGTGAGCCCTTTATTAAATCGAAGACCGTAAAGGATCAAATTCCTTTAAACCATGCATTCTATAGAAATCTTGATCGTGCTTACGTTAGATCTTAAGTACTAAGAACCCAAATCCTAATTAGGTCTTACTAAGAAATCTTCACAAACTATGCAAATGAGCAATTAATCCTCGTATTAAACCCTGAAAAACAAAAACTATATTGTTCGGGGCTTCATTATACGTGGAGAAGAGATCATCATCTCATTTTACCCTTTTGTTGCATGGACTTGAATCTTTTCAAATGTCTTTTTAGCACATTTCGTATGAATCTTCCGTAAAAATTATTGTGGCCCATATGATGTTATTAATAATGGTTTGATAATTATTTCATAATATAATTAATTTGTGTTGGTCATTAACGGCATGAGTGAAAAGGCGCAAATCTTCATGTGCTTTGATTGATAGCACCTATTGAAGAGGCATATATTGATAGCCTATATATAAAAGAAGTTTGGTCCTCTCTCCACCCTAATAAAGAGACGTTAATAACAAACGAACGTCAGCTTTATATTGTGTCCTCCATCGCTAAAATACGTGCAAAAAATAGAGGAAGAGAAACCAATCTTCATTGTCTCGTTTTCTACAACGATCGTCCTTAAAGAATCGCTATGGATAAATGTATGTCTTCATCCTTCTTATTTATGAAAATCTTTATGATCGAAGATCCGTTGTTGTTGAGTTTCCGGGTAAAGTTTCACAATCAATTATGCTTACGATTGGTATCGGAGCTTTGTTTTTTATCTCATATTTTTCGATTATATGCTTTATGTATCTGTGCGTGTGGGAAGGCTTGATTGATTTTTGTGGGGTTTTTCCAATAAATTTTTTGGAGTTCTTGAGAGAATTAAATATCAAGGCAATTCTGGTTGGGGAAGGATTTTGCCGATTCCGGAAAAATTCGCCACCGTAATCCGAAATTCTTCCAAGAGGGGTCGCATTGCCATGGGTAACAAAAGCCTAATTTTTTCTTCGGCATTACGGTGCTTGCTCGAAGGCAAATTAAGCGGCGAAAGTCTCAGAGGATAGGGCTTACATTTAAGGGAATTTTACTCGATTTCTACCAAATTTCCTAGCTGTTTTCGCAATTCCTTAGACCGGTGTGGTTGTGACGGAGTGGTCTCCCCCAATTAATTTGGTCGGAGGTGGGCTATCGGAGGAGGTCCAGGCAAAGAAAGGCGCCGCGGAATCTAGCGAACAAGCGCGAATGAAAGAATGAAAGAAAATTTTGTCGTGAGTGCCGTCACCCCTGCGTTTAACTTTGCAATGTAGTGTTTTGTCTTCTCACGACAAAAAATATTGTTTTTCCTATGAAGCATAATTACAGTTATTCCTCCCATTCAATTAATTTACAGCTTTGTCCCTAGGCATAAATTTACCATTGTACCCTTGGATGCCGAATTTGCCATTTTGACCTTGGACACATGACTTTAATAAAGCTTGGGAAATTAATGATTTGTTAGTCACCAAAGTGGTTGAACCTTAAGTTTCTTGAGTTTTTGAAATTTATAGGGTTTTATTTCAATTATCCATGATCAATTGATGCTATGATTGAAATTGATATGTTAAATATCTTTATTGGTATTATGGATATATTGAAGTTCATTCGGGATTAACCCAAAGATTAATCAATTTCTTATTATTCATGAATGTAATGATTGATAATTCATATATCTTGGCTAGATTTGTTTGTATATCCAAAGATAGCAAATACATTTTAATGAGATATATTTGTAATTGCAAAATAAAAGTTATTAGCATGATTATGGTATTTTTGTGTATCATAGGATCTCTCTAAGGAGTACTATGATAAACATGTATTATTTAATCTAAATCTAATTATGTAATGTTCTCAAAGCATTAATGTATGTGTATTCTCTTACATACTTGCAATATTTGTACATGTTTCTCTTCATTCACGTGCTTCGTCTATTCCATTATTCATTCCAGTTTCACTTAGGTGTCTTATATCTTGATTTAGCACTTCAAGTTGAGAAACTAGCTACTATTACTAAAGAGAGTAGCGATGATGAAATGTTTTTCCATAAAGCTTGGGAAAGATCGAATAGACTAAGTTTAATATTCATGCAATGATGGTAGAGAACAACTTAAAAGCGTCCCCAAAACTGAAAATGCTAAGGCTGAATTTGTAACCAAATGTTGATTTTCTTGTATCGGCACATTCAGCTAAGTCTTCATTCCTTGCAAGTATCTCGGAAAAAAAAATTCCATCTTCTCGCCGATCCAATCCTGGATTACTTTTATACCGCCTAGAATTCGAAGTAAAACTCGCTATGTCGATTTGGTATAAGTGTGAGCTTACATTAAGCTCCCGACAACATATGCATAATGAATATTTTTCATTTTTTGTTGTTCCAATTCATTTTTCAAACATTGCTGAAGGCTGAATTTGTCCCCTTTCTAAATTGCAATTACTCCTACTCGAACATTTATGCAAATTGAATCTCTCTAAGATTTTGTTGATGTAGGCTATCGAAACAACCCTAACAATCCTTGTGAATTATCATGAAATATTTCTATTCCTATCTCATACGTTGTATCACACATATCTTTCATTTGAAAATTTTTAGAGAGAAATTTGTTGATTTCATATAACAAACCAAGATCATTAGTAGTAAGCAAAATGTCATCAACATACGGAACTAGAAAAATAAACTTGCTCCCTCTCGACCTTCATATATACACCGATCAACGGTGATTTCTTTAAACCCAAAAGAGGTTATGGTATCATTGAGCTTAAGATACCATTGCCGGAAAGCTTGTTTAAGTCAATATAGTGATTTCTTTAATTTACATACAAGTGTGTTCCTTTCCTTTAATTGAAAAGCCTTCATATTGGTCCATATAAACCTCTTCCTATAAATTGCCATTATGAAAGGCGGTTTTCACATCCATTTGGTGTAACTAAAATCGTAATGAGCCACCAAAGCCATAATGGTTCTAAGTGAGTTTTTCTTGGAGACTAGTGAAAAGTTCTCCTTGTAATCAATGCATGTTTTCGAGTAAAACATTTAGCAACAAGTCGGGCATTATACCAATCAATTTCACCTTTTGAGTCACGCTTGGTCTTAAGGACCCATTTACACCTAACTATTTTACATCATTCATGTAATTCAACAAAATTCCAGACTTGATTCTGATGCATAGATTTTCACTCTTCTTATATGGCATTGTACCATTTAGTAGAATCATTAAATTCCATGACTCGAGAAAATGAACTTGGTTCATTACTATTCCTAAGTTAATTTCGACTCTTGTAGATAAACCACATAGTCATTAGAAATAGCTAACTTCATTTCCCTTTGAGATTTTCGTAATGCTATTTCTTGTAGCTCAACTACCGTAGGGTCATTATTGGGTGTTTGATCATTTGTTTGTTATTCTTCTTCATTATTTGGTTGAACAATAATATTAGGAATAACAACTTTAGAAGGTTTGGAGTAAAAGAACCTCCACCTAACTTCATGAATGCAAGCATCACGCATTCTTTCATTCCCAATAATGTTGCTATTCTCAATGAACCGAACTTTACCAGATTTAACAATTCTCACACTGTGATTGACATAGTAAAATCTATACCCTTTGAATTTTTCTGCATAACAAATAAAATAACCACTAGTTGTTCTAAAATCCAATTTCTTTTCATGTGGATCGTTAATTCGTACTTATCTTGGACTACCCCAAATAAGTAGGTTTCGTAAATTAGGTTTTCTTCTCGTCCACAGTTTAAAGGAAGTCTTTAGAACTGTCTTACAAAGAACCATGTTTGATAAATAAATATAAGAAAGCTACTAGCTCGACAAGATTGTCGGTTAATTTCGACTACACGATCTCTCAATCAATGATTGCTTTATGCAAAAACAAGCGACAATGGTGTGTGAATTTACATTTGAGATTGTACCATCCTCGATAGATCTTGTCAGGAAAGTATTTCCCCAAAAAATATAAGTCTTTAATGTATACATCCAAAAAAATAAGAGTAAAGATTAATAACTCATCATACTCCTAACCATTTTCATTAAAGTATGATTATATCTTTCTGCTACACAATTTTGTTACGATGTAGCCGGCATTGTGTATTGAGCATAAATATAATGTCCTTCAAGGAATTTAGCAAATGGACCCGGACATTGTCCCGATTTATTATACTTTCCATAATATTCATCACCTCTATCCGACCTTATTATTTTTCACTTTTTTATCTAATTGCCTCTCAACATCTTTAATAGGCACGTCAAGTGCATTCACTCGATTGAGGTTTATCATGCAATAGATAAATCTAACCATAACGTGATTCAAAAGGACCATATACCTCAAATGTCAAGAGGCTTTCTCATGCAAGGCCCGGGTATTAGGGGTGTGCATGGTCCGGGCCGATCCGGTCCCCGCATGGAACCGGGACCGGAGCGTAGTCCCAGTCCCCATATTTTCGGGACCAAGGACCGGACCGGGACCGGTGGTCTCGGTCCGTCTCGGTCCCGACCCAAGACGACCTCTAACTATTGAAAATCTAGTCAACTTAATAAACTATGCCATGGTAAAAACATAGCGACTCGCTATGACTTTTATGATCGACGAACTTGACCAAAATGTTCGAATTCAATACCAAATCAAGCCATTACACGATAAAAACATCACCAACCGCACTCAAAAAAGCCTGCAGAGAGAGAAAAGATGACCAAAATGCTCAAATTCAATACCAAAATACTCGTTGGACCTTCAAACTTGCACCAAATCCAATAATAACATAACGAAAGAGCTTGGTTTGTTAACCATTCGCCTTGTGTTATTGAGTAAAGGTGCAATATCAACTCTTCTTGTTTACAAAGAAAAAGAAAAGGCAAGAAAGGATAAAAATCCAAGTGATGCAGTGTCTTCGTGGACAAATTCATTTGAAACTACCAGAGCTTTGATATGATCATAGTGGGCCATTATACATGACCAAAATGCTAATCGCAGGCAATTCTTCTTATTCACTTGGCAAAGAAACACGAAGAAGCAACAAAAGCAACAAATGCGGGCTGCCGAACTCGGCTCTCCATGGTAGCTCCTTCCTCTCCGGGAGAGAAATCACTGCGCGAAAACAAGGGTTCCAATAAGAACTTGAAAATGCCAAAGGATCCAAAGTTGCCCTATCTTGGGAGATCCCATAAAACTTCCTCTCATCGGACCAAAGCAAGCAGCTCCCATTTTTCTTTTTTCCGACCTAAGGATCAAGCACGCTGGACACAAGGTCACATACACCACACCACACAACACAACACGTCAGCAATAGAAACATTGCAGCAACACTAAAAATAGAAGCCAAAGCCACTCCCAAAGGTTCACCTGTGTAATGAATATAGAAAATCATCGTCTTGCCAAGTGCAACTGTGAAAAGATACCATAGCAAAAAAGAAAATGTGAATACATAAGAGTAGTGAAAATATCTTTATGGGTGATTCCAATGTGGGACAATATTCGCAAAAATAAAAATAAATGTATAATGTATACGAGAAGTCTTAATATCTCACCATATATATTCCTTTCATTTTAGCTTGTAGATGATTTCCCAATAAGCTCCAAGTGAGCATCATCCATATCTAACAAAAAATAAAATATTAAATAAAGCACTCTCTTAGTTATACTAAAGAATAACAATATAAAAATATATATCAATGACTTACCACACTCAAACTTTTCCGCATTCACAATGCACTCTTCAACATTAATGGCTTATTAACCACTCGCAACCAATCTTGGGTGCAAATCAAAGCTTCCGCTACTCTAGGAGTCAAAGAACTCTAAAAGTTATCAAGTACACGACCGGATGTGCTAAAAGTCGACTCCGAAGCAACAATTGTTAGAGGAATAGCCAAAATATCTCGAGCCATCAAAAAGTATTTTGAACTTTAGGCCAACAAGTGCTCCACCACATCAAAAGGTTAAGATTACAACCTTCTTCACGTTCGGCTTTAAGATACTTATCGAGCTCGGGTTCGTTTGCTTCGGACAATATTTGGTCCTCTTCATCGGGGTACTCGAACTCCAGCTCCTTGTCCCAATCATCGAAACCAAGCTTCTTTTAACTATCCTCATCGTGGCAATAATGAGGATCCTTACTACTAGTACTACTACTAGTAGTAGGAGTCACACATTGAGCACCCAAATTTTTGTTACAAGAACCAAGATAAGATTTCTCATAACAACGAAACAAGCGTTCCAAGGCAATTCTCATATTATCGCAACTCTCATCAACTTTCGCACTATCATCATAGATAAGTCTATAAGAACGCCGCACATAATGCATCTTTTTCTTGGATCCAATATCACCGCAATCAACACCATCATATTCACTTTTTCGAAACTCCCATGATATTTGTCAAATTTTTCCTTCATCTTCACAGCCATATCTTTCACCCTAGGAATCAAAGCCGTCTCCGCCTATTTCGGAGATCTATATAAAGAAGCTATCCCAACAAAATAATCATTTGAAATGATATACAAAGTCCCGGACATCTCCTTAGTGGCATCATAAAACTTCTTCAAAAATATGGAAAGAGCTTTGGCATTTTCCCAATCATCATTTTTAGGATGTTCATTCTCAAGCTCGGTCACATGACAATGATCCTCTTCTTCCATTCTTTCAAAAGCTTTTCTTAGCTTTAAGGCAATGTCCAACATGAGATAAGTGGAGTTCCACCTTGTAGGGACATCGAGACAAACCGAACCCTTATAAGTGATCCTTGCACTCTCAATACAATTTTTGAATGTTTCAGCTCTCTTGGGAGAACCCTTCACATAGGTAATTGCGCCTCGAATACGTGAAATAGATTCACGTACCTCCTTTAAACCATCCCTCACAATCAAATTTAATATATGAGATGTGCACCTCATGTGTAAATAACCACCATCTAAGATCAACAGCTTGTCTTTTGATAATTTCTCTTTCAAAAAATCAATGGCTACATCATTCGAACTAGCATTATCCACAAGTGATTGTTGATACTTTTCTCTCTATTCCCCACTCATAGATGCATTTCTCAACCATTCTCTCAATGTCCTTGCCCTTGTGACTAGTGACCACCACAAAACTAATTATCCTTTTGTTTAATTTCCAGTCATCATCAATAAAATGTGCAGTAAGACATAAATAGCTCAAGTTTTGAGAGGAAATCCATGTATAAGTCGTGAGTGCGACCCTAGACTTCAGCTTGTGAAAGTAAGTCTTCAAACTTATTTTTTCACCAAGATACAACTTCATGTAATCTCTAAACACCGTAAACCGTGAGATGTGATTGAAGAGGGGTTGTAACTCACTAATAAAATCGCGGAATCCGACACGCTCAACCAACGAAAAAGGTTGTTCATCCATTATAATCATACGGACAAGCATTTTCCTACATCGTTCCCGGTCAAATTTCCATGTCGATAAGACATTACCACTACCATCACCAGTACTAGTACTAGTAGTATTCCCCATTTTCGGTTGAGTCCTACGTGTGGCAAACAATTTTTGCCTCTTATCTATATTTGGAGGGCTCTTATCGCACCTATTCAAGTGCTTCAACATAGTAGAAGTACCGTTAACAACAGTGTATATATACTTGGTATCACAATACTTGCGAGAACACTTGAATTCCCTGTTTCTCCTTCTCCTTTTTTTTCCTTTACGAAAGTGAGTCCATGCTTTTGAAGTTTGTTTACTAGGATTAGGACAATCATGAGATACCTTGTCAGAATCAAACGCCTCTACGAGGTCATCTTCTTCACCTTCATGTTCTAATGAGTCCATGTCCGGAATACTTGGCATATCATTGGATTGTTGCCCTTCCATTGATATGTAAATTGATCACCTGAATCAAGAACAACATAAATTAGATATAAAGTAAAAACTCTACAAAGCAAAGACAATAAAGCATACAAGGGTTCATTTGATTACAAAATAATTTCATCTCTTACATCTTTAAAAAGGAAATTTGTAGATATAATTGTTATTAATGAAGAGATTAACAAGTAAAGATAGGCCGTCAAATAAAAGAGTTCTCTTCTTTTTCTTGAGAATGTGGATAACAAGAATCGTATGAATGCACTTGAGATTAGGTACAGGGGAGAAAATTACTTATTATGACTACTAGATACAAAGATGTTCTCAATGCTTCTTAGATTGCAATATAAACTTAACGGCAATAATCCCGACCGGAGAAAAAGCGTATAAAGGAAGATGAAGGATAAGTCGACTCTAGTCGGTTTCTCAATCTTGGGGGTGGTAAACCACACTTGAATAAAAGGAAAAAAATCGCAACAAATCACACATACGATTAAGCTAATCCCTGGGACCAAGAACTAATCTAATCGGTAGACTCGGACAATAACAGGACACACGGACATACCGAAGCTATGTACTACTTCAAAGGAGCATCTCAATTAAAATTAAGTTCACACACCAAAACCTCGCGGGATTAGCATACAGTTGAACATGAAAGGATACAAATCTCGACACACACACAAAAAAGCACCGCAAGCAAACACAAACAGCTTCTTGCACCGATTCAAAAAAACCTACTGAAACAGCATGAAGAAGAGGGAGATGTTGATGCTTACGCGGTGCGCCGATCGTCGTCCCACGAGTCCCGAGCGTCCTCGACTTCCCCGACCTGCAACTCCTCAAAATCGAGCTCTCTAATATGCAATAGATCTCGCCGATTGTCGTCCGACGAGCGAGAGATGGGACCGTGAGAGAAGCGAGGAAAGAGGCGAAGGCGAGAGTGGAGGAGCGAAGGTGAGCGTAGACAAAAAGAGAGGACTCGGAGAGAGGCGGCGTGAGAGTGAGATTGAGATTGAGAGGATTCGATTTCTAAAAACAAAAAATTAGGTTAACAAAAGGGCTTTTATTTTACCTTTCGGAAATAAGAAAGCTGAGCGCTCCCGGTGTGATTCACGAAGGAAAAAACAAGATGGAAAATAAGACTAAAAGAGAGTCTTGAGGAGGAGAGTGCGACCGTGCAAAGTTGGGAAAAAAATGGGCAGTGGACTTTTATTATTCTGTTTTGTTTTCAATTTTTTTTTTGCAATTGTATATATTTATATATAAATAATTATATATTATTGGTGGTCCGGGCCGGGCCGGGCCGGTCCGGTCCCAATACAAGAAACCCGAGGACCGGACCGCGCCACCGGTCCCATTTATTGGGACCGGGGACCGGACCATCCACCTCAGGGACCGGACCAACCCGGCCGGTCCGGGCCGGTCCCGGCTGGTCCGGGCCGGTCCGGTCTAGTTTGCACATCCTCGCCAAGTATCTCATTCATAGGCATCTAGGAATGATCCTCCGGATCTCGAACATCTACATATGCCTATCTTAATGATTTTACTTCAATTCAACCCTCGATTGAAATTGTTTCTTTCTCGGATTTGGCCGAATCTCATAGACATCAAACGCAACACAATGCTCTAAACTATAGTGAAATTAAGAAGTCTCTAGTCTCCAGTGTCTCAAAATCCTTTATTGAATTTCATTCACGGGACAACAAGACTTTGAAAATCAGGTACGACAAAATAGTAGGCAATCCATTTGGTATGAAAACTAACACCAAGGAACTTCTTGATAATATCGGACTTATTTTTTAGAACTCACTCATCTATTGAAAAGTTAACATTCAAACGGCACCTAGGCGTGACCATCGGATGTTGGACTCTAGGAGTAGAGAGCCCCAACTCCCCGGCCATGTCAAGCTTCTTTGGGTGACCCGCCGCTAGGAAGCTCCCAATCAAAGCGGTGCACGAGCCGAGCAACCACGAACCGCACCACGATCAATCCGAGCTGCATCCCGGGCACTTTCGACGGCCCGCCCGAATGGCAGGAGCTGAAAGTCATGCCCCTTAAGGTTCACGCTCGACCCGCAGAATCTTTCGGGGACGAACTCTTCCGGGGTCATGAGTGGTCCACACTTTCGGGTCCCTTCCGATGGACCAAACATTCACGATGACCCTCGACTTGTGGGGTATGTGGAAGCCGCTCACTATGCGGTCCTCGGTCGCCCGGTGGGGGAAGCAAAAGCGGGGCCACCGGGTGAAGCCTCATGGTCTCCTTGATGACCATGTCTAAGTAGTCCAAGCCATCTACATCTCGATTCCTCCATTGCTCTATTAAGCCCCACGGCTTTCTCTAGTTCCTGTTGGAGCTTTTTCATTGCACTAGGATGCTTTATAAGCTCGGCCATTGCGCTCTCTATTGCTGTCGATTGAAGTGTCCATTGAACCAACTAACATGTCCCGCAAGGAGGAATATATATGTCAAAATTCATTTTAACGAGTATCCCGATTGCATCGAAAACTTACGGCGGCTTGCCAAACAAAGGCTAAGAGAAAAAAGAGAAGAGGTATTATCGGCATAAAATCTACGATTGGATGATCCACCCTTTACCGGATTATTACCGATATAATCATAAAAAGCTAATTTTTCAGGAATTTCAAACCAAGTTTCTAATAAACTTTGATTTTTGGCTAGCCCAAAGACCAACTCTTCGAAATATTTCTTGCTGAGAATTTCTATAACTTAATAGAATTTTCGAATGGGATAGAATTCCAAACTTGAATTCTTTTGAATTCTATTTTCTTTCAAAAATAAAAAAAAAAATATTTAATAATAAATTTGCCCTTAAAAGACTTATTGGCGGATTAATAGATCACTTCGAATGGCTTATTCATCACACATTCTGGATCAAGTAAAGATTCTAGGTTTCCAACAAGCCACTGCTACATCCATTTCATTAGGGATTGAAAATCTTTTAACAATACGTTCTAAGGGATGGTTAGTACAATATGCTGAACAAGAAAGTTCGATTTTGGAAAAACACCATCATTAAGGGAATGTACATGCAGTAGAAAAATTACGCCCTAAACACAAATTTTTTTCATTAGGTACTCAATTCACGGAATCGGAATGTTAACTGAATCCACAAGGAAACTACTTCCGATGTTCCATAAAGAAAAATTCCATTAAGAGTAATGCTCGAGACAATAAAAAACACAGAGTAACTTTTTTATGTCATTTTTGGTGTTGGACGAGGGAAATTATTCTTCCAACTCGGTAATCCTTTCAGACATATTAAACCCTAATTGAAATGGAGTCCATCAGCCACTTAATAATGAATAAATTTTGCTGTCCCTATCCTCTAGGGCTCACGGTTTCATAGTTGACAAAACATTATTAACCGCCCAGCCACCTGTGCTTGAAAGTGACAAGCACATGTATTTTAAGAGACAATAATTGAAATGTATTTTAATAAACTATGTTATCTTCAACTTCCGCTTCTGGCATATCATGCACTTGGTCGATTTGGAGAAGCTGACAAGATCCTCTGCTTCGCTTGAAGTTATTTAAAACAAACGTAGTTATTATCAATATTGTAAGCACTACATTGGGCTTAACTATATAGACAAAACGATTTTTGAGTATCTTCCATTTCACTGTCTAATGATTTACGAAGTGAGGATGTAACAAATTTTACTGTTCGATATTTGAATATTGGGGCTATATACTCTATTGGGAGGGCGCAGGAAAAGCCCAATATCTTATTCGGGAAGATTGTCAAGAAGGAGCTAAAGTTTGAGCCGGTCAACATATCCAATTGAGACTTAGCTTTACTCAAAAGCTTAAACAAAAAAGTTATAAGCCAACTATGATATATTAACTACTCAACACCATACCAATTTTTTTATGTGGGACTTCTCTAATACAATTCAGACGTCTATCTCAACATACTCAAATATCCACTTATAATCTATGGAATTACCATTTATATATTTGGATGCCTCACCATACAAACCTCAACTAGCGGGATCCTTGTTCTAATAAACGTTCCACTCTGACGTAGGCTTAGATAATTGAAAGTACTTAGGGTTACTGTAATTACTTGTTAATCTAGCTACAAAAAAAAATTGATTAATTACCTTCATAATGGCTTTGATATGGGGCCTGTCGATATGGTACTCTCCCTCGTTCAATCCCATGATTCCCAGCATGACATCAACAAAATCTTTGGACTCTCCTTCCTCTTTCTTGGACTCCATGTGCTCGTCGATGATCTTCTCAAAGAAGGCATCGAACACTTTGCTCACAGCTTTCATGCGCTTCGTCAACCCCTGAAGATCAAATGGTGCTAAACAAGGAACATAGTCACCGATGTTAAACTTCCTAGTTAACGTCATCGATTCTCGAATCACGGCCTTGAACCCTCTCTCGTCGAACTCCTTGTCCGAGTACTTCTTCCCGAACACCATCCGGCAACTCATGTCGGCGCTGAGCGATGATATCTTCGCGCTCAAGTTGATGGCCGTGCGGTCGCGAGACGCGTCTTTCAGAAAATTCACGAACAAGCCGACTTCCTCTCTCCTCATGGACTTGAAGGAGTTGATTTTGGCGTTGCTAAGGAGCTCCAAAGTGCACATCTTTCGGATGTTCCTCCAATACGGGCCATAAGGCGCAAACCCCAAGCTCCTTTGCTCGTAACACAAATGCTTCGCTGACTCTTGAGGTGGCCGGCTCGCAAAAACAAGATCGTGGGTCTTGAGGAATTGCTCAGCCGCTTCCGGCGAGGAGGCAACGATGGTCGGCACGAACCCGAGGCGCAAGTGCATGATGGGGCCATATTCTTGAGCTACTTTGTGTAGATAATGGTGAGGGTTTTGTCCCAACAAAGGGAGGTTCCCAAGAATGGGAAACGCTCTTGGACCAGGAGGCAATTTCTTCTTGCCCTGTTTTTTCCATAGCAAAGCTCGCCGCAAGAGATGAGCAATCAAAGCGAAGGTGAGTGTTAGCCATATCCATGCCATTGGAGGTGGTTCTTTGGAAGTATGATTGCCGGCTAACAATGGCAAATTTTATTGCTGTATTTGTGGGCCCCGTTGAAAAATATTATGCCCAAATACATTAATTAAGTCAGTCCCATGGAAACCGTGCCAGACCTTTTTTGTCCGTTGTTATGGATTGTAGGAAACTTTTTGCAATATTTGATGAAATTAAATACGTTCAATCTCACAGACCAAAAAAAAAAAAAAATTACGAATCGTGTCACAAACACGTGTATATGAGCTGGCTCTTGATTCCAACAAATATATAACAACAAATACAATGGAATTATTGGAATGACGTGAAGGGAGATTTAGGCTACGCGTGGTAACCATTCTGTTCGAAAAATTGATTCGATTAAAATGACTTTTTTCGATTCTCGTTTTGGATGAGTTTTAGAGAATCGAACGCGTTTGATAACTCGCCAAAATTTATGTTCCTGGAATAGAAACGCGTTTGATAATTGCACAAAATTTCTAGTTCAAAAAACTATTCCTCTTCCTAATTTTTTTCATTTAAGTCAAATAATTATGTAGTTATTCTGTAAAATTTCATCCAAAATTGAAGACTAATTTCCGACGCACATTAAAATAATTTAAAATATATTTTTTTAACATGTCATAAATGAAACACAAATTTTAATACATTATGTTTGAAGTTCAATTGAAACATGGGACAGTTCCCTTATTAAGAACTCATTTTTTCTTTAAATGTTGCGTTATCCAAAATACATACAAACATAGTAGCCAAATAATCAAATTATCTATTGACAAAAAAAAAAAGGCAAATTATTCTCCTTGATACGAAGTACAAGTCCTTCACTATCATTTTGCAGCTTCGTCCTAAATCCAAGTGGGTGTTTAGCTTTCGCCCACGTGCGAGATGTTTATATTTTGTGACGCATGGCTATGAGTATATATGTTATCATGCATAAGTTAGATAATATCATCTTCTCGTGACATTTTTTTGCAAAAGAGTAAAATCTATAAAATCTAAGAAATTTAGGCCCCAATTTATGAAAATGAGATCAAACTAGCCTAATCTAAGCTTATTCTATTTTCAGGCATTTTCTAAATTTTTTGTGAATTTTTAAAAATTTTCTAATTTTTTTGAATATTTTTTATTTTATTTTTATTAGGTTAAATGAAAAGTGACGAGAGACTTAAAAGGGAAAAGCGAGAGATGTGAGACTTCATTTTGTTTTGTGATTCTCAAAAGTGATTCTTTTTTCAAAACCAACTTTTTTTTGTTCCGAATTTTGCTCTAAAACTCGATTCCAGGAACAAAATTAGAATCAAATTTATTTGGGTTACTAGACACGATTCTCATCTATTTTTGTTCTCGAATCATAATCGGAGAATGAGAATAGTTACCATGCATGCTCTTAATGTATGGAGCTGGCTCTTGATTCCAAAAAATTAGAATTACAGCTACTTGTAGCCGTGCGCTACGTTGTTTGCTAGAGCGATGCGGTTAACCACGTCTGTCATTGGCTCCGACGAGATCGGTGTCACAACACGTGTATATGTTCAGTTCCTCAATTACCAAACCAGACAATATGTTCATTTCTCTCGGACCCTTCAGACTTCTCTCGTCAATATGCGCAAAGAACATATGTCATTGTTCAAACTCAAAAAGATGCATCCAGCATTCCACGGTGAAATTCATCACTGTATCCCCTATAAACTCACATAGGCTACCATGCTGGCTTCCTATCATTGTCGTAAAGAGCACCATAAATAACCTTCAAAACTCCACATTTTAAAGTAGACCAGTACCACTGACCAAAAAAAAAAAAAAGTAGACCAGTAACCAACTGAATCCAGGGTACGCAAGACAATCAGGTTTTTCTTCAATTCCGGAACATGTCTTACTCCAGTTAATATCCTCGTGATAGCATTATGCACTCCGACACTAACATCACCAACAGGCAAACAACCATAATATCGCACTTAACATTATTCACCAATTCCACCGTACCACTATCAGTGTCCTAAGCAAGAGAGAATGTATCTATTACGACCAATGTAGAAACAATAACGAAATTAAAACTAAGAAAAATAAACGAATGCGCAAATTTACGTGGAAAACCCTTGTGGAAAAACCTACAGGAAGAGGAGAAGCAAAATCTACTAAGGAAATTCAAGGATTATAAAAGGTGGCTCAAAAAGATAAAAGATTCTTCTGTCACTTTCTTAATCTAATAACTTGAGAAAAACAATATTCACACTTCTCACAAACTCTAACGTTAGTCCAAGCCCATAAAAAATTCAAGACATACTCAACAAATCTTCAGCTTAGGTTGAATTCCTCAAATAGACATAAGAAATAAATAATCTTCTCCTATCCACCAGAGTAAAACTCAGCTATAGCAAACATTGACCAAATCCAACAATTGCTTGAATTTGGCAATAGGCAAGGCCTTCGTCACCTTTCTACATCACTCTTCAAGACCTTGGTATAGCCATCAACAAGAATGGAAAAAAAATTACCACTACAGTCCTAAATATATTGTAATTGTGCCAATTGAGTTCTAAACTTTTTTTTTTTTTGCCAATTCGGTCATAAATCTTTTGCAATTATGTCAATTCAATCCATTTCGCCGACCAGCGCCGACATGACGCTACCGGCACTGTCATGGCAAATTTTTAATAATATTATTTAAATATTTTTAGAATTTTTTAATTAATTTTTTATTTTTCTTCTCTGTTTTTTTGGTCTTCCTTCTTTGTAGCCGATGAGGGACACCGAAGCTTGCCGGCCACCGGGCAAGGGTCGGGAAGCCCCCGCCGGCCTCCCGACGAGTTGGCTAGTGCCCTCACCCGGCCTCGCCCGGGGTTTGGGGTGGCGCCTATGGCCGTGGGCAAGGCTACATCGCTCGAATCTGGGCGAGGGTGGCCTAGCCATGGCCTTGCCGGCCTCGGGAGAAGGCAGCCTCGTTCGCAGCCAGCAAGTCGCGGGCGAACCTAGCCTCGGCCAGATCTAAATGATTATCCACAAGCAAAGTTGGGATTCTACTACTTTACGACAAAGCTTCACCGGGTCAAGCAATATCATCGACGCACGATGAATACCAATTGGAATTTACTGAGAAAATGACCGCGAGACAGAAGGATCAAACTGATTTTCATTCTATTTCTTCTATTATTTTTAAGGTTGAATTTCATTTTATTTTTGTCCTTTTAGTGGGGAAAAAGAAAGCAGACGATGATGCATAAGAAGTTCTTGAAGGTGGCCTTCAATTCGTTGCTTATAGCGACCGTGAACTAGCCCAAGGAGTAGAAAACGAACTATTTTGAAAAGTCCCGACTGTGTCCATCTCGATCATTGAATCGTGACAATCCAACGAGACGAGCATTTATTCGCGCAAGCAGAAAACTAGATCTGGGTGAAGCCGCCCGTGACCTTGCCCCTCGCCCACACCCGGGGAGGGCGTCGATCAGCTCGGTGGCGGCCGGCGAGGGCTTTGCCACCCTCACCTAGTGGCCAGCGTTGGGCCGGTGAGCTTCGGCCAGCTCGCTAGCCACAAAGAAGGAAGACCAAAAAAAAAAATTAAAGTATTACTCAAAGATTGCTACGTCAGCGTCGATTGATTAAATGGACCGAATTGGTACAAATTAAAAAGGTTTAGGATTGAATCAGCCAAAAAAAAAAAGTTTAGGAGTGAATTGGTCTAATTGCAATAGGTTTAGGACTTTTTTCATAATTATCCCGCAAGAATGTCTTAAATATAATGATACCGCACATCATTGTGCTTTGTTCTCTCATGATACATCTGATCTTTAGTAAGATGTATATAACTCTAACTATAACAATGGACAACAATCACACCATGATTTACTCCGAGCTCTCCAAATAAGCCTCTTAACCATATGGCTTCTTTAATTGCCTCTATAATAGCCGTATGCTTTGCCTTTGTAGTAGACAAAGCAACCATTTCCAACTGACCGAGCAACTTCCTATAGTAAAGATGTACCAAATCAAAAACCTCCAAAGCATAATCGGAATCAATATATCCCTGCAAGAGTGTCACCAGTTTTTCAAAACTCTAAATTGTAATTAGAAGAACCCTTCAGATATTTCAAAATCCACTTCTGACTTGCTAATGAACTTTTCTTGGGCATCATAAATAATCGCTTACCACACTAACAGCATGTGAAATGTCGAGTCGAGTGCGAACCATAGCATACATAAGGCTACTAACTACTCTAGAGTGTGGAACATGCGATATATATTTTATATCATCATATGTATATGAATATAAACTAGCTAATAGTCTAAAGTGAGCAACAAGAGGAGTACTCGTTGATTTCATGCCAAAACAGTCTAATGTTTTCTCAATGTAGATTTTCCGAGAAAGATACAATTAATTTTTCCCTGTTTCGATCTCGTGGAATTTCCATGCCTAAAATTTTCTTCTCTCGCACCTAAATACTTCATATCAAATTCAATGCTCCATTGTGCCTTTAAATTATGTATATCATATTCATCTTTTGCTACAATCAACAATAGAAAATAAATGAAAGAGTCATTTGGAATTTTGCACATATATACATAACTATCATATTTACTCCTACAATAGCTAAGTTGCACAATATATAGGATTTTTCAATAGACAGACATGGTCTTTCTTACCTTCAAACTAAAAACCCTATGGTTGACCCATATAGATTTTCTCTTCAAGTTCCCCATGCAAGGAAGATGTTTTCACATCGAGATGTTCCTAATCTAAATCATCCAAGCAACTAACGCAACAAAAAACCCGAATGGAGTCATGTTTAACGACAAGTGAAAACACATCATTAAAATCAACTCCATCGGTTTAATCTGTAGCCATTAGCAACTACACAACTTTAAATTTGATGTCTTCAACTCTAGGAATACATTCTTTTGTTGTGAAAACTCACTTGCAACCCGCAGTTTTCATTCCTTTTATTGGCTTGACAAGCTCCCAAGTTTGATTTTTTTTCAAGAGATTACATCTCTTTATTCATAGCAACTAACCTTTGCTGAATATTTTGAAGAAAGAACTTCCTTGTACGTTTTTGACTCACTATAGTCTCCCGACTCTACAACCGAAAGAGCATAAACAACAAAATCTAAGTAACCATATTTTTGTGAAGGTTTCATTGTCCTTCTCGATCTATCTCTAGCAATAGAATACTATTCCTCTTCAAGTTCTTCAAACTTAATATCATCAATAGGCGATTAAACTAGTTACAAAGAAATTACTTCAAACTCCACATTTTCTGCAGTACTTTTCATATTTTCACAACAAGGAACTGACCTTGTTAAGATAAAGCATAGCAAACTCATCAAAAGTAACATCTCTACTGATAATAATGTTAGATGAATCGAATAACAAAGTCTATAACCCTTTACTCCATAAGCATAACCAAGAAAGATGCATTTTTTGTTCTAGGCTCTAGTTTCCCCCCATTAACATATGCATATGATGGACATCTAAATGTTCAAAGAGAAGAATAATCAATAGGTTTACCTAACCATACCTCCTCAAGTGTCTTGCACTCGATAGATATGCAAGAACGATTTATCAACTAAGAAGTTGTGTTAACTACCTCAACCCGCAGCTCCTTGCCTAAAGAAGCGTTGGACAACATACACCTAGTCCTTTTTAATAACGTTCTATTCATGCGTTTTGCAATACCATTATGTTGTGGTGTATTCACTATAGTATGATGCCTTGCAATGTCTTCGTTTTTTCGGAACTCACTAAGACTCGCCTCCTCAAAATTTCTACTCATTATATGTTCTTAGCCTTTTGATCTTCTTACCAGTCTACTTCTTAATCAACGTTTTTCGTTATTTAAATGTAAAAAAAAATGAATTTTCTGCTTTAGAAAATATCAAACCTTCATTGAAAAATCATCAATGAAAGTAAGTAGATACATTGCACCAAGGCCTTTGGAAGGAACTTTTGTAAGCCACCAAAGACCATAATGAATAAAATCAAAAGTACCCTTTCTTGTGTGAATTACTATTTTAAAACCGATCCTTTTCTATTTTTCAAAAACACAATGCTCACAAAAATCCACTTCAATTTTCGACAATGCATAAGACCTCTCCTACTCAGCTCATCCATCCCTCTAATACTCACATGGGCTAATCTCATATGCCATAATTTAGTGTTATCTAATTCTATCATAGCGGATGAGACTAAAGTTGAACTAGAAATTGCAAGTGCCTTGAAGCTTATACAAAGTGCTAGTTTTTAGCCCTTTAATCAAGTGAAGTTGACCTCGCATGATCTTCATAACTTCACCTTCAACCATAAATCTACAAGCTGTTACCATCAAGTGTACCCAAAGAGATAAGGTTCTTCTTCAAATCGGGAACATGTCCAACATTTTCTAAGGTTCTAATCATGTCATCATGTATCTTAATATTGATAATCTCAATCCCAACTACTTTGCATTTAGCATTGTTTCCCATTAAAATAACTACACCATTATATTTCTTGTACATCGAGAACCAATCACTATTAGGACACATGTAGCGTAAATAGCCCGAATCAAGAATCCAACTATCACTAAAATTGTCTTTATCATCTCGCAACCGACAACCAATTTTTGTTTTCTTCTTCAAAGAACACCAGCTTGGGTAGGATTTTCATTTATCTAATTCCGTCTATTATAGAAGTTTTGATTATTCGACGATTTGCAATCCCTTGATTTTGTTGATTCATATTATTTTTTCTTTACTACTTTGCCTTCAATTTCGGACAACTTATTTTAATATGTCCCTTAGACTTACAATAATTACAAGTCAAATCCCTATGTTTCAATTTTGACCTACTCTTCGCGTATTGCTTCTCTCAACAAACCTTCCTTAAGCAACTAAACTGGTCCCATGATCACTACTACCTTCAAAAATCATCTATGTATCTAGTTTTTGCTTATTTAGCGGACTAGTCTTGGTATTTTCTGTTGATAAAATATGGTCGAATGGGATGAACAAAGGAATCAAACTCGAGGCATGATAGCACTCTCTTTAAAGAATTATTTTTCCCACAAGCTTTTTTTTTTTTTTTTTTGCTAATGGTTATCAGCATAAATCCTCCAGGATATAATAGAGTCTCAAGCGAGAATATTAGATAGTAATTCTAATATTTCTCCAAGAACTCTCCAGGAAACAATAAAAACGAAGGTTGTATCTCTCTTGTTTTGAAAGAATGAAAAATTGAAAGAAGTTATAAACAATGAGCAGAATAGTTAGATATATAATGAGAAAAGAACATACTTTTTCGCGTCCGAAAAGGTGCTAATTCTCATATACCTTCTCATTATTTGAAAATATTTTTTGTTTAAAAAATTGCAACTCTTCGTGTGCAATAACCGATAGTTCAAATATACCTCTTCATGTTCAAAAATGTACATTCAATCACATCTTTTCATGTATGAATCGGTAGTTATTTCAAAACAGACACAAACACTCCAAAGGTTGCAAGAGTGCCTTAGAAAATAACACGTCAATTGAATAGACACAACCTTTCAAAGGTTATAAAAGTGCCTTAGAAAATAACCGCCAATTGAATAGACACGACCTTTCAAAGGTTATAGGAGTGCCTCGGGAAATAACCGTTAATCGAATAGATACACACTCTTGTCCTTTCATCAATTGAACAAATAAAATAACCATCAAGTAGGACAAGGACACGACCTTTCAAAGGTTATAGGAGTGCCTCGGGAAATAACCGTTAATCGAATAGATACACACTCTTGTCCTTTCATCAATTGAACAAATAAAATAACCATCAAGTAGGACAAGGCACTTCTTCATTTGTTTTACAAACAAACTACCAACAATCCTCCACTTTGTTTGTAAAACAAAATTTAAAAAAATAAAATTTCTCAAAAAATACAGCCAACATTTCCATGAGATTAATATACCTACATAAAGGTCTCTTTCAAGTTAAACATTTATTTAACGCAAGTATCTCAAAACTCTATAAAAGTTACAAGTAGCTTGGCTTTAAACTTATTACTCTAAATAATAGAATTGGATATACCGCACATGTACTAACATCTTGTTTCGGCGAAAAGTGCGTAATTGCTCAAGATCTTGTTATGGCCTTGTGCTTGTTCCTATTTCATGAGCTCTCTAGAAAGTAACCCCAAGTTTCGTAAGAAGCGGCACCACTTCTAAGCCCATATAGGTGAAGTATTATCACATGTTTTCGTTACTAATAAACACACTACTAAATCATACTATACTTCATTAAGAGTAAAACTCGATCTCTAAAACGTAATGGACAATACCGACTTCTCATGTCCGGGTTAATGTCGGTATCAAACAATCACTTTCCATAACTTGCTTTTACCCATTAAACCTTATAACTAGTGATGTACTTGGTATCAGGTCGGGTTACCATTACTGGTAATTTTGATCAAAGGGTTTCAACCCCTTTTCTTTTGAGGTAATATTTACCACATCTCTTGGAAGAGCCTTTGTAAATAGATCCGCTAGATTCTTGCGTGACCTCATGTAAACAATCGTTATGGTAACAACCTGAATCAATTATTTCATGTACTCATGTCTTAGACCTATGTGTCTAGACTTACCATTATAAATTCAACCATAAGCCTTTACTAAAGTAGCTTAACTATCACAGTGAATAGAAATAGGAGGCATAGGACTAGACCATAATTTGATGTCTATCAACAAATTTCTTATCCATTCGGTCTCTTTCCCACTTGCTACTAAAGCAACAAATTGGGATTCCAAAGTTGAGTGAGTTGTGCATGTTTGTTTCTTGCTCACCCAAAAAACAGCACATCCACCTAATATGAAGATCCATCCGGAAGGGGAATGTTTATCTCCCACACTAGAAATCCAACTAGCACCGAATATCCTTCTAACATAGCCGGATAATTGTTATAGAACAATTCCAAGTTTTTTAGTTCTCTTAAGATAATTAAAAATTCTGAAGATAGCATTTCAATATTCTATACTTGGATTACTAATGTATCTACTCAACTTACACATGAAAAACGCAATATCGGGTCTAGTACAATGGATCGCATACATTAAAGACCCTATAGCTCTCACATATTCAAGTTGTGCTACTTGCTCTACCAGTATTATAATTCAATTTAATACTAGTATCAAAGAGAGTACTCATTTCTTGGAAACCAAGATGTTCAAATTTACTTAACATCTTTTCAACGTAGTTACATTAACTCAAAGAATAATCCCCACTATGTTTTTTGACTTTAATACCTAAGATAGTATCCACTTCATCCAAATCTTTCATTTTAAAGTTTGAAGTTAGATACTTCTTAGTTTCAATATGATTGTAGTCATATTAGTTCCAAAGATAAGCATATCATTTACATATAAGCATACTAAAACTCCATAATCTTTAGTGAATTTAGAAAAAATACATTTATCAGCATTATTATGCTTGAAGCCATTGGACGATATGACTGAATCAAATTTCTCATGCCACTACTTTAGTGCTTGCTTAAGCCCATAAAGAGATCGACTAATTTACATACTTTCCTCTCATTTCCAAGAAGAATAGAACCCTCGGGTTACTCCATGTAAATTTTCTCATTTAAATCTCCATTTAAGAGAGTAGTCTTGACATCCATTTGATGAATGCAAAGGTCATAAATGGATACTGAAGCAAAAAGAATTCGAATAGATGTTATATGTGCTACAAGAGCATACATATCAAAATAATCTATTCCTTCCTTTTATCTACAACCCTTGGCTACTAATCCGGCCTTAAAAGCTTGGATAGAATCATCGAATTGTATTTTTTTCTTGAAATCTATTTGTACCCAATAGGTTTAGATTCTTTTGGTAAATCCGCTAATACCCAAGTATTATTGGACATAATTGAGTCCACTTCATCATCTATTGCTTCTTTCCAAAAAGAAGCATCTCTAGAAGACATAGCATCACTAAAACTTTTATGATCGTCTTCTCTATTTAAAACTAATGGGTATTTATTCACCACGTTATTATCTCTGTCTCATTCAATAAGAAAAATATGAGTAATAAAGTATGGATCAAAATCCTTCGCTTTTCTTGCTCTAGTGCTTCTCCTAGTTTCAATCATGTCTTCGGAATCATTTGTTAACTTCTCATGAGAATCTACGTGTGCTTTTATGTATTCTAAATTACTCGTATCTTGCATTTAAGTATTATTCTCAATAATTTCAGAACCCGTAGAACATTTATTCTTAAAGAATTCAATATCTCTTGATTCTACAATGACATTTGACTCTAAATCGAAAAGCCCATAAGCTTTACTATTCCCGAAGATATCCAATAAAGGCAATTTTGATGACTCTAGGATCAAATTTCGTCCTTTTAGGATCGGGCACTCTGTAGTATGCCAAACACCCCCACAATTTAAGATACACTTGGTTTGATTTTCTACCTTTGTACAATTCATAAGGGCTGACATTATTTCTTGTGGATGGTGCTCTATTCAATAAGCAATGCATCTCCCCAAAGATTAATTGGTAGCTTTGAGTTCGAGAGCATACAATTGATCATTTCTTCTAAAGACCTATTCTTTCTTTCGGTTAAACCATTTTGTTGTGGAGTGTATGATGTTGAAGTTTGATGAATAATACCATGTTCTTCATCGAAAGTTGAAAATTTATTTAGGAAATATTCTCCTCCTCTATTTGAATGAAGGACTTTAATTTTCCTTCCTAATTGATTTTCCACTTCAGCCTTATATTTCTTAAATATGATAAATGCTTCATCTTCGATCTTAAGAGATAGACATATAAATACCTACTGCGAGTCACCCACAAAGGTTATGAAATATATTTTACCACCACATGTTAACATGTCGCTGAATTCGCATATGTCACTATGGACCAAATCTAATAAATTCGAATTTCTCTTAACACTAGGAAATAATTTCTTTGTTAATTTGGACTTAGCACAAACTTCAAATTTATCAAATTCGCCATTAAATTTTATCAAGTCTAACATTTTCATATTACGTAAATAGCGAAAATTTAAATGTGCTAATCTACTATGCCATAAATGAGAAGAATGAACAACGTAAGTAGAAGACACAATATTGTCATTGATACTCGGTTGATACATGCCATCATTGGCATAACCTTTCCCACAAACAGCCCGGTCTTCAACAGGATAACCTTGTCGGTCTCAAACAAAACCCGAAACTCCGTTTTACAAAGCAAATCAACGAAACCATATTTCTCTTGATTTCGGGTACAAATAGTATATTAGGAAGGGAAACCTTCTTTCCGTAAGTAAAATCTAAAGCCATGCCTTTGCCAAGAACCTTTGCAAGAGCTTTATTTGCCATCTCGACCTCTTGAAGATGCATTTCAACAATCTCTTCAAAGTGCTTGAACATTGATTGATCCTTGCATATGTGCACAATTACACTAGAATCGACCCACCAAGTAGATTCGACGGTGGCAAAATTAACTTCAGAAATCATGGCAATAGAATCATGAATTTTCTTAGAAATTTTCATGTTCGAAAACTTGGTTGAAACCATGGCCACATAGTTCTCGTTCAACCTTATTTGCATCTCGCCTTCACCGTTGAAATGTTCTTGTCCTTGAATGTGTTCTTGCGGTGTCTACACTCCATTGTTGAACGAATTATTCCTTAAAATTGTTAGTAAAATATGGTCAAATGGGATGAACAAATGAATCGGACTCGAGGTGTGATAGCACTCTCTTTAAAGAATTATTTGCCCTACAAAATTGCTAATGGTTACCAGCAAAAATCCTTCATGATACAATAGAGTCTCAAGCGAGAATATTAGATAGCAATTCTAATATTTCTCCATCAACTCTCTAGGAAACAATCGAAAATGAAGGCTATATTTCTCTTGTTTTGAAAGAACGAAAAATTGAAAGTAGAAGTTATAAACGATGAGCAGAATAGTTGAATATATAATGAGAAAAGAACACACCTTTTCGCCTCCGAAAAGGTGTTAATTCTCATATACCTTTTCATTGTTCGAAAACATTTTTTGTTTAAAAAATTGCAACTCTTCGTGCCCAATGATTGATAGTTCAAACATAACTCTTCATGTTCGAAACGTATATTCAATTGTATCTTTTCATGTTCGAATCCATAGTTATTTCCGAACGGACACAAACACTCCAAAGGTTGTAAGATGCCTTAGAAAATAACCACCAATTAAATAGATACAACCTTTCAAAGGTTATAAGAGTGCCTTAGAAAATAACCGCCAATTGAATAGACACAACCTTTCAAAGGTTGTAAGAATGCCTCAAGAAATAACTGTCAATTGAATAGATACACACTCATGTCATTTCGTCAATTGAACAAATAAAATAACAGTTAAGTAGGACAAGACACCTCTTCGTTTGTTTTTCAAACAAACTACCAACATTTTCAACATATATAGTTTCGTACTAATAATCATGGCTCTCGAAAATTCTTATGAGAGTGAGGTAGTGAAACTAACAATAAAAGAGCTTGATCCTCATTCAATTTTAACAATACTTCTCAATTCAAAGATAATAGCGTTGAACTCAGAAATATAAGACTTAAGGGAAGAATCTTCATCCATACGAAGAGTGAAGTCATTGCTTGAGTCTCAATCGATTGGTGGGGGTTTTATCAAAATAATATTCTCCAGTTTCGTCCATAAACCTACAGCTGATTTATGATCTAGTACCTCTTGCAGAACTTCATTCGTGAGACACAACAAGATATTAGACAAAGCTTTTTCATCCAATTCTTCCCAAGTTTCATCGGATGGGCTTTTCTGATTTCTTCCACTCCCCAAAAAGAGTTTCCTCAAACCTTACTGTGTAAAAGCAGCCAACATAAGTGCCTGCCATAGATTGAAATTGTTGCTCCCATCGAACTTCTCATATCAAATTTCGTTGTTGAACTTGAGGCTATAACCAGAAGAACGAGATACCCTAGAGCTCCGATATCGGACTGTTATGACCAATGCAGAAACAATAATGAGATTAAAACTGAGAAGAGTAATCGAACACACGGATTTACGTGGCAAACCCTTGTGGAAAAAATCACGGGGAGAAGAGAAGCAAAATACACGGTGAAAATTCAAGCATTACAGAAGGTGGCTCGAAAAGTTAAATGACTCTCTTTGTCTCTGCTTCTTGACCTAATAATTTGAGGGGAAAAATTTATACTGTTCCCAAGCCTGTAAATAATTCGGGACATACTCAATGGTACCCCTCAAGGTCCCTTGCTTATACTCTTTAACTCGGCTACGGTTTGCTCTCACTTTGCTCTCTAGTTTTCTCCTTTAAGTTCAAGAGTGTTTTGGAGAAGATAATGGCCAAGAGAGATGCTCTAAACTCGCCTATAGTCCCCCTATTCTTGTTTGGTTTGGTCTAGTTTTGTGGCCGGTCTGCTCTCCATGGTTCACTCTGAAGCATAAGAGGTTTTTTCGGGAAGCGAATGGCCAAGACCTCTCGAATTCTTTCTTTTTCCTCCTTATGAGTCACGCCCATCCTCACTTTCTTTTGTCCTCGCTTTTTCTTCCCATTGGAGCTTTGATTTGATAGGCTAGGAGCTTTGGTTTTGCTCTCAAACCAGCCACCAATCAGTCCTCCATCAATCTAGGCTTGTGGAGGCTTTTCTTTTGGTCATTCAACCCTTAAAATCAGCTTCATCCTGCCCTTTTTCCAGCGGAGAAATCACGGTACCCTCACCTCCTCCACCTGAAGAGATTGGTTCCGGTTTCCCTGTAATTGACATCCAATGCTTGGTTCAGTCTCTCCAGTTCATTTGGGACTAGGTAGCTGGAGGTCTCCTGAGCCTAATTATGTGGGGAGATGAATGAATAAGTGAGCGTTTGTGGGTTGAGGACTGGAGGGAAGACATGCTTATATCGGGTAAAGTAGGGACAGATTGCGCACTTGCGTGAAAACGGCGACTGCACGCTCGTTGTTTGACCCATTGGGCTAATATTTTGAGGGGAGTTAGTCAACGCGTTGGCGTAGCTTGTGAAAAAATTTCAGGTCAAACAAATACGGGGGAAGTTCACTTTCAAAACTCATAACATCACCGGTTTTCGTCTAGGGGCCTCGTGCAGGATTAGTCGACATCCCTTTGGATAAAGGCAAATTCAGGAAGTTATACTTGGAGCTGGTGTACGAGCCGTATATCACTAGAAAATAGAGTCGAAGCCGCTCATCATGACACCTAGTTTGCAATATTTTGAGCTCGTTTGGGCCATCGATCAATCAGGGAAATGTGGCTCAAAATTGGCAGGAAGAAGATTAAGTCTAATTGTGAATCGGGGCGGTTGTGGCTCTCTGGGGTTGCCATTGACCAAAAATTTTTAGGTTCTTTCTAGCTCAAAAGTGTAGAAGAAAACGCAGTAGAAAAGGAATATACGCATGATGATGTAATATTGATGTTGTTCGTTAGAAGTCGAATCGGACCATTATTGGCGAAGTCAATTGCTAATCTTCACAAAGTGCATGGAAGTTTTATATGGATTGAACTATCATTCTTATAGTATTTATGTGCAAAAGGAATATGGCAAAAAAAAGAAATGCAGTGTCATATAACTGACCTCCTGTTTCACGTGGTTCAGTTTTGGCCCTTGCTGGCCAACTTGATTTCTAAAGTGATCTTCTTTGGAAGATGCATGACGAACTCGTCGGAGAAATTCATGTGTCAAGACTCAGCTCAGTCAATTAGCTCGATTTTTAGAGCAACAAAGAGACACTTGCGACCCTATTCCCACCGATGGAGGTCACGCGCCTTGCGCGATCTCAAATATCTGGTTTGCACGATGCCGGCGACCTCCAAGGCTGCTGCGGTGGGGCTCGGCTTCACGATGGGTACCCAGTAGAGGCAGCATCAGAGTTGGACGACGGCTAGGCCATGGCATGGAAGGGAAGGAAGGAAAAGAAAAGAGAGAGAAGAAGAAAGAAAAAAAGAAACAATATCTAAATGAGAATATCCTTGACCGTAGCGAGAAAAATTGGGGCAAAAGGATATTTCAAGTAATAATATTTATATACGGCGCTCACTTTGGAGGCAAAAAAAAATTTTTCAGTTAAGTGTCAATTTTTTTGAAAAATGATTATTTAAGTGCCAATTTCGGTGAGGTCTTTAGAATTTCTTGCCGTTGGTACTAAAGTGATCGTTTTTTTCCAATTTGGCACATAAGTGACCCAAAAAAATATTGGCATCAAACTAAGCGCTATACACAAATATTGGCACTTGATGTGTTATTTTGCAGCGAATCAGTGAAGTTGGTCTAATTTGGGGAGGATAAAAATGGGGAGATGATATAGCGGTTTGTTTTAGCGGCAAGAAATGAGCAGGACCACTTCGTTTTGCACCAGTACGCTGAAGAATATTGCTTTTAAAATCCTTTTCAGTCTTGATTATGGATGACCGAAACCTTTTATTTTGGAACAATCATTTTTTTACTGGATACCGCTATTTTTAAAAAAAATTGCTATTGAATTCCTTTTGTGTTGCTTATTGTTCGAATATCTTCACTATGATGTTTTCCAAAAAAATAAATAAATAAATAAATCTCATCTTGTTTCTTTTTAAAATAGTGAAAACCAATTCGTTGGCAAGAAGTTATGAAACTGCACCATCCATTTTGTAAAATGACCGTATGGTCATGAAATAATTTTCCTTATTTTTTTTATTTGTGATTATCAATATCGCAGTAACTTACGAGGATATGTTGGGTTTTCCTTTAAAAAGAAGAATTGAAGAGTTAACGAAAATGACCCATTATCAAAATCCAAGGCATGGATAAAGTTTTGAATTTTTGTGCTTTCTGTGTAGAATATCGTTTCGCTAAGATTTTGACGTACTTGTGTATTTTGATAGAAAATTGGAACTCAAAGGGATTTCTCAACAGCATTGATACACACGATTAATAGTACAACACATTACATGATCTGATTAATGTATTTTTGTTAGAAAAGAAGTGCGATGAAACATGTCCAAATAAACAAAATACGTCATAATATAGACTTTAAAATAGCATCGAGAAGCCTAGTTCTTAAGTTTTTGACAAGAGCATGTGTGAGCTAGAGGAAGTCTCAAAGGAAGAAGAGTACCCATTTGCAAGTCAAATTTCTTTGATGAATAATGACTTGCGGTCTACGGGCAAAACCTAATTGCATAAATCTTTCGACTTTACTCCTTTTGATGATGGTGCTATATAGCTTCTACTTTTGCAATTTGATGATGGTCTTAGGTAGCTTCTAATTGACCTTGCAAAGATTTCAAGTCTTGGACTTACACAGTACCTCGATCGCATATATTCCATTTTCTTTGTCTTATTTGACTAGTCCTAGAGCACTCTATTTGATATGTTGGATGTAGTCTAGGGTTGTCAAAAAGGCCCGCGCCGACCCGGCCCGGCTCCACCCGACCCTCAAATTTAGAGTATTTTGGAGCCGGGCCTCGATGCTGTTACGATAGGGACCAGTGTCATTAGATTTCAGCCGATAGCCCGAAAAAGCAAAGCCCACGATGCTCGAGTTGCTCACTAAACTGTTCACGTTTTCAAAACCCTAGTTCGACCGGAGAGAGAGAGAGAGAGAACGAAATGGAGATCGGTCTACGAGTGCGAGTGTGATGTCAACGATGAGATATCACTTATCTTTGATCGATGTCTTCCTTTTGACGACATTTCTTCTTCTTCACCGTCTTCGCCGGTGAAGATCTCGAGCAACAACTCTTGAAATCGCGAGGTATGCCGATACTTTCCAAACGATTTGCGGGGCTTGATTTGAAGGGTTAGATTGGTAGCTTCGGTTATGCTTGGTATCGGATTATTCATGTGGGTCATTCTTTTTCAGCTCACCAACCCGGAGGTGCCGCCAATCTCTCGCCATCTCCACCACTAACTCACCGATTCGCCGTCGAAATCAAGGCGATTCACATTCCCCCTCTGTTTTCTTAACTAATCGACCTTTGGTTCCTTCATTTAGAGTTCGACTTTTAGAGAGTGGATGTTGCCCGAGTTAAGTGGCTTTGCGGATGTCTTGAGATTGATGTTTTCGTCCAAGCTAATCCTCATGGTTAAAATCTAAGTGGCCTTGTTTCATGCAGTGTTTCTAGAAACTCGAAATCAGCCAATTTGCTGCTTTAGGCAAACCCATTTTTAGCGACTCCTTAAGAAGTTCAATATGTTCGTCTTCGTCTTCGGAGGTTTCCAATCCTTGTATTCTTGATGGATGAGTTAATTTCTATGAACGGTTTTGCATTCCAACCATATCCTCTAATGAAAGAGAAGTCAATAGATGCGGTCATGCTTGGAAAGACTAAACAAGTTAAATTGGCAAGCCGGACAGAATACTTCAAATGCAAAAATTTAGAATGACAACCACGAATTGCTGAAAACTCTAAAGGGAACATATCTTTCTTCCTAATTTTAGTAAACTACAAAGTCTCATAGATATGTTGTGTTCCCCGATTGGATATTTCTCCGAGAAAACAAAGTACATTTTTTATATTCCTTTTAAGAGAGCAATAACCAACCGAGATAGAGTCTAAGAATTGCTTAAATGACTAGTACGAACAATTGCATAATCTTGCACAAGTGTTGCCTCCGATAAAGTGAAGTGTTTGTGCATCTTTCTTCTTATAACAACAGTGGGTTCTTACATATAAATATAGTCATGTTGGCGGATTTCACTAGTGATATGAATCGACCACTTGCATTAAACAAAGCACCTAATTTGTTTAACAATGATTGACATAGTTGCAAAATCCTTTTCATGTAGTAGTTTAACGGAATCCTTTTCACTAGTTGTTTGTGACTTGAGAGCTTTTAGTAATTAATGTTGAATGTTTAATTTGTTAGATGTCTAAAACCGGTGCTTCAAGTACCACGGACAAAAGAGGAGATCTACCGTGTGGGAACACTTCAAACAGATTCTTGATAAAGATAACCGAGCTAAACTTGACATCGATGCCTCTTGATGATTAACGAAGTTGGAGGTTAGTACATGTAATTTTGAAAAACTAAGGTATACACTTGTTGTAGTTCTAAAAACTATCGCATAGAATTGTTGTTGAGTGTTGAATTTTTTTTTATCCTACTCCTTATTGAATATTCTCTCTTTTGGATTGTAAGAGACTAGCTCCTTTTGTATTCACTACCTATAATCCTTTGGATTCATTTCTTGAAAGAGACTAATAATAAGTTTACTAAAATTCCTAAAGAGACTTTGCAATATGTTATCTTTGTTGTTTCAGTCCTTTTTTTTTGTTTTGGTCTTTTTAACTCTCTTAGATCGAGTAATCTTATTGCTAAATCATCGATATGCGACATTTGGCAACTAAACTTTTGTGAGTGTACTAATTACCAAAGACAAATATTAAGTGTGTTGTTTCTTCCTTTTTACATATTGTTTGCGGGATGTAATTGGTTACTTCATTGCAAAGGCATAGCACTAGTTGTTCGGAAGTTCCTTCGGATTGTTGTGTAGTTTGCATTTGCTTAGCCGGGGGTTGCTCTATGAGGATTGACGGCGGGTCTGCGAGATTTCCAAGCTTCAAGACTAAGAGCGATCCTTATGGGTTCGGTCTTAGTGTAGCCGGAAAATGCAAGCTTCGGTGGAGCAAGATACGAAGAGGGCAATGGCCCTTTTGGTGATGAAAAGAGGAAAGTCTACACAAGTCCAAATCCTTTACACAACGGATGATCTCCTGGAGGCGAGTTACGCTTCTATCTTTGCATCAACCTTATGAATGAAGCGTGCTCGTCCTTGAAAATTTTGATTTTTTTTCTTCTTGATATATTTTGTTGATATCTCTGTTGACAACATATGTGGTGCGAGTATATATGTACATAGTCATTGCCCTGAGCTATATATTCAAGAATTCGTGTAAAAGTTTTGATCTCTAGTTTTGGACAAGTATATAGTTTATCAAGTATGAACAGAGAAGATGAATCAAAAGCTGGTGATATTCTTGCCATAAATAGAGTTGTTGGGTAATGAGTAAAAGCTGGGTCGTGTTCATTATGAGCGTGGTTTCATGTTTTCACCCATGTTCGGGAACTAATTGCAATTTGGGTTGAAACCAAGGTGTTTGCCTTGAAAATTCAGGCAACAAAATCGGTCTTGAACTAAGTTTCAACAAACGTTGAAAAAGCAAATATAATCTTTTTTTTTTTTCGAACTCAAGTCTCAAATAATTTTGATTTTCTCCTTCCCAAAATCGAAACCCTTTAATTATAGAGCTTGATTTCTAATTCTTTTCAAACTATGAGATTTTTTTTATAAAAAAAAAAACCCCCGACCTAACCGACCCGGCCGACCCGAGCCGAAGATCGGGAAGCATGTAACTCGGGTATCGGGTCGGGCCAAGATTGGTTGTTAATTTCGGGTCAACTCGGGCCGGGTCGAGACCCGACCCGACTTGGCCCATTGACACCCCTAGATGTAGATATCCTTTCAAAGGCCATTGTTTTTGTATTTCGTTATTCCTTTTTTATATTTTATTTTTTTATTCCGTTTTACTTTTTATTATTCTGTTTTTTTTTGGGTTTGCTCTCTTCACCAAGAGCGTAGTTGCCGACACTCCATCACCCAAATCGATGACCATCACCTCCCGTCATCCTACTAGTCATGCCATTGTCGGACCATTCTCGACAATTTTCTTTGGTAATCGAAACACCACCTCCATTCTTTCGACATCACAATAATGACGAACATATACATGATGCAAAAATTCAAACACATACATTATCGGAGATTTGACTAATACGGGTAAAAAGAACAACTCAAATGTCAATATTTATGTAGGAAGCTCAATTTGATGTCAATATCTTTTGTTGGATCACTTAAGGGCTACTTTTTTATAATAAAAAAAACTTATTTTGCTGCCAACTCCAGGTGAGTATCCATCGAAATTTCTCGCTTTACATAAATATTGACGTTTGAAGTATCTTTTGTCGAAAAAATAGCACAAGAGACATACATGTTCGTTGATCGACAATGATTTGCTGGCCAATGAGCTGGGTGTTTTGAGATTAAGTTCTTTCATTTAATGCTTTTATTTGAAAAACAAAATAACTACTTCTAAGAAAATAGCTCTAATTTCGATCCCACTCGAAATTTTTTCTTCAAATACTTTTCCATTGATTTCCTTTCCAACAAATTTCAATTCCCATTCATTTCTTTCCCTTCTAGACGAGAGAAATCCCAATTTCCAATCGCTTGAGTTTGTAATTTGCACTGACCCCCATTTGATCATCCGTTTCTCTCTCACTCCCAAACTGCTCAAAGTCCATCCCTCAACTCATCGCCCTCTCTTTTGCTAAACCACTCAATCTTCCTTCACCCACCTGCAAAATGCCCCTTCATTTATCATCACCTCTTTCTACTATCTTCCTCTGCTCATCTCCATCTTCATCTTCTTCTTCGTCTTTCAATGATTCCTCGCATAACTGCAATTTGACCCAGCCATGGCCTCGCCCGAAGGTCGACCCGAGGGGACCCGGAAGGCGTGTGTACTGTTTGTCGACGAGGCCCAAGAGAAAAGCGAGCGCGGCGAGAGAGGACTCGGAGGCAGAGGATCTGGTGAGGGTTCTGATGAGGAAGTTCAGCGACAGAGAGCCCCTGGTGAAGACGATGGATAAGTACGTGAGGGTTGTGAGGACCGAGCACTGCTTCCTCCTCTTTGAAGAGCTGGGAAAGACTGATAAATGGACCCAGTGCCTCGAGGTCAGTGGTGGTCTCTCTCTATGACTCTATTTAATGGGAAAAAAATATTTTTTTTTTCACATTTTCAGCTTCCGGGTATTCGAAGATATACTGTTAGAGGACGAAAGCTAGGATGCACTTTGTACTGATCCATGGAATTCCTTTGCCCATTAGCTGTATGATAAATGTTCTATGTGAATGTTCAGTGCTCAAGTACATGTTTTCACACTGGAATCCCCTTCTTAGTCCTAATATTAGTCTGTACAGGAGGAATGTAGATTATGTAGCCAACTACAAAGCATGTCATCTCCGTAATTATTTGGAAAATGTAGCTTTAGCGACTGAAGATAATCCCATCTGATGAAATGGGAGCAAATAGTCGTGTATATGGGCTCACAAATTTGCGTTTGTCTTGGCATGGTGCTGATGATATAATTCCTTAGTGAAGAAATTAAATGAGAAATTTTGAACTTTTGTGCGGGCTTACCTTAGCCTGATTGAGCAGCTTCTTTACGCTACGTGGGATCAGGTGTTCAGGTGGATGCAGAAGCAGCGCTGGTATGTAGCCGACAATGGTGTATATTCAAAGCTAATTTCAGTCATGGGTAAGAAAGGGCAAACTCGAATGGCCATGTGGCTGTTCTCAGAGATGCGAAATAGTGGGTGCCGGCCCGACACGTCAGTTTACAATGCGCTCATTACTGCTCACCTTCACTCTAGTGACAAAGCAAAGGCCTTGGCCAAAGCTCTTGGTTATTTTGGCAAGATGAAGGGAATGGAACGCTGTAAGCCTAACATTGTGACCTATAACATCCTTTTGAGAGCTTTTGCTCAAGCTCGAAATGTGGAACAAGTCAATGCTTTGTTCAAGGACCTCGACGAAAGTATTGTTTCGCCCGACGTGTATACTTTCAATGGTGTGATGGATGCGTATGGAAAAAACAGGATGATCCAAGAAATGGAGTCTGTGCTTTCTCGTATGAAAAGCAATCAATGTAAGCCCGACGTTATCACGTTCAATTTGCTGATTGATTCATATGGGAAGAGGCAGGAATTTGAGAAGATGGAACAAGTCTTCAAGAGCTTACTGCGATCTAAGGAGAAGCCAACATTGCCTACGTTTAACTCAATGATCATGAATTACGGGAAGGCAAGACTCAAGGACAAAGCAGAACATGTGCTTAAAAGGATGGGTGCTATGAAGTACACGCCGAACCACATCACATATGAGAGTCTAATAATGATGTATGGGTTCTGCGATTGTGTTTCTAAAGCTCGGGATATATTTGATGAGTTGATTGAATCTGGGAAGGACTTAAAAATATCAACCTTAAATGCTATGCTTGACGTTTACTGCATGAATGGTCTACACATTGAGGCAGACATCCTTTTTGAGACAGCAAGAAGTGTTGGGGTCAATCCTGATTCATCAACATATAAACTTCTGTACAAGGCATATACTAAGTCTCAGAAAAAGGAGCTTGTAGACAAGCTGCTGGTGTATATGGACAAAGCTGGCATCGTCCCCAACAAAAGATTCTTCCTTGATGCACTGGGTGCTTTTGGGTCTCCACCTGCTTCTCCACATTCTGACAGTGCAAAGAGTTTAAGCAGGCCAGAAGCAATTACTAAGGCTTGAGGAGAATTAGCTCATGAATTTGGTTATATGGGTTTGCTGTCTCCATTGAAATGGAGCTCTCCAAGTAAGATTCGTAATACGAGAACAGAGCAATGATTCTTCAACCGGTCCACTAAGATATGACTTTCTCTTTCAGTACTGGTATGCATATCTTGCTTTCATATGAATATACATTGTGTTCTTTTGTCCTTCATGGTCCTTGCGATCTGAAAGCTTAATGAAATGCAAATATCCCCGTGGCAGATATTGTGTTTTAAAGTGATCTGTTTTTCTTGAATTAATTAGTGTAACAATGCCTCTAAATAAGGATGTTTACTGAGATTTTTTATGTACTCATGAGTTAAGCACTCGGTTTTTCATTGCGTTGTTTCTTTTTTGGATCTTGCATCAGTCCTCACCAACATAAAGTTGCGGACACTCTAAAGTCTTGTATGCCCATTCTTTAAATTTTCATCTATTTTACAGCATTTTGATGCAGTTAAAGTTAGTAGTTAATGCCAAAAGAGGTTTTCCAATTATTATTGAACCGCAGTGGGAATAGGTGTTTAGATCTTTATTTTGCTTTTGGGACTGCTGAGCGTTTGTCTAAATATTCAAGTCTCTCAATCGACTCCATTCGATGTGAGAACTTAAGCATCCGTGCGACAGAATCCTAGCCTAGCATCTGGTTCAGCTGAACTGGACCTGAAGTTCGTTTGCCGGTAGCCAGGCCTTGTAGCATTAGTTAACACAAAGGTTGACAAAAACAGTCTATTTGTATAAAGAAAAAATTGAGTTGATCTGGAGGATAGCCAGATGGTACTAAGGGCTTCCAGCAAAGAATGCTGAGGAATCTCAGTTTAATTGCCCTTTATTATGTGTAGTGGCTCAAAATATGGGTTTCTTCGTGTTAATGATGCGTCTGATTGTTTACTGCCGAACATGCGATCCTTCTTTTCCTTGTTTTTTTAGATGGCAAGCTAATCTCGTGTTGAGGCTCCACCAGTATCCTATTCAAAATACATACTCGGTGACTGCTCCTAACTTAGATTGGATTGCATATTGTGTGTTTTGGCCCAAATAGACTTTGCTTGGTACCTATGCACATTATTTCTTCACACAATTGGTCTGTTCAATGTCCTCGAACATCTACTGATAAATATTGTCTCAAGCATTTGCCACATTTCGTGGAGTTGAAGCTCAAGCGTGTCTACTTCAATTTTAGGTCGGTTGACATCAGTATATGAATGCTGATTAGCATGGCAGCTCCTTTTTTTATGCTGCCCTTCTGTTGTGAAAAACCAGATGTGCCATTTCGCATATTTGTGAGATACGAGTGCCCCTAGATTAAACTTATAATGAGAAGTTCTTGGTCTGACAATAGTCCTTATAAATTAACTTGATGGTGCGTTGTTCATATTAATCATGCTTCCATCACTTTGTATGACCTTCATTTGAGCTTTGTCACTGCAGAATTTTGCTCAGCCGTTATTGGCATTGTTGCTCGGACCTCCGCGGATGAAGTAACCTTTTCCAACGGGCTCAATGGAACAAGCTATTTTGGATGTTGTCTGGTCTGACTGGACTTGGGAGGAACTAGCAGCTGCTTTCTTCGACTGTATCTCTAGTTTGCAAAATCCAGGATAATTTCCCTCAGAGAAGGTAATCCGAATGAATTTCATACTTCCATTTGTCATTCATTAGTACTAGGATAATATTCAGATATCCATAGGAAGATGCATGTTGTATTTCCTTTGTTTTTTTTTATGTTCAAATGTTGATTATCGTCTTGTCAGTTTCTTTTTCTTGTTCTTCTAGATTTCAGATGGAATCTTAGGATTAGCATCCCTTTTTCCATCCTGCGCTTGAGTGTAAGAAAAGGTCAATTTCTTCTATGAATTGAGCAATCGTTCCCATTAGAGTGCTCCTTTCTATGAACTTGTTTCGCCGTAGAGATGCACAGCTGATGCCCCTCAAGCTTTTGAGCATCATCTTTGGCGGGGCCATCGTAGACCTGAGTTGTTGATCCAATGAGAGTTGATACCGAGTTGTGCGTATCCCGACCCCTATTCAATGTACAACAATGCTCCTAATGAAGGTGACTTGATGGTGTCCCATGGGGCTGGGATGATTATGACAAAGACGGGTATCGTAAATGAACAACAATGCTCCTAATGAAGGCGATTTGATGGTGTCCCATGGGGCCGGGATGATTATGACAAAGACAGGCATCGTAAAAGCGAACTTGCAAACTCTAACCATGTTAGATAGCTTGTCGTGTCAAAATTTACCATCAATCGCAAAGATTAGATATGCTCCATGTTTGGTGGTTGAGAGCACAAAATCTGGCAGGGTGCCTTCTACCTCATAGTGCGACATCCCTAATTCTCTTCAAGGTACTCTCTAATATAGTATTGTTATTAGAAAGGATCCAAAAAGCCGAGAGCAAAATAAAGAGATCGTCATATGCTATCTCAGAGTATACTACAGGAGAGCACGATGGTTATTGCTAATAAATTGATGCTCACAACGGTCCTTACTGATCAACTAAAAAGCATCCACACTCTTTAGGGGTCTATATGTCGTGTCCGATACTCTCCGACATGCGATCTACACATGATTAGTGCTCCAGATACACCTATAACACACAAGTCCAGCTAGCCATTTCGACACGCAATAGTCAATTTTAATATTTTCAATAAATTAAAGGTCAATTTTAATCATTTTCATCGGACCAATATTATGGACTTTTACTGCAATGTCCTCCGGTCATTTCAAGCATTTTGACCAGTCATAAGAAGTATCTCCCTCCAAAGGAATTACTCAGATTACTGGATGCTCCCTTGGAAACAGAATTTGAGTAGGTTTTCACCATAAAGAACAACCCAATCCATCACCTGAGACTTCTCTAACTGGCAGGAATCCAGTAAAATTGGAATAGCGATCCCCGGTAATAAGCCAAATATGATATCATCACTAAACAAAGTTCCCGAGCTCGGATAACACATGCACCTTCATCCACAGAGCACCTAATTCGCATTCTAAAAGAACAGAAGGCGAATTTTTTAGGCTGCAAAACACTCGAATTCCTATCGTTACATCCGCTGCAATCTTTCACCAAGTGTCAGCCCCTTGTTTAACTTATCTCTACAGCTCCCCACCGATCATGTTTACCATTCTCAATCCGAAAAAGTGAATCCCTTGACATAAGAGAAATGACACATAAAGAATGAAGAAGAAACAAACAAGCCAATTTCCAAATGGCATAGTGTGTCTTGAAAACAAAGGCATTGGGAGAATGCATCTCCCTGAATCAAAATGCTAATTCCATGAAAACAGACTTCAGACAATATAACAATAACAATGGTTTCTCTCTCAAGGACTGGAAAAAAATACCTGAGTTCTAGCGATGCGACCACATGAGGAATGTTCTCATTCGGGAGTCGGTAGAGCATTCCCAGATTTCCCAATTTCAAGAAAGCGACCAGTGCCATTCCTCCCAGGGAATTTTAGATCACTAAGGAGTTACTAATAAGTTCTCACAGAAAGTTTGCACGAAATTCAACAAAGAAAGCTTAGCTCTAAAAACACTTTCTGGTCTTACTAATTCTGATATGACAAATGTCGTTGTATGTGGCATCCTCCCATCACTCTAATCTTCAAGGAGTCTTTTAGAAAAGATTGACAAACAAATGCCATAGAATAAGCACTTATTGATCATGAAAGTTCTGTTCAAGTGTCTATACGTTTTGCGTTAGTTTTTCCACAAGATGCTCATGATCTATGGCTGGAATATGTTTTCTAATACCTTAAAATCATTCAGGTTACAACAAACCACAGCTTAACACATGAGAGAACTCTAATCCCTAGAACTTTCTGCAAAAGCTTTCACAACCAACATTCCCAACCCCCCCCCGAAAAACAATGAACAAACATTGCTCTTTCTATGACTACTTGCTAAATCCTTCTTTCTCCAAATGCTCCCAACCGATGAGCAATATTCACAAAGAAAAGGGCAGGGTGAAAAGGCAATGTTGACCATGCAGGAGTCTACAAACCTTGCAAGTATGTATAAACCATGTTCCTGTAAATGGATAAACTAACAATCTCATGGACGAGAGAGGTATAACGCTTAATAGCACTCCATCTTAGACCAAAGTTATTGTCTTCGCACCAACCAAAAAAGAACAAACTTAGCTTTCTTGCAGCATGTGAAACCCCACTCAAAAAGTAATGACTGATGAGCAGTCAGACAAGCAAAAGAACCAGGACCCACCCACATTCTACCACCTGATTAACCTTCAATTGGATTTATCATTGTCCTGATTCCATTAGCTGGTAAGGAATACATGAATTGCATATCACAAAGAAAGGTGCTTGAATCGGTTTTAGTTTAGTCGAAAAACACTTGTGCTTTTCGACCAACCAGCTGAGGACATTCTGTGTCTTTTTAATATCTCATGTGAGCATCTAACTTCTCTAGCCCTCAATCCACTGAAGCATAGCCCCATAGTATAACTAAATACCTCCTACGCCTATATCCCCATTCAACAATAATAAGGAAATACTTTAACCTCAATATTTGCTTAACAATACAACCAAGAGCAGTCCAGAAACCAGTTCATACACGCATAATTCATCTTATATTTAATTCGTCAAACTAAGACAATTATCTGAAATCAATGACCGGGGAGCTTCATCCCTCCATCCAAAATGTCAGAATTCTCCAACAACTTTAGTGCAGATTAGCGTCCGCACAAATTAGGTATGCTCAGATTGTGTCTCGATAAGCTGTTTCTGGTTTTTCATAGGCCAGGGCTTATATAAAGACTATCGATTTGTACTTGCAAAAGAGAAATAACTGAAAGTTTCATTTTCAAATAACGAATTAGAAATGAGTGCAGTCATAAGAGTGCAGTCAAACAATTCTGACGTAAAAATATATCTTACTTCAACCATCCTTTCCCGAATATATGTACATTAAGTGATGACATCCCGATATAAAAGGCAACCCGAACATCTGCGACGGAACTTTAGTAGCTCATCACTGACAGGTTTAAGAATTGATTCTCAATAAGACTTCAAAACACAGGTAACTTAAATAATCATATGATAATCTAACTCATCAAGTACCATCAAGTACGGTATTGGTATCCACAATTTTAATGGGGAAAAAGTACAAAGTCACATATTTTGCAGATTGCTACATGAATGTCTAGAACATGCATGGATAAAACGTAACTTGGATGTAACGATATTTCTAATCTATTAAATAAAGAAATGATTTCTTCAATAGTCCTATTTACTTGCCCATTAAATGCTGAACCTTACTCTGCCTGGTTGCATAATCGATCTACAAACTACTATTTGAGAGTAGCAAAATAAATAGACCGGATCAAATATCATGACCAGCATCACTATCTAAACAAAACAAGTAACACAAATAGCAAAATTATCTTAGGAATTGTCGTAAAAAAGAAAAAGGGTGTACTACAAAAATAATATGAAGTTGATATCCTTTAAAAAGCGAAGATGAGTCTTACACAAAATAAATACGAGAGAATTTATCCATAGGAGGGAGAGAGAGAGAGAGAGTGAGTGAGTGACAATGAGTATTAAGTTCTACAAAGGAATGTAAAAGGCACTCCGCCCACCCATCATGGAAGAGCAAAATCATTCCTCAAGTTCAGCTGCACTTTCATCTGCATATGCAAGTCCAATAATGTAAAGACAAAAAAAAAAAAAAGACAAATTTCCCCTCAAATATAAAATAATCAAATAAAAAGTGTATAACAAAAGAAAATTTCAGAAAGAGAAAAACTAACAGGAATTCAAGAGGCAGCCTAAAAAAGGAACAATCATGCCTGGGAAGAGGGAAGAAGAAAGCCACTGCTGCTTTCCTCAAGTAAAATGGCACCCCAAAAGTTACAATTTAAATGGCACATAAATTTGGAGCCATAAGAGAGAGAAATTGCATATTGACAAATTTGGGAGAAGAAACAATTAATTCAGAAAAGTTTATACCATAAAACGAACTCACCGAGCCAAAAAAAAGCACCCCTTCAAGCAAGAGCATAAAAAACAAAATCCTCCAGGCACAGCCACTTAGAGAAAAAGCGTGAAAAGAAGTTCACTTCATGGACCTACTCATTACTATACTACAAGGGAGATATACTTTCAGGGAACGAAATTTATGGTATATGCAATGAATAAAGCGATTCTTGACAAAATTATTTGATACCAGAAAACTGAGTGATGACAAGATAATTAAACACGTAATATGACTGTACTTTTCTAGCGAACAGCATCACAAGTGATTATAACTTCAGAATCAGGGACATAATCTTAAAAACATCTTCAAGTTTCACAAATTTCTCACAAAGAAGCTTTGACATCATCAAGAGGTCAAGTAAAAACCTATTGTTTATGCTGACAATTGGAAGACATATGCTAAGCCACAAAATATCGAAAATAAACAAATGTCAGGGCTGACAAATTGATTGGTTCAAGGTAGCAAATAATTGGACAGCAGAAGAGAAAAACTCCAGCAGAGAAGTGAAAATGGAATCCACAAACCCTACCCAACATTAAAAATATTAGTAGAGGTTAACGGATGGATAAAATCCAAGAGAAGATACAAGAAATTTAATGGAAGCTAATAATGATGTACAAGAAATAGATATAGGTCCATAGCTATTACTGTAAAAACAAAATTCAGATTAGAACATTGTAGCATATTTAAACGGGAAATAGGTGTCAAGACCATGGAGAACCATGCCCAACAATATAAAATACCATAATTCTGTTTAAGAAAACAAAAGAAGATATCCACCCTTTTCCGCTAAAAGAAATTGTATAATGCCTTTGAAAGAGCAAACCATGATTCATCCTTAACCAATCCTACGGTTATCATACGAAAGGATAAACAATAATACCCACATGGTGTATGATTCCTTAAATGTATATGGCAAAGAAAGGGGATGCTCGTAAACCAAGTCAACAGATAAATCACTGAGTCCAATGCATGCAAGATGCATATGAAGAGAAAGGACCTACTAATTAGTCAAGTAAAAAATATGAAGCGTATCCTGGGAAGAAATTAGTTGTTTGAAATAATCAAACAACCCTAGAAGTTCCAAAATGAATAACAGAATTCGTGGAGAGACCAACATAATCAGGACATGGCCCAAAAGATCAAAAGCAAATAGGGAAATAAACAACAAAAGGTGCAAAGGAAAAACTAACCTGAAAAGTTCGTACTAACCAAACGTAAGCATCATCAACACTAACTAACAATACAATCACATGAAGACGTGGTACGAAACTCTAAGAATAATTCCTTAGAAAAGTGAGTAGTAACAGCATTGTTATAAAACAAGGCAGTAAGATCGCAATCAAAGAAAAAGTTCTTCAATAAGCTTAGTAACCAGGACATAATGCTATGTAACACGTCTACAATTTTCTATTAGCATCCCCTAGAAGAACATCCTTACCCTATAAGGGAGCAAGAAAATATGGGCGACTACCATGACCAGAAATACTCTTGGTTCATCCAAGAGTATCGGCGGCAAGACCAAATGACATCCATTTTCAGCATTATTTAGCAACTTGGACCGCAAGGCGCCGAAAGAAGCAGCTCAAAGCAGCTAAATGATATGTAGCATAAGAACAGAACATTCATCCCCAAAATGGTTAATTGCTTAAATATTGCTGTTTTCGAAGGAAAAGAATCATTTTTTCTTTAAATAACAAGTGCATAACCATCGGTTCAGAATATCTATAGACATGGAATTTTACATGAAATTGCATTGAGTCGTCAATTATACCAACCTATGGCAAAGTTTTCCTTTTCCCCATGCAAAAGAAAACAAAAGGAGCCACATAACAAACAAAACATCATAGCATGACAAGCAGCTACTTCGGTTAAACCCACCCTATGATACTCCAAAGGCTTTTGCAACAGTGTTACTGGAAAACCGCTGAGGGTGAGCGCATTGTCTAACATATTACTTCCACAAAGGAAAGACAGCTTTCTTTAGTGTCGTAGCTAGTATATCTACTGTCGTGGGCATAACGGAGTGGCAATTCATATCGCATTACACATCTTGCAGCTAATTCAACTACCCTAGATGTTTCAGAGCTTCATAACTGGGGCAAATAACGCATTAACTAAAATAAGAGCAGAACATACTCTTCCTTTCACTCTACCAAAAATCCGCAACAAGAGAAAGGACTTGACTTGAGAATACATAGGCATATAAACAGAATGTACAGAATGTAAATAAACTACTTTGTATAACTCATACCAAGTCTGTGAGGGAAACCCACTCAAAGATGCACCGCCTCCCTTGGCCCTCACCGGAGCCGTTTGCTGTGCGCTCTGTGGCATATTTGCTGCATATAAATGCCGCAGGCTTAGCTGCGGGACAGAACTCGACCCACCATAAGCTCCAAGCACTGAACCTCCAGCTCCACCACCAACGACCCCGGCTTGGGTTGTCGCCGCCATTCCTTGACCTAAATTTCCTTGGCTCAACGCCAACATACTTTGATTCAAAGCGCCGGCTATTGCCGGATTGACAAACCCTAAGGCACCAGGGTTTGCTAACAGCCCTCCGTAGATCTGATGCAAGCCAGGATACTGATTCAGCAAAGACAAATTATGAGCAGCAGTGAATGCTGGAGCCGGAGCCGGCCCCTGCACCTGATTTTTCCCTTTCACCTCAGCGCGCGAACGATTTGCATCGACCTTCTTCACGGCCGAGTTCGTATCCCTCGGCACGCCAGTGCTGCCACGGCCGATCGAGGCCAACTGACAGGACACGACCCGATTGTCGATCTTCTTCTTCGGATCCTTCAACGCCTTCACGGCCCCTTTCCGCGTCCTGAACAGGACGAAACCGTACCCCTTGGACTTCCCCGTCGCCCGGTCGGTCACCACGTTGCAGTCCTCAATCTCGCCGAACGACTCGAAGGCCGCTGCCAGGGATTGCGGCGTGGCCTCCCAGGCGAGGCCGTAGACGAAGATCTTCCGGTGGGCAACGTCGCGGTCGGCGACCTCGCGGATGTGGCTGTAGAGGGAAGGGTTGGCGAGGGCGGAGCTGGTGATGAGGTCGATGAGCTGGTCCTTGGTGTAGGGCTCGAGGAGGGTCGGGAGCTTGTCGGAGTCGGGCTCGGAGTCGGAGTCGGGCTTGGGGCGAGGGCGTTGCTTCTTGGTCTTGACCTTGAGCTTCTTGGGTGCCTTCTTGGTGGGGTCTTTGGAGCGCTTGAGCTTCTGGGTCTTGTTGCTCGTCTTCGCCATTGGAGGAGCAGAGAGGATGGCGAGCAAATTAGCAGCTGCCGACGTTGGGCTTTTGTCTCTCGTTGCCCTCGCACTACTACTGGCTGAACGGGGATGAATTCTTGTCCAAGGCGCAACATTTACCGCTCGCCCATCAATCGATCCAAGATTTTTTACCAAGTAATCGACTTTTTCATCAGTCGATTTCCTTTATTGAACGATACCCGATACCCGACAAATGTACGGCTAATAACTGTGCACAAATTGGTCCGAGGTTTGGGGATGGAGCCGATCGGCCGACACCCCCGTGTGTTTGGAACAGTCGTGAATTTATCATGTTTTAAGGAACCGGTTCTTGAGATTAGGAAGAACCTGGAAGCCGCCCTGACTGAGCATGTCGTCGGGCGAACTGCGTAGGTGTACAAGAGGCTCTTGAATAGACATGGTCACGGTCGTGAATCTCCAATTTCGATTTATGAAGCAGCGGTTCGATTCACGGTCATGTTTGAACCGGAACTCTTGAAAGGGTGGTTTCGGTTTCGATTTCGATTCGAACTACACGTTCCGAGTCGGTTCAAGGCCGATTACGGTTCCGAATTTTACATTTAATTTTAAATAATAAATTATAAATTATAAATTATAATCAAATTATACATTGTAATCAAATTTAGGGGAAGAAAAAAGGAGAGGGAAGGGGTTGAACTTAATGAATTATCATTAAGTCACTTACATATCTTTTTAGGGATGAAGAATCAAAATCCATGTAACTTTTTTATCTTTGATAACCTCAACTTATCTCATCGTTAATCGTCGCTACCCGTTGTGGTAAATGGTGGTGATATCTTCACTATCATCATTAAAAAAATTCGTCGTCTCGACCCTCGAAAAGATTTCATCATCATTGGCCCTTCTTTGTGCAAAGTCGGGCCACATGACCTTGGACATGGTTGAGCCAAATTTGCCTCTGCCCTTATCGATGGAGCCACCAGAGCTTGGTCGAGTCGACCATCGCTGCTCAAGCTTTCAAGCCTTCTCTTCTTGGAGTCGCCAATGCTTTGAGTTCTTGATTCACATGGACCTCTTCGAATAAAATCCTTCTCCTTGCCTGCCAAATTCTCATGCACATGCTCCTATTTCTTTTTCTTTAACATTTTTTATCTTTTTATTTCTTATCTTTTTAACGAGGCATTTGACAGGCTGTCGCATCGGCACCATTTTAAAAAATTGATGAAGAAGCCATGTAAGAATTTTCCATTACCAAATTGGACAAAGTAAACGATGGGCTCGATTGCACCAATTTAATAATTTTTAATATTTGATCTGTACTTTTGTGACAAATCTTAAGATTTTTGGTTCACTTATCTCTTGTTATTTTAACTTTTAAAGATGTTTATGGAGCCAAAACTAAAGTTAAACTAGTAGCTACCTAAATCTTAAAGACCTCCAACCAAAAAAAAAAAGTTCTTAAATACCAAACACTTCATTGAATGTCCCCAACTTCATATGTTAAAAATACAAAAAGAAGAGTATCAATGGACGGATTGGTCTTAATAATAGGCCTAAACAACATAGCCAAAGACATTCGTATTTTAAGAATTATCTAATTGTCTATACGAAATTGATCAAGTTGATGAGTCACATTTAAAAAAAAAAGTTAAAAGAGCAAGACCCTTAATTAACCCAGCTCATTTTTCGCTTTAGGCCAATTGAGTCTAGCTAGCTACCTCTTGTCGACTAGGGATGCCTTAGCCAATCCCACTCCTACTTTAAGAATTATTAATGAAATTGATCAGTTTGGATTAGTCATATTAAAAAAAAAATAAAAAAAATTGTTGCACTCAATCTGTTTTTAAAAAATGAAATAAATTCATAAAATTTTTATTACTGCAATCTTGTCTAAGATTTTATTGAAAATTAGTAACTTAACTATCTTATTCGAAACGAGGAAATCATATAAAAGATGCCTATAGTAGATTTTTTTTGGACATCTAAAATTAATGATCCTACATAAATATATGATCGTAATTGATTTTATAATATAATTGCATGGATTGAATGTTGTAAAATTCGATTCTAACCAGCTTATGATCTATTTGTTTTTACAAAGAAGAAAATTGACAGTTGCTAGCAAGAGTAAAAAGACAAAAATTAATAAATCTACTCGAACTTTAGAAATAACTCAAAGTTACATGTTAATATTAATAACTTTTGAAAAAACCAAAATTAGAAACTCCTATAAAGTACCAATTTCAGAAACCATAAGTCAAATATGAAAAAACTAAAAATCAATATTGAATTGCCAAAAAAAAGAAAGGGAAAGATTAATTCCTTTTTATTCAGTGTCTTCCTTTGAAACTTCTCTCCGAGAAGAAGCGGAGCCTGTGGAGGCAATGGAGATTCACGAGGTGGAGCGCGAGCAGCGATAGCTCGAAAGCAAGATTCTCGAAGTGAGGAAGGAGAGATAGAATCTTTCTAGGGTTCCTTTCGCATGAATCTTCTCGCGCCTTGAAGCCCTAGAAGTCCCGCGATTGACCTCCTTCCTTTGCTCAATCAAGCCCTCCAATGGCCGATCGCGCGGAGTCTTCCGCCCTCATCCCTCCGTCGCCGATGCGGGAGCCGAGCGAGGTCGACCTCGAGGCAGGGCCCGGCGAGCAAATTCAGTGTCGTATTTGCCTCGAGACTGACGGTAATTGTGGGTGCAGCTTCGGTTTCTCTGAGATCACGTGCTGCCGCTGTGTGTGTAGGGTTTTGCGTTCCAGTTGTCCGGTCAATGGTGTTTGCACTGCTGTTTCGAGGTGCTCGTTTTCGAAAATTGGTGCTTAATTGGCTCTACCTGTGGTCAATTCAGAGAAATGAGCTTGTTCCGGAGCATCGTTTGGGTAGTTTTGCGAGCAAGTGATAGTTTTGTCCGAAATTACCCGAAAAGTTCTTCTATTTCTTACCAAATATTCTTCACCCTAGCTGAAGGATGGTGCCTAGCAAGTTAACCGTCACGTCTTTGACTGAGAACTATGAGGGTATTCTGGCTTCTGAAAACATGTCCTTCCGGTGGGATTGAATTGTTGAATAAGTGATCTTTTGCTAATTAGCTTGGCCTCAGTGCAGTTGTCCTTTCAGTTTAAGTTTGAAATTTGCAGATGATTTTTTTGTCATGATTGGTTGAGTATTGACGTGGTGTAGGTTTTGCAATGCACCATCAGTTTCGTTCTTTAAAGTTTGTTCTTTTCTGCAGGCAGAGATTTCATTGCTCCTTGCAAGTGTAAAGGGACATCGAAATATGTTCACCGTGAATGTTTGGATCACTGGCGAGCAGTTCGGGTATGATCAAAATGATAGCTTCCTTCAAATTTCACTTGCTAGATATTACACGGTGATGCTGTTGAGATTTTGATGGGTTCTGCTGGAGGGACAAATTGATTGAGATATAGTGTTTCTTTTTCTTTTTCCTGAGAACCCATCTCTGGAACTTCTTCATTCATACCTGGCACTTAATACTACCAAGAGTTTCTGCATAATGTGCTTGCAGTCTTCTTGTGAAGACATGATTAGAGTAGACTATTGGTTTTTAGTCTTTTCACCTCTTTTTCTTTGAAATAAAAAATTCGTACTTTAAAATTGAAGATTTCAAAGGCCGGTTGTCTCTATCGAAATAATAATGGGATTGCTTGCTCAATGAAATTCTAACTTTCACATTCGTTTGTAGTTTTTTGTTTTTTCTTTTGAGCTGAAATGTATGACCTTTTACATTTTGTTTATTTGTCCCCAGGTTCTTTTGGCTACTTTCAGATGTAAATCACATCATCTAATGCTTTATTTTCTCCCCTGAGATAACTAATCAGAAAGAAGGTTGAAAGTTGGAATATTAGGATTAATGGAAAATAGTTCAAAAGCATGTTCTAAGGTTTTACAATTACAAACTGAAAAGTCCAGTGGGGTGACAATGGTCTGGTGTTCTCTGACTCAGGATTTGGAATTTAAATTTAGATGCTTGCACTTATAATTTGTATCTGAAAACCTCAAAAAGGGATTGCCTTTTTTATATTATCTTTCCTAGTCATTTATTCTTCTTCTTCACAACTGTATCTCTATTTCCTGTTCTACTCACCTGCCCTGCTTTGATTTATTTTATAGTCAGATTGTTTCTCCTCTTCCTGCTTTGTCTGCAAACAACCGGGTGTGCATGGTTTTCTCTTTTCCGATCTTTTCTTGTTGATCAGCATCCCTTCTTTTGCTTTCTCGTCCTCCACTGCTCCTTTTCCTCCTGCACTGTTAATCCTTTTCTCTTTCCCTTGATGTTGCATTGTGGCTTTGTTATGGCTTATCATCTCTTCTTTGCTATCATTTATTCCTCATTTTCATAATAATTAGGTAGATGATGATTTTTATGAGTATATATGCAGTGAAAAGTGCCTGGCTGTTTCTCAACCAAGCAAGTTTTCATTTTTAAATTATTTTCGGCATATGTCTTCATATGAATTCAGTTAAAATTTCATGCTTTTTCCCTATTAAGTTTTTATTCGTAGTGCTGATATTCAAATGTATCTTTTCCTAGTGCTGATATTCAAATGTTTTTTTTAAGAGGAAGAATCTCAATATTGTTTCTAATAAGTAATGTCTGCACGAGATTATAGAAGCTGAATAGGAAAGGGGTTGAGCTGACTGATGAGAGCCTTTTTCTAAAGGCTAAAAATTCGAATCATTGTTATTTGACTTGCACCTATTCTGAAAAAGTAGAGGCATTTTGAATTGTTTGTTGACACGGACAAAGTTAGGGAAAGCCTTTGAAATCATCTCAACATTGGACATTGACTTACAATAAAGCTAGTGTGAAGCATGCTGCCTTATTTTATGCGTATTTGAATTACGTCTCTTTATTGCTGCATGAGCGTAATGTGCATACTGCATAGCTTGCTGCCTGGCCACTTGTTGTGTCTCCTAGTTATAATTTCTTATTATGTGTCACTCTATTTCTGCAGGAAGGGTTTGCATTTGCTCATTGCACCACTTGCAAGGCCCCCTATCATTTGAGAGTTCATGTTGTTGCTGATCGAAAGTGGCGGACTTTGAAATTTCGGTTCTTTGTTACTAGAGACATCATATTTATTTTTCTTGCCGTCCAACTTGTATGTCATTGAGCTTTTTCTCTATTATGCACTTTTATTTTGTTGGGCCTTTAATTTTACTCATTCTTCTCTAACCTTACAGGTGATCACTTCTCTAGCATACTTGGTGTATTTGATAGATGGCTACCAGCAGTTCTGGCTTCGGCATGCATGGGGTTTTGATAGTGGACTTAGCTTCTACTACATTTGTGGTAATTTCTTATGAGTCTTGGCCTTAAATATTTGCAATGTGCTTGCACATTGTACATCTTCAGGGTAATGTTACTAGCCACTTAATTTATCATCAGTTCTGCAAAATTTTATGGATTGGGTTCCAGCTGTATGTTTTTCGCTGCATACCTTCTTTGATCATATGAATGGTTCAAGAAAAAGTGTAGATCAAGGAAAGTGTAATGGAGAGAATCATAATGAAGCTTCTGCTTTTGATCAAGATGATTGTGGCCCAGTTTAACAACTATGCTTAGTGGAGCAAGGTTTGTGTAGCGTTGCAAATCCAATTTAGACAGAATGAGCTGCTGCCACCAAAGTGCTTCATACCCCAATTGATTTAGTTGAAATCCATTACTTCTGGACCTGTTCGATTTATAATCTTTGTACTTGATGCAGGAGCATTACTATTCTTTGCTTTGCTGGGGTTGTCTGGGTGCTTCATCACTTGCTACGATCGGAGAGTCCGGAATGATTTGGCTCAGCCTTGTCGTGAACTCTGTTTATGTTGCTGTCATCCTGGGTATAGTTTTGCTGATTATTATGCTCACTTTAGTGCAGAATATCTTGAAGTGCAGAATATCTTGAATCTTCTTTTTGAAGTAAATCTTAGCCTGTTAATGTTATTTTCTTGCTGAGCGATGTTGCTAATACAGGAACCAAAGTGGATCATTTCATGGATAATCTAATCTTAAGCGTAGATTTTCCTGGTAAAATTGGTTGTGCCATGCAAAGTTAATCAATGGATTAGAACAAAATGAGAGAGTAGTGAGAGAGGAGGAAATAGCCAGGTAAATTTAGTGCTCAAACTATTTGTTTTCTAATCTTAAGGATAGGTTTTCCTGGTAAAATTGGTAGTGCCATGCAAAATTAATCAATGGATTAGAACAAAATGAGAGAGGAGGAAAGAGCCATGTAAATTAAGTACTCAAATTAAGTGTTTTCTAGGAAAGATATATTCTTTAGCTGTGTAGATGGTTGTCCATGCTGATCATACAGTTGCAGCTTGTGCAATTTTTGCTTTCCCTCAATTTCAACTGATCCTCAATGAAATATGTGATAATCTTGTATTTTGTCATCACAGGATTTGTGCAGATTGCCATTTACCTGGCACTCTCTGTATGTGGACTGATTGCACCACGTGTTTTGAGAGCTGTGCAAGTTCAGCAGCTGAGTGTGGATGTTTAGGAGGCGCTGGTGAAGCGGGGTTACCTCTATTGTTTATTATGGCTCTGATTGTTCTTGGACTGTTTACTGTGATTGGCATATTCTACAGTGTTTTAGTTGCCACTATGGTTGGGCAGCGGATATGGCAAAGGCATTATCACATACTTGCCAAAAGGATGCTAACTAAAGTAAGTGGATTCTTTAAATAAACAAAAAAAATAGTTAGTGGATTCGACTGCTTTGTCTGTATGTGTATTTGTTAGTCTTGTTAAACAATTGAAAGATGTTCAAGTCACCATCATTGGTTCACAGCCCATGGAAAGCTAATAAACGAATCAGAGCGTATAACATGATTTATTTTTTATCTGTGCCATTTGTGATCCACACGAAGCATGCTGAAAATTTAAAGCATGTTTAGATTGACTTTTTACTTTTTTTTTTTTTTTAACTGAATCTAAATCTCATGGCGCACGTAATTTCAGTTTTCCTTAAACACTTGAAGCTTTCGTAACATGTAAATGTTGACAAGAAGACAAATCTATTCATAATATTCTGAAACATGAATAATACTTGACATTTTGGCGAGAAAGTAAAGTACTTTCTACTTATCCTGAAGTGGAACAAGCCTTTAATTATGTGACTGTTTCTCCTAAGTTTGCTTACTCTTATGCTGTGTTTGGAAATAAGGGGTTGAAGAAACTTGGTAGGAGAATACTCCAAAATTTAATTTTCCCTCCACCCTTATCACTCAAAGAGATTTCTTTCCAATTTTCCAAAGTAAGTCCTAATGACAATCAGTTTCTGGAGATCGCTGATGTTTTGCATGCCCATTGAGAGATCTGTACTTACAATTTGCAGAGTTTTAGCCCGATCCTTGCTTAATAGAAATCAACTCGAGCTATAGTATGCCGAGTTTTATCTAGCCGAGCTCGAACATAGAAAATGATTCTGGATCTGGCACAAGTCAAATTTTGAGCATTTTCAAGTGGGTTGAGTTTGAGTATCAGATAGAGTCAACTCCACTCGGCTTGATTGCAGCAGCAATGGCAATAATTTCGATCTGTCTTTACCTATTTTTCCTGATTTGCTTGCTTTGACATCCTCTGCCTATGCATTAAGCTCCAATTTTCTCCATTGTGTTCCAGTCTTCGCATTTCCTCTCTCGTGCATTTTGTCCCTCAAGTCTCTGCCGTCTCCTCTTGCATATTTACATGGTTTTCTGTCAATGTCGATTTGGTTCTACTACAAGTTTGCATGATCTGCTCTTGTTTTTTCTTCCCAATTTTAATTTGATTTACGTGGTGTGATAGGAGTATGTGGTAGAAGACGTTGATGGCGAGATGACAGGATCTGATTGGTCTCCCCCACCTCTCCCGCCCGAGCACGTTCAGCAGCTGAAAATGCTCGGCCTCCTCTAGTAGCAGAGTCATTATATGGTTCATAAGATAACTTGTAATGTATCATTGCCTTTGTATGTGGTAGATCCCCGAAGGAGGAGATTGGCCAAATCCCTCTTCAGAGCCCAACCATGAACAGACTGAATGTGATAATGTTCTACTGCTTTCACTTACAAGTTCCGGATACCTACCTTTTCTGTTGAAAATTACCACAATATGAGATGCATAAGACCAGGTCCAAATGTTGTAAATGAAATGGCTGTCAACGGCTGTCATTTTCAAAAGCCAATAGCTTTCACATCGGTTTCATCCTTGGTAACACTTTCCGGCATGTGTTTGTATCTTTGTATTGCATTTTATCTGCTGTCCCTGACGCTCATTGTCCAAATAAATACGTCATGGTGAAGCTTTTTTGAGTTGTCATTATGGATTGCAATGCTGCTGAAATGGTACTCAGGTCATTCCTGGGAGTGTGACTTCTCTTTTTGTTTCTAGGGAAACTTTTAAATAATGGTCTGAAGTACAGTGGAGGTGTTTTCTCATAAGAGGACTTAAAGTGAAGTGGAGGTATTTTCTCATAAGAGGATCAAAAGTGAATATTATTTCAAATAATAGTCTAAAGTGATAAATTCAATCTCGAATAAGGGCTTAAATTTGCAAATTTAATCTCAAATAAGACCCTAAGATTACAAAGTAGTCAAATCCTAACACATGAAAGGGCGTTTTTGTCCAAAAGCCTGTTTTATTTTGGTGTTTTTTGTCTCTTCCTTTCTTTTTTGTTTTCTTCTCTCCCTTTTCTTTTTCTTTCTTCTTCCTTCTGCAACCTCGCTGCACATCCTCTTTCGTAATTCTCTTCAGCAAAACCTTCTCTCAATCTTGATGCCCAGTTTCTCCACCACATTGTTCATGCTCTCGATTGATGCTTCGATAGATGTTAATGCTAAATATCTTCTCTTTGAATGGTGACTCGAGGTTTTAGCAGCTCATCAATAGCCATTGCTGCTCGTGCAAGAACAGCCTATTTCTCTTCTGCATTTTTCCTTTTCTATTTCTCTTTTGCCTTTTTTAAATAGATTTTCCTCCTCCTTCCTTCTGCTGCTCTATATGTTGGACTGAGCGCAGTGGCCACTCGTGTCTCATCCCATTGCTTTGGTGGCATGTAAAATCCGGAAGAGATGAAAGCAACTTGTCACGTTGTGCTCTTCATCCCACAATCAGAGAATTATCCACCAGCCGCCATCGAGATGTTGAGGCGCTGGCTTTCCACTTCTAAGTTGCCGCCCGGAGGAGACGTGAGGCGGACTCTGTTGACTAAGGTCCAAAGGTGGCCACCCCCAGCCGGTAGAATTTCGGCGTCGCAGCATTGAGGATGAAGTCGGTGACCACGATCGTCTCGACAATGCGCTGGATTGAATTACTAGCTAGATGATGATTTTTGGGAGTAAGTATGCAGTGAAAAATGCCTGGCTGTTTCTCACCTAAACACTTTTTCATTTGTAGATTAATATCGGCGTATGTCTGCTTATGAATTTAAATGAAATTTCATGCTTTTTTTTACCTCTAAGTTCTTATTTCATGTGCTGATATCCAAATGCATCTTTTAAACGAAGGAATCCCCATTTAAAAAAAAATTCAAAAAAGGCCCCAAGTACCTTTATTTTCTCAAATAAGAGTCTAAAATGAACTTCGTTTCAAATAAGGGCGTGAAGTGGTTATGTTGTTTCAAATAAGGGTTTGACTTCGTCGATAGGCCGGCCGATCAAGCGCATTTTTGTAAAAATATAAATTTAATCTAATTTCTTTGTAAATTAAATTAAAACAAAAATAGAAAGTAAAAAAAAAAAAACAAAGAACACAGGCGGAAGGATCGACCTCTCGCTTTGTGGTCGTCGCCCCCACCACTGGTGGGGCAGCAGCTATGGCCGTCACCTCAACCGAGAGAGGGCCGCGTCCCTCTCCCAAATCTCGGGCGAGGGTCGGCTACCCTCGCCCAAGTCCGGTCAAGGGCCACGGCCATTGGCTAGACCGGACCGGGGGTGGGCCGGAGGGCGTCATCTACCCCAAGGTGCGGAGCGATGGCCACGACCCTTGGTGGACTTGAGCGAGGGTCGCCGACCATCACCTAGATCCGGGAGAGGGTCGCGGCCCTCTCCCGGCCGAGGCGAGGGCCTGCTCTGGTCGGTGGGGTCGCCAGCCCTCGCTGAGCCAAATCATTCTGCACTCTCCGATAGTAGCAAGTGATGAAGCACCTAGACATCCCCAGCAAAGCAAAGAACAACAATGCTCCTGCATCAAGTAAAAAGATTAGAAATACAGAAGGGTTATCCATTATTACAATCAAACTGGTCCACAAGTAATGGTTTTCAACTAAATCAATTGGGGGCATGAAGCACATAGGTGGCGGCAGCTCATTCTGTTTAAACTGGAGAAACAAGACCTTGTTTAACTAAGTCTAGTTGTTAAACTGAGCCAGAATCATCTTGATCTTAAGCAGAAGCTTCATTGTGATTCTCTCCATTACAGTTCCTTTGATCTACAATTTTTTCTTGAACCATTTATAAGATCAAAGAGGGAATGCAACGAAAAACATACAGCCAGAACCCAACACATAAAATTTTGCAGAACTGACAACACGTTAAGTGGCTAGTAACGTTACCCTGAAGATGTACAAGCGTACAAGCACTGTGTAAATATTTGAGGCGAAGACTTATAAGAAATTGTCACAAATGTAATAGAAGCTAAGTCCACTATCAAAACCCCATGCATGCTGAAGCCAGAACTGCTGGTAGCCATCTACCAAATACGCCAAGTATGCTAGAGAAGTGGGCGAAATTACCAACGACGCCGACTGTAATTGTGTCAATTCAGTCTGAATGCTAGCTTTTTCACCATGAAAGACACTTCGCTTCGCTGCTTTGATCAGCAAGGGTACACATAAGTCTCAGTAGTGCAGTATCTTGCCGCCTCCTCATAGAAGGATTTCAAATCCAAACGACAATTAATTGAATAAGAACAGAATTCCTCTGGAATTCCACTGCTTCATCCAACCAAAGAATCTGAATCATCATGCATTTTGACCGGTCATGGGAAGCCTCTCTCTCCAACGGAATTACTCAGATTACTGGGTCTTTACTTGTAAGCAGAATTTGAGTAGGTTTTCACCATACAGCACAACCCAACCTATCCCCTGAGATTGCTCTAACCGGCAGGAATCAAGAAATATTGGAATAGCGATCCCCGATAATAAAACAACTATGATATCATTACTAAACAAAGTTCCCATGCTTGGATAAAGCAAGCACCTTCATCCACAGAGCGCCTAATTCGCATTCTAAAAGTACAGAAGGCTATTTTTTTTTTAGGCTGCAAAGCAGTCTGTTTTCCTATGGTTACATCCACTGCAATCTTTCACTGAGTATCAACCCCTTGTTTAACTTATCTCTACAGCTCCCCACCAATCATGTTTACCATTCTCAATCCGAAAAAAGTAAATCCCTTGACATAAGGGATATGACACATAAATAAAGAAGCCAATTTCCAAACGGCATAGTGTTTCTTGAAAACATTGGCATTGGGAGAATGCATCTCCCTGAAACATAATTCTAGGTCCATTAAAACAGACTTCAGACAATATTACAATGACAATGGTTTCTCCCTCAAGGACTGGAAAATGCCTGAGTTCTAGTTATGCTACATGAGGAATGTTCTCATTTGAGAGTTGGAAGAGCATTCCCAGATTTGCCAATTTCAGGAAAGCATCCTGTACCATTCCTTCGGGGGAATGTTAGGATCATTAAGGAGTTACTAAGAAGTTCCCACAGAATGCTTGCCCACAACTTCAACAAAGAAAGTTCAGTTCTAAAAACACTTTCCGGTCTTACTAACTCTAAAATGAACGCTGTCATCGTATGTGGCATCCTCCCATCACTCTAATCTTGGAGGAGTCTTTTGGAAAAGATTGACAAACAATGATGCAGATAAGCACATATTAAACATGAAAGTTCTGTTTAAATCCAATTCAACTATGATAAGGAAATACTTAACCTCGGATTCACTTTGATTTCAGTCTAGAAGCAGTACGACTCCATATAGTCTTTACTAATAACAGAACCCAGAGCAATCCAGAAACAAATTCAGACACACATAATTCATCTTGTACATAATCTGTCAAATTTATTGGCATTTTCACAATTATCTGAAATGAATCAAGGGGGAGCTTCACCTTGTCCATCCAAAATCTCAGAATTCTCCAACAACTTTAATGCAGATAGGGTCCCCGCACAAGTAAGGATGCTCAAATTGTGACTCGATAAGCTTTTTCTGGTTTTTCGTAGACTAGGGCTTATATAAAGACTATGGATTTGTACTTGCAAAAGCGAACCAACTGACTTCATTTTCAAATAACAAATTGGAAATTAGTGCAGTCAAACAATTCTGATGTAACCCACCGGTGGGTAGCTGCGTTGGTTGAAACCAACTCCCTCGCGTGAGGTCGAGAGGTCGAAAACCCATGATTCTAGCGTCTTAAGTGGGGGGCCATGGTGGTGGGGTCCTGTGCTAGTCCCCCCGAGGTATAGGGGCCCGGCGCTCCTGGTGCCTACCGGGCGCCGGGAGGGTCCGTGGTGGAGTCCTCGGTCAAAAAAAAAAAAAAAAACAATTCTGAAGTAAATATATTTCTTACTTCAACCATCCTTTCCCATATATATGTATGTAAAGTGATAGCATCCTGATATAAAAGGCAACCCGAACATCGGCGACAGAGCTTTAGTAGCTCATTGCTGACAGGTTCAAGAATTAATTCTTCAATAAGACTTCAAAACATGGGTACTCATCAAGTACCCTCAAGTAGGGTATTGGTATCCACAATTTTAATGGGGAAAAAGTACAAAGTCACATATTTTGCAGATTGCTATATGAAAAATGTAGAACTTGCATGGATAAAAGGTAACACAGATGTAACCAAATTCTCACCTCAGTTCTACTTCTAACATATTAGGTAAAGAAAAGATTTCTTCAATAGGCCTATTCACTTGCCCATAAAGTGCTGACTGTTAATGTGCATAGTTGCATAATCTATCTAAAAAAATACCATTCCAGAGTATGAAATAGCAAAATAAATAGACAGGATCAAATATCATGACCAGCATCACAATGCTAGCTTTTTCACCACTACGGACACTTCGAATTGCTGCTTTTATCATCCACATCATCTTCCGAAACATCTTCAGAGTTTCCTATTTCCCCCTACTTGGTGACTAGCTGACAATCCAATCATGCACATCCCGATCCACGAGGCATTTTCTTTGATACAGGATCATCGACATGTTTGAGCTGGTAATAGTGGGGAGCTATTTCCACCAAGCAGTCTGGCTTCACTTCGGTGACTTGTCTCATGTATGCTTGGGTTATTAGAACCAATTCATGATACACCACCCATCTCGGAAATGCATGTGTGAACCATGATCCTCGATGTATATAAACTGTCTGCAAAGGTTTCATTGTCCTATAAGATGCATTGTTCTGTAGTCTAGATGCATTTTTCTGTGGTCTAGCAGAGTGGGGGAAAAACCCAGATGTTATAGCCTTTTTAATGGCCTCTAAATCGTTCGAATGAGAAGTAAGTTCAATTTCAACCCTCTCTAAAAGCCCCTCCAACTGGTCTCTGACATCTCTAAGCACGCTTCGTACTCCTGACCTGTATGCAATTCTCATAGCACCACTGCCTGGAGTAATTAGTCTCCTTCCAGGAATTGCATACCTTAAGCAGAGCTATGTGGTCTCCCACATTTCCAGTGTGGAAATTCATTCGTGCACTATCTGCATCCGCAAGGCGTTATTTGCCTTTAGGACGATAAAAATATCGAATTTCCAATAGAAAGCACAGCAGCAATGGAGATTATCTCGTCCGAGCACTTGTAGTCTCGTCCGAGCACTTGTACTTACCCAATGCAACTATCATTTTAGATAGCATGGGTCAAGTGGAAACCGAGCCATCTGTGTACCTGCCTTTGTCATCTCGCCTAGCTTATCCAATGCACCAAGAGCATAAAGCGGTTCTGAGGCTTTGAGTAAGGATTCATCCGGCGGTCGATCCATAAAACCAAAAGATAGTAGATCACTAATGCCAAGGCTTTTTAGTGTCAAGACACCACTAGCAAGGTTGGTCCGTTGTACATCTGGGGCAGTGTTATCTTCTAGATCAGTTTGACAATTGTGTAACGTGTACAACCGCCGGAAACACATACCTCTACCTGTTCTTCCAGCGCGGCCAGCTCTTTGCATTGCTGAAGCTTTGGAGATTGGAGTCACTTGCAGTGATTCCATTCCTGTCCTTGGGTTGTATGATTTCATCTTACAAAAACCTGGATCGATCACATCGCTTATTCCGTCGATTGTTAATGATGCCTCAACAATATTTGTTGCAAGGACCACCTTACGAGCACCGTCTAGCGTGGGTTCAAATACTTTTGCCTGAATATCTGTACGCAAATTAGCATCTATCGGGCATATCATGAGTTGAGTAATTTTGTTGCCGAAACCCTTTATTTATCCTATGCTGCAAAAGCTCTTCTGCTGATTCAATTTCCTCTTGACCAGTTAGAAAAATCAAAATATCGCCGCGCGGTCGCTCTAAATGTATTTGAAGAGCAGTAATAATAGCTGCATCCAAGTAATCTGCTTCAGGTGCACTGGTGTGAAGAATTTCAACTGGATACTGCCTTCCTAGAAATTTAAATATCAGGGCGGAGTCAAAAAAATCACCGAGCTTCTCCGCATCAAGGGTGGCACTTGAAATAAGCAACTTGATATCAGGCCTAAAGCGAGCAACATCCTTTACTAATCCGAAAAGAGTATCTGTGGAAAGCGTTCTTTCATGGGCTTCATCAACCATCACCACACTATAGCTAGCAAGTTCACGCAGGAACTCACGCAACAACATTCCATCTGCCATGTACTTCAATACCGTCTTCTCTGAGGTGCAGTCTTCAAAACGAATAGAATAGCCAACCTCGTGGCCAATCTTTACACCCATTTCCTGATAAACACGAGCAGAAATTGAGGTATCTGGGTGATCTTCCCAGAACCAGTTTCTCCGACAATCACAAGAACCTGATGACCGCAAGTAACTGCTCTCTGTATGGATATGTAGGCAGACTCTTCCTCTCCTCCTCGAGCTTCTCCAATGCAGTCTGTGCCTCGGGCTCCTCGATTGACTCGGCAGCTGGCTCATCAAAATTCTCCCCAGCCATCACATTTTACATTATGAACTCTACCTGGTCCTCAAAAACATACTGATAGTCATTACGGGTTTGCTTTTTATTCTTGGAACCAGATTTAAGAGTTGCTTTTCCACCCTGGCAGTAGGTTAAATGGGCTTGATCTTGAAGGTTCCACTAAGTTTAGGGCGTCGCCTCTCTATTAAGGTCAAAGTTAATTTAGCGCATCGGATCAATTTTGATATAACCCAAGAAAAAAATTGAAAAAAATAAAAGGAAAACAGAAGAAAAAGAAAAAGAAAATAAAATTCATAAAAATTATTTAAATTTTATTAAATTTTATCTACATTAGCAACAAGAGAGCCACGTAGGTAGGTCGGCACCCACGTCAATAATTTTTTGGCCAAAATTGATCAAATAAACTTAATCGACAAAACGTGAAAAGATTTAAGAATCAAATAGTAAAATTAAAAAGATTTAAGATAAAACTGAAATAAGTTTATGATTTTTTTTGACAATTTTCTCGATTTTTCTTTGCAAGTAGCGATGGCTTCTAAATTATTCCGAAAAAACAAAAATATTGTTCCAGAAGCTTCTCCACAAACTTCAAAGTTCGAACTCCGTGGGCCCCTCAATTGCCCGAGCGTGAAATTCCACGTGTCCGAAAGTTACTGGCGGTGATGGATGAATCGAAACACTCCTTCCAAAGATTGACGGAGTAGTACGTCACGTGATGACGATACTGCCCTTGGTAGTTTTCAATTTTGAATGGACGGCTAGAGGCAGCGTAAAGCTATTGGCCGTTCGTTTCGGTGGGTTATCATCGAAGGAAGCCGGGTTTTTCTTAAGAAAACTTTCATGGATAATTCGAACTTTCCGCTATTACATCAACAGCCCCCGAACTTTCAAAAATTACAGATTACTTCTTTAATTTTTTAAAAATGTCACATAGTAGTCCAAAAATTTTGAAAAGTAGTGTACCCTCCACTAAAATGCATACTTCCCAACACACATAAATTTTCCACGTTGGACCTATCTAGCAATCGTATGCCACGTATACAACTTCACGTGATATTAGATGTAATTTTGACGGACAGTATACTTGAGTTACGAAATATCAATTTGAATTTTTGTCGGACAAACGTTCATTTAGAATACATATGTTATGAGATATCGATTTGAATTCTCTCTCTTTTTTTAAAAAAATTTCTATTAGTATTAAACCTAAGATTAATCAATGCAGGTTCTGCATAAAATATGAAACACATGAATCATCCATTGCCCAAGTGCACAGCACCCAGCAAACCAACCTAAAAGAGAAGACTTTGTCCAAAACCAACTAGCCCCACAAAAAAACCATCAAAAGAGAAAGAATATTCCCAACCCAATAGTGCAAATAATATAATACTAACAATAATCATACTAATAATAATAAGATTAGCCTTCTGGGAGCCTTATCCAATTCACATTGTCTCAGTCTCATCCACTATGAAAAACCTCCCTCAAGAATATCCTTGCCCACCAAGGTTTCAAGAAATAGAACAAGAGTTTTAAACTCAGAAGCTGCCTGAGAGAGAGAGAGAGAGAAAGAGCATCAAGAATGGCCGACATAGCAATCCTGGTGGCGGAGGAACACGAGAGGAGGATCCAGAATTGCCCGAGGATGAAGCTGAAGGTTGAAGAAGGTGGTGTGGGTGATCGGTTTCAAGGGTTGAGCCTGCGTGTGGTTTCTTCTTCTGTGTCCCCGTTTTCAGAGAGAGTGAAGAAGAAGATGATGGGAGAGGATAAGAAATTGGAGATGGTGAGGTGGTTGTCAAAGCCCAAGAGCCCCTTGAGTCTCGCAGCCTCTGATGGATTCTTCTCTGCTTGACCCTTCCTCCTCCTCCTCCTCTTGTTTGAATTTGTATGTTGTAGATCCACTGAAGATTGTAATTAACTTTAATTTGAGAGGAACTCTTTATTTTGAGCTGCTTTTTCCAATGGCTAATGATCTTCTTCTTCTTCTTCTTTTGTATTTTCCTTCTGCCCCATCTGTAATTATCGAAGCATATAAAGATTTTCATACTTCTTCAGTATTAATTAGCTCAACTATATGGTAAGATTTACTTAAGAATAATTATTCTGTTCATGAATAGTTAGACCTTATTCTTTTTCAGCCCATCATGTTGGCCCTATTATCTCTCGTCGAACTATAGTTTTGAAAAAGCCCAAATTACAAAAGAAACTAGAAGCCGAACATTCAAACAAGGTAGAGATTTTCTTATTTAATGTTTCCTAGTTTGATATTTCTTAGTTTTTTTCTTGGTATAATGATATTTCTTAGTCTTAAGTTTCCTAATTTGATGTTTCCTAGTACGATATTTCCTATTTTAAGTTTTCCTAATTTATTTTTATCTTTCCTAGTTTAGTATTTCCTGGTTTAAGGTTTCCTAGTTTGATGTTTCCTAATTTAGCAATCTAGTTCATTTATAATTAGGAAAAAACTTGTCACGAAAGTACAATTGAGTGCTAAATTTTTTTAAAAAGTGCAATTAAGTCCTAAAACTTATCAAATTGGTACAATCAAGTCATTTCATTAACTCTGTCCAATTTCGCTAATGGAAAATGCTAGTGAAAAAGCCCAAGACCAGCAAAATACCTAAATAAAAAAATGTCATTTGTCGATTGACCAAGGTAACCTGAGACCAAGGATTATACTAAGGAATCGAACCTATGATCTTCAAATCAAGTCACGCATCACTCGACCAACCATCCAATTGATAGAAGTATTGCGTTAGTTTCTTGGTAAGAGATGGCACTAACCAAAGAAATGAGATGTCGATTGTTGTCTTTTTCATTTGAACTTTGCTGGTTTTTGAGACATGTTTTTGACGATTTGGCAAAATTTACATATGACACAGCATTGACATTTTGGTTTTCATTCTATATTTGTATGAGTGTTGTGTTGAACCCACTAAAAACATTTTCTGCCCCGTCCTCCATCGAGAGGACTGCATCCTAGCGGGGCCGTCATGACCTTATACTGCAGTTGTTTTTCTTGTGTGTTTATTTCGGAAAAAAAAAATCACGATAAAGGAAATTGTTTTTGGAAAAGTTATTTTTCAGGAAAATATTTTCCCTTTCCTAGATTAGAGAATTCTTTTTTGTAGCTTTAAGCATTCATATTTTCTTCGATTGTAAATAGTTTTCCATTAATCATTCTCATCAAACCTAACTCGTGACAGTTCATAAAATTAATTCACACAATTTTTTTTTCACTTAAACAAGCACACCCTTTTGCCTCCCCCATAAACTCTGTCATTTGCTCAACAAATATCGTCTTCTGTAGCTTTGCGATTTGCTACGGTCAAACTTCCTTGTTTACCCAAAAAGGCATTCATGAAATTCAAGGAAAAAGTACAAAAAAAAGTCTAAAATTTATTACATTCGAACAAATTCAGTCATAAACTTTTTAATTGGATTAATCTAGTCATAATTCTTTTCACGTTGGTACTAATTGAGTTCATCCAATCAATTCTTGCCAAAAGTTGACGACGTGGACGTCGGCCTTCCTACGTGGCGCGATCGGCACTAACGTGAAATTTTTCCATAATTTTTTTAAATTGAATTTTCCTTTCATTTTGGTCTAGTGCTAGCAAGCCTTGGTCGGCTGCTGGCAAGGCCCTCATCGAGATCTAGCGTGGGCCGTGACCCTAGCCAGCAGCCGACGAGGGCATAGATGAGGATTGCGAGCGACCTTTACTAGGTAAAATGAAATGAAACAAAGAAGAAAGGAGAAAAAAAAAAGCCAACAAACAATAAACTTGGAAGCGATGTGTGTGTATGCATATATTGCAAGTAGCTCTCGATCACTTATTCATAAATAAGATTGGTGGAAAAATTATCCAAAATAATGTCATAAATTTATTATATTGTCACTAATTCAATCATAAACTTTTTAGTTTGACCAATGTAATCCTAAAGCTTTGATGATTTCTCAATGTAGTCTATTCGGCTCATTTAGGCTAGTAACATGTGAATGCCACCATCGTATGTGACACGGCGGTGATCCGACATGTCTAACGGGGTTCAAACGACATCGCTTTGAATATTTTTTTTATCTAGAATCTTTCCTTTTTTAGGGTTTATGATTTATGATTTCATTGGCCAAATTAGTTTCAAACGGAATAAACGGTCGTACAATAAATTTAGGGTTTTTTGAACAATTATTCATAATATTGGATGTTGAACTCATTGGCGACAAGCATAAATCAAAAGAGGTCGAAGAAAATTGGGAAAATTAGAGTCCTAAACCTATTACAATTGTGCCAAATCAATCTTAAACCCTTTGCATTTGTGCCAATTTAGTCTTTCCCGCAAACTTTAGAGCCCGATGCCGACGTGAATCTTGACCAGCGTTGATGTGGAAGTTGGTATTAACGTAGACAGTTTTAATAATGTTATAGTTTTTAAAATTTTTTTTATTATTATTTTCTTTTTTCTTCTTTTTGTTTTCTTCTCCTCTTTTGCCCGATCTGCATCCCCAGCCTCGATCCGCAATTTACATCGCTTTTTGCTTAGATCCTCGCCATATCGCTCCGCCACATTCTCGTCCCGATTCTGCTCCCCGTTGCACCCCTGTGCTTCTGGTTTTTTAGGGTTGTGTTTCGGTCTTTCTAGGTTCCGTCCTTCTTCCTTTTTTTGAGGTTGGGATCTGGTGCCTTTGTGTTCTTGGGACTTGTGTTCGCAATGTGCCAGATGCGAGGTTGAATCGGCGGGGCCAGAAGGCGGTGGCGGCTGGACAGCCGGCCGACCTCAACAGGTACGAAGACCCAGCAATCAAAACGGCCAGCAAAAACAGATCCAGATCTACCCATCTGACGTTCCTTTTTGCCTTCTCAGCACCAATCTGGTTGAGCTACCGATCTAGGCGAGCTCAGCCGCCATGGTGCCCCAGCCCGAGCTCACCAAGCCATAGTGAGGTCGGCCTCGCCCAAATTTAGCAAGATTGACCCTCGCTATCGTCGGCGAGCTCGCCCACAGAAGTTGGCGAGGCTCGGCCTGGGCAAGGTCGACCTTGCCCTTGCCGGCTCTGCGGCGGCTAGCCGGAGGAAAGAGGAGAAGAAAACAAAAAGTAAACAAAAAGTAAAAAATAAAACTAATGAAAAATAATAATAAAAATATTAAAAATTATTCATGCTAAATTTACATCAAGACCGCTCAATGTTCATGTCAAGATCGGCAAGCCAAAGTTAGTCGGAAGAACTAAATTGACACAAATGCAAAAGGTTTAGGATTGAATTGGCACTATTACAATAGTTTTAGGACTTTTTTGGTAATTTTTGCAAGAAAATTAGAACCACAAGTTAATGTAACTATCTCGTTCTAGAAGGGCAAATCCTTTTGTACAATTTGAGAATCTTCGAATAAATAACCTACTTATATAACAAAAGGACTGTCTGATTGCTAATACCATTTCTCTTAGGACAGAAGCATATTATGTTATGCTACTTTATAACCCTACCAAATGTACAAATGATGATCACCATTGTGCAAGATACCCTGGAAATGACGCATATGTTAGGAATTTTCTGATACGGAAGCGTGAGGATATCTATCCTTCATTTGAAAATGTGGAAATGTGATTAAAGTTCTATTGGACTGACCCATTGTTACTTCTTCTGTCAACTCTAATGAGGCAAGTCAACCATAAGTGGTGACCACATGCGACCATAAAACCTACTCCTGCCTCAAGACTTCGGAATCTCTTCTCCTGGTGCAACTTCCAGGTTCCTGGATACTTCTGTCCTCTCCCTATTCTCTTCATCTGCATGATCAAAACTGATGCCCTGAAGCTTCTGCATCTTCTCTACCTTCATCTTCTCAATCTTTTGGATCTTGAATTTTCATGGGCAGGTGCAAGATCGGTAGCTGAGAATACTGCGCAAGAATGTTGGGGACAAGGAGAGAGCATCCTCATGGGACTGTCACTGAGATTTTCGGCTTCAACTGTTCTAGGTTTGTCGTGATGAAGATGGGTCCTGGCGAGGAAGAGACACTCCCAATTTGGCGAATCGGGGACTTTGTGGTCAACCTGTACGTTCAGGCTGTGACTCACATCATGATGACTACGTGCTGCGTCTGCGACCTCCAATGGCCGATGTCGAGAGACTCTCTGGTGATTCGAATAGGAGAGAGAAGCTTCGCGTTTGTGATGCTGGGGCTTATCTATGGCTTCCAGCTTCCTCCAGTTTGTGATGAAGATACGGTAGACACTCTCGAGAGGGTTTTCATCAAGTTCAGTGACTACACCAGCCTCCTCGATAATGGAGCAAATGGTAAAAAAAAAAAATCCTCCTTGCCCTAGCTTTCTTCTTTTTGCATAATAGGACTTAATTTGGTTTTTCTTGAGCACAAACCTTAAATGCCAACTTTTAGTTGACATGGTTTTTCTCTTAATAATGAGAAAATTTAGATATTCCAATAGTCTCATAAGTTGTGTTGAGAGACACGTTTGAGTTATGTTAGAAAAAATCCCAAATTTGAAAACTAGTGTCATGTGAAGCAGCTTAATATATTTAAGTTGACTCATAACTTATTAGCTTAAGTTTTTGAGTGAACATGAGTTCAACTGGATATATTGATGGACTCGGATTTGAACTTTCTTTTAGCGATCACCCCTGGATGAAGGTATCGGGCTTCATTAGCATGCTCACAACAAATGGTATCAAAGCTAATGACAAGTTGAGATATCTTGATGCGGAATGATACCTTAGTTGAGATATCTTAAAGGTATCGAGTTTCTTTTGCGTGCTCTTAACAGATTGAAAGCATGAAGAATGTGTGTGTTTCGTGTCTTTATTGTTAATCTAGTTCACGGATTTCTGTTTATCAATATATTCAAAAATATGATGCACCAAATGAGTCATGAGAAAAAACATGTATGACTAGCTATGACAACTTTTTGTTCATTAGTAGCCTAATAAACGCATCCCTTCTAGATGTGAAAGAGATGTCGTTTGTTTGCTCTAGAATTATTATGTTCTCTAAGAGGAAGATGCTGTTGGATAAATCATAGTTGATTGTCCGTCCTAGTGGGCTTTTAATTCTTACTTTTGACTTATTTACAATCTTGTATCTCAGGCATTTTGACTTCTTTTCATACCCGAAAATCATGAAAACCTCAATTGACTCTCAAATGTCGACATGTCAATTCACGTATTGTATTTGCATAATTTTATCATAATTTAAATTCACATGTAATTTAAAACTCAAAGTGAAAGAAAAAAAAAGTACTTCTTGCTTAATATTTTTTGACACATGCATTTATTTTAATAGCCAACTTTATTATTCAAATTCACTTGACAAACGGATATGAAATTGACTCTAGAATTGTAACAGGCTATCCATTTCCTGAATACGAACAAACCTTTTGGTCAACAGTACGACCGGTCGTTGAGGGCATCGCACGTGTGAAGCTGGGAAAGAAGTGGCGACTGATGGAAGGGAATCCAGCAACAAGCTTGTCAAAGGTTGTCAGAACATCGGCGACCACCAAGACGGTCAGCAACGCTATCGTCGCCGGCCTCTTGAAGCCCACGCACGTAGACATTGCCGTCGTGAGGATGGCGGACCGACACAGGAGGTACACCGATTCTGAAGAAGCATTTTCTTCCATTTCGGCCATAACCGACGTCGTTAATTCCTTGGAGGCGGTCTGGAAGATCACAGCCGGCGATCGACAAGCTCCCGAGGTTGCTGACAGGGAAGATGGCTCGGTGAAGACATCGCGAATTAAATTATGGAAGTTGAGCCAGCTTGGCCTTGCCTTTTTCTTGCGTCAAAAACCAAAATTGCTTTGCTAGGCCAATTTGAAAATTTAGTGATGAATGTGGAAGGATAATAATGATGGAGCATGCATGCGTTGGAGTCAAATAAAGTATTTTCGTCCATGCGATTTATGTTTTTCAGTAGGCAATTAGTAGGTTTTTCGTGCCGATTATTATAATTTTACGTGATTGCTCTCGAAATTATATTTTTTTGCCCTACACCTAGTATTTAATCGTGTTAGTTATTGATCTAACACTGAATATCGAGATAAATTCACCTGGAGTGCCATAACTTTCGTACGACGCTCACTTAAATGCCATAACTTTTCTTTCGCTCACTTAAGTATCATATCCGAGTAAAATTGATCACATGAGTGTCATTTCGACAAATCGTCCTACGTGGTATTTTTTATTTTTTTAGTCACACATGTATTTTTATATTTTCTTTATTTATTTTGAATCTTTTTCTTATTTCTTTTGGCATTTTGCTTTGAATCTTTTTCATGCATTTTGAATCTTTCACTGGCAACCCTCACCGGATTCATGGCCGGTGAGGGTTGCCAATGACCCTCATTGGCCAAGGGAGGGAAAATGCAACATAAAAAGAAATATTAAAAACTTCTAGAAAACAATAAAAATGTCAAAAAAAATTATTTTAGCGGTGCCACGTCAAATTTTTCGACATCCACATAGGATTTTCGACGAGGCAAATCACCGATGGCACTCAAGTGATCGATTTTTTGAATTTGTGGCATTCAAGTGAGCGAAAAAAAAATTATGACACTCAAATGAGCGTCGTACACAAATTATGGTACCTCTAGTGTACTTATCTCTTAAATGCCCCAAACATTCCGAAATTCCTCATCGAAAACGAGGTATTGTCACTTGCATATTTATCATTCTTTGAGGCTACAGTTGATGGCTGAACGTCTTGGTTGGATAGAACAAGGTTGAAAAAAATAAAAATTCGGATACGATAGTGATGAATTTGTAATATCTTATAAAAGTGTTTAGTAAATGTCCGGATAGCACAAATTCTTCTCTCTCCCCCTCCACCTTCACATTGTCGTCAGCCCGACGTTGGGATTGCCTTCCACCGCTACTTGCCAAGCCGCTGTTGATATTGGCTCATCTCGCCTTGCCATCACCGATTGTCGTGTGGTGCTCCCTATAGTCGCCCAGTTGGCCGCCGTCTCTATCCCATCTTGATCCTCGACGTTGCGACCCTTATGGCCTCGATCGCGTTAGATGGCGTCATCAGCCTTGGGAGACACCAGATGATCTCTGAACCTCCTGTTGCCCTCCAAGATCTCCATCAACCCGTTCAAGCATTATTGCAAGTGACACGGCCCGGGAGTTTCGTGTCCCTTGAAGGATGTGGGGGATCGAACGACTGGTGTTGTCGGGCCCTTCCACACTCGTAAATCTTGAAGTGATGTTTATTGGTGTTAAACATAGTGAATGAGTGATGCAAAGAGAAAGAGATAACTGGATTCTGGTAGTGGTGTCAAGACGGTTTGTGCTAGAAGTTATAGAATTAGATAGAATACATTCCTTAGGAGCTTTAAAGGCGGGTTTAGCTTCCCGTGTATAAACCGGTAACGAGCTGATGTCGCTCTCCCGATAAGGCCATGGCGAGCCGAAATTAGTTGTTGTGCCTAAAGTAGTCTACTATCGCTCGATACAAAGGATGCTCGAGCTAAGTTGGACATGGTATGACCCGATACGAAAAAGATATTCGCCTGAGTGTTCCATGGACGACTAGAGAAAAAGGGTTGGCCTGGTTTTAATCGACTCGCCGGGCGCCCCACGGGGCGATTTCGTGGCCAAGGAATTTCTGTGCCCACGACAATTGGTATTAGAGCAAGAAACCCTCCAATAAGTTTGTGAATCGGAAGAAATTTGTGGCCTACCCGGTACTACGAGTGTGGAGAGTGAATCGCTTGGGCTAACACAAAAATAGAAACAAATGGCTCGGACAATGTGCAGCTCTCGACTTGCTTCGAGGATGCCAATGGGGGCACAGGAAGAAATCGGTTCCCCACCGAAATAGGAAACATTCCTGGATCGAATTCGACAAATCTCAAGATAGGTCCTTTGCCATGTTTAGAAAAGGAAAAACCCTATATTGGTTAGCTAACACAAAATAGAGAAAAGAAAAAGCCTATTAGGGAGATAAATGGTTCTCTTTGAACAAAAAAGGCGATTGGCCAAAACGCCGCACTATGAAAGTGACAAAGTGACTACAAAACGGTGCTGCTAAACAAAAAGACAATTGGCCAAAAGCACTACACTAAGTCGCGGGAGTGACCCACAAACCCGAACGGCCATCAAAACAAAAAGGAAAGAAAAAAGCTACGATGTTGAGGAAAAATAGTTCTGTTGGGCGAGCGTGTGCTTCCATTGGAGGAAAAGGCGCAAGGAAGCGATAGAACCAAAGAACGAGGGCGTTACGAAAATGAGTGGGGGAGAAGGACACAAACCGGGACTTTCGTGTCCCTCGAAAGATGTGGGGGATCGAACGACTAGTATCGTCGGGCCATCCCACACTCATAAACTTTGAAATGATGCTTGTTGGTGTCAAACATAGTGAATGAGCGATGCAAAGGGGAAGAGACAACTGGGTCCTCGGGAGTGGTGTTAGGACGGTTTGTGTTAGGAGTTTTAGGATTAGATAGAATACATCCTTTAAGAGCTTTGAAGTCGGGTTTAGTCTCCCATGTACAACCGATCGGGAGCTGATGCCGCTTTCGATGAGGCCATGGTAGGCCGAAACTAGTTGTCATGCTTAAAGTAGTTTGCTATCGCTCGATACAAAAGATACCCAAGCTAAGTTGGACATGGTATTGCCCGATACGAGAAAAACATTCACCCGAGTTTCCATGGACGACTAGAGAAAAAGGGCTAGCCTAGTTTTGATCGACCCGCTAGGGGCCCCATGGGCGGTTCCGCGGCCAAGGAAGCCCCGAGCTCGTGACAACAAGTCGTTAGAAATTAAACGAAGTTAATATATTTTAAAATTACCGATTACGCAAGAGGTTATTGACGAAGTTGAAAAGTTGTCGATCAGCATATGGATGTCCGTTCGACTCCCAAGACAGATGCATAAACCAAGATTGGTATTTATTGTAGCAAATTTTTAAGTTTCATTACTATGTGAACTTTTCAAAAGTCTGTTCATATTCCTCTGTCTAGTTAATGCTTTGTAAATGCATCGTCAATGTTCGTGTTTCTAGGTATCTAATTATGAGTCTTTTAAGAGTAAGTTCAAAAGTCATGTAATAAGCCTATATGGAGGCATGTCTTGTAATATGTTATGGGTGAATTAAGGTGAAAATATAAGAAAAGCCGATTCGTCTCCTCCGTGTGTGTGTTTATGAGAGTTTCAACTTTACGTTATCCTCATCAAATTGGTATCAAGGTTGCACCTCTGAAGTTCAACAAATTTGTTTCATAACGTATGATTTGTGAACTTGGCCTCAACAAACACACAACTTCCTCTTTAATATCTCACCTTACCAAGAAGATTATGGTATATGGGCCACTAAAAGCTCTACTCGGAGCCCATGGTGCATCGGAAATTGTTAACTCAGGCTATGATGAGTTTGACGACAAAGCCACCTTGAGTCAAAATTAGAAGAATGCCTTGGAGAATGTTCGAGTAAAAGATCAATATGCCCAATCAATCATCGGTCAAGGTTAGAGAAGGTCTCGAATGTTGCTACTTCTAAGGAAACATGGCAGAACCTTCATAATATACACCAAGGAGTACAAAAAGCAAACGAGACAACAAAAAAACAAAGTCTTATCTGGTGATAATTCCAAAATCCCTATTGAAAGAAAATGTACTATATCATGTCCTGATTTGGTTTTCCAGGAAACGGATATCCAACATTGACTTGGAACTATTATTTTCCATTTGATTATCTAGAGAGCCTTTATGAAGTTTCTTCTCTAATCACAAGCTTCTCATCTGATCCTTTGTGCAAAAAAATTCTTGATTTTGAGCTTAACCCTCATGATGCTATTCAAGAAGGTCTCGATATTCAAAATGATTATGCAAATAAGACTATGATATTTGAAGAGATGGATGCACAAAACGAGCCCAAGAAAAGTGCTTTGCTACTCCATAATAATGACCAAGAAAATGGTTAGAGTGAAGTGGGTGTGGTGATAAGAGACTGTGACCACCTAAAATTTTCCCAATTCGATTAACGAGCGGGACGATTAAGGTCGAACTTGGATTAACTGTGATTATGATTTGGGGTTCATTTCTCGCAAAGGACAGTTAAGACCTTATTTTGTTAGCATCTTAGGGTGACGACCGATTTGAATCACAAAAGAATCGTTCGCGCTAGAAACTGTATGCGATTTGGGCATGAAGCCCTTTAAGCCGATTTGGCTCGCTCTCATTTTTCTTTCGCTCGGTGTACTCTCTCTCTCACTCACTCAAGCTCTTCTTCGCCCAAGCAAGGACCAACGACACCACCACTCAATGCCGGCGACGACGAGCTCTCATCCTCAGCTCCTTCGCCACTGCACCACCATCGCCGTTGCTGTCTGTCTTGCCGTCGCCCTCAAGCCCCGCGCGATGCAGAGAAGAGGAGGGAGTAATCGAGCTCATTTCTTCGTCATTTTAACTCCCATTTCTTCATGCAACCCTTCTAAGGCAAGTAAAGATCTAAACCTTACTACTAGATTGTTTAATCGTCGCTCGTTTAGTGTTAATTCGTGGTTTTGAAAATGGGTATACCGAAGAGGTTTTCGGCTTGCATGGGAGGGAAGATGCCCTTGTATATTCGATCCGTTGCTTGTTATAGCCTCCCTAAGTCTTGGGTAACTAAAATTTATGGCTGGGTCATTGAATTTGGCGTTGGTTTGGCGTGAATTGATGTACACCATGTGAAGGGTGTCTCGGCCGTGGACCTTGAATGACAAGGTGTGAGTTCATGAGATGCGGGTTGGTTCTCTTGGTTATGTTGTCGTTATTTAGCCTTGGGGGATTGAAATTGGGAATGGACCGCCTTGTTGATAGTTTGAATGGCACGAAATGCGAACTGAGGCCCTAATAGTCTTCGGCCGCGAGTGGCATAAGAGGTTTGTTGATTAAATATGAGTTTTGTTATCTCTGTTAGTACACATGATCTTGGGACCTAAGATTACTCGGGTTGTGTTAGTTTGCTTGGTTCGTTGTCGCTTGAGTAAGGGCTATTGACTCTTACAACATGACTGTTCGATTATGAGCATATTTGAGAGGTTGCTTGCGACATCGAATAAATTATCTGTTGATCTTGCCTAATCGAATGATTTATTAGATAATTTAGTAGTTTGATTAGATGTTTTCTTGCTGAGCTTAGCTCACCCTTGCTGGTGGTTGCCTTTTTTAGCTAGATAGATATATTGTCTATTCCTCTGCCTGCCAGAGTTATCTATCATTTCTGCACACCAGTGTGCATTACACGTACATGGGATGTGCGTACTTAGTCTGATCATCCATTTATGCGTTATGGGAAGCTGTGTACAACAACGACAATTGAGGTAGGACCACCGGAAGGAAGTATTGAGCACCAGCTTATCGCCATTTACGTCCGAGGCCAGGGCTAGTGGCTTGGGCCACTCCCCTCTCCCCTTGCTAGTGAGCGCAGTGATGGTAGTAGCGACGACGATAACGAGCGGCAGTGGAGTGTGGGTATGGGAGGATCAGTTGTACATGTAGGTTTTGATTTGTGATGACGCAGTAGCTACTTTTTACTTTGGCTGTGTAGCGATGTGTGGATGTCGATGGAGTACACTGTTGGTGGCAGTTGGTGATGTGGAGCTCTTATATTTTTGTCATGGTCTCCCAGATGTCTGTTCTATCTGTGGGTTAGTGATATTGAGGCCTTAACCTTAGGTGCTGTACCTGCCTGTTTTTGCATGCCTTGTATCTATCTTGTTTTGTAAGGTTTTTCGCATGCGCCCTTTGTTATATAAATAATACCAGAATAAAGCAGAGCATGATTAGTTAAGCAGGTGGCGGAACTGGGACGCCATATAGACGCACGAGAGATGAGTGATAGCCACCACAATTATCAATGGAGCAAATATCGCAGTACTTTTGCATACCAATAAATTGTGTACCAAAAGGGGCTCAATGTCGAGATGACCCTCATGGAGAAGCGATGTCAAGAGTTAGGCACTAATATCCTTTGATGGCCTCACTAGAAGTTGATGAGCCTCCAAAATCTCACTAAGAATGTCAAGGAAATGGAAGCACACTCAGAGAACGAGGAGCATCTCAAAAGGTGATAAATTTGCTTGAGCTAGAGAAAACATTAATAGAGGAATTCCCTGATGTACAGTTAGAGGATCAGAGAAAAAAACCGAGACAAATTTGTTTCAATTCAAACTACAAGAAAAGGAAAAGAATTTGGTTTAAAAGGGATGGTTAGAAATTAAGCCAAATTCATATAATTTGACTATGTCGATTATGCGAGGAAGTTATTGATGATGTTGAAAACTTGTCGATGACAACTCATGTTATCAATTGGCATGTGGATGTCCGTTCGACTCTCAAGACGGATGCACCGATCAAGACTAGTATTTATTTCAGTGTTACTCTTAAGTCATTATTAGGAATCGGATTATGAGTCTTTTAAGAGTAAGTTCAAGAGTCGTGCAATAAGCCAATATAAAGGCAAGTCTTATTATCATTTTGTTACGAGTGAATTAAGGTGAAAACATAAGAAAAGCCTATTCATCTCCTTCGTGTGTGAGTGTTTGAGAGAGTTTCAACTTCACCTTATCCCCATCAAATTGGTATCAAAGTCGGCGTAATTGTCGATGAACACGGTGAGGGAAACTCTAGTCGAGCAGCTTGGCCTCCATGAAACTTTGTTTCCACTATGTCGTTGTCACCGACGTGGTAGATCCCCAGCATGCGGAAGAGGTCGGCCGCAAAGGTCTTCTATACATCCTCTTCTCGAAGCTCGCGAACACTTTTTTTTAGCCAATTCCGAACGCTTTTACAATTATGTCAATTCAATCCATTGACCGATCAGTGCTGATGTGGCAAAAAATTAATAATTTTTTAATTTTTTTGGAATTTTGGAATTATTTTTTATATCTTTTTTGTCTTTTTTTTTATTTTCCTTTTTCTGGTTTAGACCCAACGAGGAGGCCACCAATGCCGGGTGAGGGCTCGACACCCTCATTCGCACTGGGCGAGAGTCGCAAGCCCTCGCCCGGGGGCAGCAGGAAGCGCTAAGCCTTAAACAGGAAAGAAAAGAAAAGAAAAGAACAAAGCCAAAAAAATTATTAAAAATATATATTATTAAAAAAATCACGTTAGCGCTAACTCATTAACTGGATTGAATTGGCGGAATTGCAAAAGTTTTAGGACTTAATTGGTAAAAAATATTTATGATTGAATTGACACAATGACAACAGGTTTAGGGCTTTTTTGGCAATTTTCCCTCCTTTCTTTCGCTGCTTTATATGTTGGACTAAACTTCGTCCGTGGCCATTCGTTCCTCATCCCATACTCAGGATTATCCACGAGCCAAGATCGAGGAGTTGAGGCACTGGCTTTCCCCTTCTAAGTTGCAGCTCAGAGGAGCGTCAAGGCGGACTTTGTTAATTGATGCTCGAAGGTGGCCACCTCGGTTGGTAGAATTTTGGTGTCGCAACATTGAGGCCGAAGCTATCAATCACCATCGTCTCGTTGACGCACCGAGTTTTGTTGAGGCGGCCGAGACGACAGAAGCGAGTAATGAGCACGTCGAAGACGCTTTTATAGGGGGAAGCCGTGGTCGAAGCTGGAGAGGGCGTAGAGGATGTTGTCCAGGGTGGAGAGGGAGGTCTCGAAATAGATTCCTTATTTTTAGGGATGAGTAGTTATAGATTTTGCACATATTCTACCTAGAACTTGAAAACTATCATTTGAAACGGGTTCTTCATTTTTTGGAATCTAGAACCTATCCTTTCATATATTCCAAGGTCTACCAAGGTTCTACATGTATTTTTAAATGGATGATTGCGGTGAATCATCACATTTAATGACCACAACTTTGCTACTACAATCTACTTAATCATAACTTATATTTAGACACACGAATAGATATAAAATATTAACAAATTAAAAATCTCAATCATAAATATTGCCGAAAATAGAAACCCGGACTAGTTGTTCTAGATTATATTCATCATTGGACACATTTGAATAGTGAATACCACATGATCGCACGAAGATATACATCAAGAAAAACAGCCTAAGTACACTACAAGTGTCAAAACTTGTGTACGACGTTCATTTTGTTATCAAAACTTTTAAAACAATTACTTAAGTGCCAATTTTTTTGAAAAATGATCATTTCAGTGCCAAAATTTTCAAAACGATCACTTAAGTGCTAACTTTTTTAAAAAATAATTATTTAAGTGTCAATTTTTTTTAAAAAACGACCACTTCAATGTTAACTCCACCGGGCCACGTCGCCTTAAATATTAATAAAAATAGCATGTGTCGGATTTCCGACAAGCCACGTCACTCAAATTAGAGTTGGCACTGAAGTGATCGTTTTTAAAAGAAGTTGGCACTTAAGTGATCGGTTTTTAAAAAAGTTGGCACTTAAGTGATCCTTTTGAAAATTTTGACACTAAAGTGACCGTCGTACACAAATTTTGGCACTTCTTATGTACTTTAGCCCAAGAAAAACACAAAAATTCCCTACAAACCTTAGAATTTGGAATTGGATAGATTTTAGGTTCTACCCTAGAATCATGCTTACCCTTACTTCTTTGAGATTAAATTTGTCACTTTAAACCCTTAATTGTGATAATGTTCACTATAGGCCCTCTTTTGAGAAAGCACTTCATTTAGGTTTTTATTTGAAATTTTTCCTTATTTCGATAGCTATTTTGTATAGATAAAGCTCATGTGGCTGTTCCGAGATGCTGACCTCAGCTTGGCAGAATCAACAGCGGATTATGACATGATGACATGACGTGGAAAATTGAAAGTCTCTAGTTTGGTTTAGCAACTTAATAAAAACGGTTTCAATTTGGTAAGCATCTCCCGGTTGAGGGGGCTTCCGCTTCAAGGCTACAAGACCAGCTACTTATGTACTCCTAGGAAAGCTTCCGTATCGGATTTACGCCGACTCCTAACGAGAAAATATAATGGTACGTGAGTTGTTGTTTCTGTCAATTTTCTGAAACTTAAATGACATCTTTATAGGAGGGAAAGCATGAACAGAAGTCGAAAGCAACTGGCAAATGCAAGCGAATAGAAGCTTCATCATGAACTCAAGGATGGAGTGAATGTCAATTGCTCGGCCAGGGTATGACACATTCATGGGCTAAATTCTCTAAAAAAACACTCATTTTAAAGTCTAGTCCTAATTTTGCTCGAATATTTTTTTATTGTCTAAATTAAGCCCTCAACTTTCACTCTAATCTCACATTTGGCCACGCGTACAAAAATCGCTACCAGCTTGCTCAAAATTATGAACATCAAGATATGTTAGAGGTTCATTATTAGAACCTACGTCTTTACCAATACCGTTACATTTGTAAGGAACAATATCAACCTTCCGATATTGATAATTTTGAAGAAACTAGAGGCGTCCGGCTACAAGCAACGGTTGGTGGCGAGGCCAAGCCTCGTTGTCATCGCCTCGCCAACCCGGATCTAGCCAGGTTGAGCCACGCCCGGCGTAGCCTGACTAGATGATGGCCAAGTCGAGCCTCGCCATGGCTGGATGAGGATTGACCTCGCCGATCGCCTAGAGGAAGAAAAGGGAAGAAAAAAAAGAAAAAGAAAACAAAAAAGGAGATATAAAATAAAATTCAAAAAAATAATAATATAGTATGTCGTCGAACGGTCAATGTCCATGTTATGGTTAGCAAGTTGAAATTAGTTAGATGAACTGGATTGACACAATTGCAAAAGGTTTAGAAGTTGAATCGATAAAAAAAAAAAAGACTAAATTACCACAATTGCAATAGATTTAGGACCGTGTTGATAATTCTTCCTTTTTGTGTGGCCCCATGGAACTAGAAGTTCCCATGTTCATTGGGAATATTAAAATGAAAATCCCCTAAATAATTGGCTGTTTAGCTAGACAAGACCCCCATTAAGATATTCACCGGCCCGATCCAAACAAATTTGGATTCGGTGCTTTGGATTTTGACCCGTCACCTCAGATTTTTGGTAACTATCTGATACTTAGTTGAACAATTCAAGGTTCAATGCTATCCCTTGTTTTATCAGATGCTAAAGCTTGAAGTAAGATTTTAGGAGGTAACGAAGAGAATATAGTATCTGAGCGTTTATCGATCCCAAAATTAACAAGCCGGTCGGAAGCGAAGCGATTTCTTTCTCGAAAGTTATATTGCACTTCGAACTTGAAGCGAGAGCGCAACAATTTTCTGATATATTTACACAAAGCAAGATCGCCACTATCAATCATAAACCCTAAACTCATAATGATTTCGAGAAAATCAAGTTGTTTATTGAAATTGAGTCCCGACACAAAACCCAAAGTTTCGCTTGTATCGGTGAGCATATTCCGAAAATGCGGAAACCGATTTTTCTTACAAACGACTAAAAATATTTTCTAGTTCGTTTTCGGTGTTTCAGCCAAATACTTGAAACTATCATTATTTTCCTAAAAAATGACTTCTTGGAAAACATTTTCCAGAAACGCCACATTTATCGCGAAACAAACAGAGCCTTATAAAATAGCAACCGTGCTTTTCTAGTGCGCATCATGCTATTTGAAGGGGCTAAATTTCGAATGGTCTCATAAACAAGTACTTTCGAGACACTATTTAAGCACATATTGTCCTGAAAATTTTAACGAGGCCGGATTTAAATTTCAAACCGTTGATCGTGTACGTCTCGAAAATAATCCGCACTTTAAAATAAAATCGCCAAAAAAGAAGGGAAAAAAGGGTATGAGAAACACTTTTTTTTGGAAGTGTAGCTTTGAGGACTTTAATCTAATGTTCACTATAATTGATCTAGATTGATTATTTCAAAGAAGTGGAGAAATGAAAATTCCAGGTGGTTTATTTTTTTTTTATTTGCAAGTTGCAATGGCTTTTCAAAATATTCCAAAAGCCAAAATATTATTTTAGAAACTTCTCCTCAAACTTCAGAGTTCAAACTCTGTGGGCCCTTCAAATGCCCAAGCGTGAAAATCCACGTGTCCGTAAGCTACTGGCTGTGATGTGACGGATGGCTCTGGAAGCTTCTTCCTAAGATTGACGGAGTAGTACGTCACGTGATGACGAAATTGCCCTTGGCATTTTTCTTAACTTAAAATGGACGGCTGTCGATAGCGTAAAGCTATTGGCCGTTCGTTCCGGTGGGTATTGGTCGGAGGGAGCCGGTGATTGCTAATAAACTTTTCATGAATAAACCAAAATTCTGTCGTTCCACGAACAGCCCTCCAACTTTCGAAAATTACAGATTACTGCTGTAAATTTTAATAATGCTAGATAATGGTCAAAGAACTTTGAAAAGCAGTCTACTCTCCGTTGAAATGACACGGGGATTTTTAAGTCGGATCTGTTATTCTTGACGTCGGATCTGCCTCTCGCAGTGGTATGCCACGTATGCATTTTAACGTGATATTACATGAAATGCCGAGGAACGGTAGATTTATGTTATGAAATATCAATTTGGGTTTATCTTTCGTGTGAGATGAAAATTAATTTGGAGTAAACATGTCGTCTCGGTTTGAAGTTCTTTTTTTGGAATTTTTAATGGTATTAACCTTAAGATAAATCGAGTGCCGACATACAAGCAGAACCTGCATCGCATGTGATATCCACCTATGTAGGTTCTGCATAAAATGTGAAACATATGAATCATTCATTCCCGAAGTGCACAGCATCCAGCAAACCAACCTAAAAGAAAACATTGTCCAAAACCATTTAACCCCACCGAAACCATCAAGTTAGAGAGAGAGAATATTCCCAAACCCATAGTGCAAATAATATAATAATTAACACTAATAATACTAATAATAAAAATAAGATTAGCGACATGGGAGACTTATCCATTTGACATTTCTCAGTCTCATGCACTATAAAAACTTCCCTCAAGAATATCCTTGCCCACCAAGGTTCCAAGAAAAAGAAACAGAGTTTTAAACTCAGAAGCTGAGAGAGAGAGAGAGAGAGCGTCAAGAATGGCAGACATAGCGATCCTGGTGGCGGAGGAGTATGAGAGGAGGATCAAGAATTGCCCGAAGATGAAGCCGAAAGTTGACGAAGGCGGTGTGGGTGATCAGTTTGAAGGGTTGAGCCTGAGTCTGGCTTCTTCTTCTGTGTCCTCGTTTGCAGAGAGGGTGAAGAAGACGATGATGGGAGATGATAACAAAATGGAGATGGTGAAGTGGGTGTTGGAGCCCACGAGCCCGTTGAGTCTCGCAGCCTCTGACGGATTCTTCTCTGCTTGACCCTTCCTCCTCCTTCTCTTCCTCTTGTTTGAAATTGTATGATGTAGATCCACTAAAGATTGCAATTGACTTTAATTTGAGAGGAACTGTTTATTCCGAGCTGCTTTTCCCAATGGCTAATGATGTTCTTCTTCTTCTTCTTCTTCTTTTGTAATTTCTTTTTCCCAATCTATAATTTCAAAGTATACAAAGAGTTTCATACTTCTTATATGAATTAGTTCAACTATATGATACGATTTACGTAAAAATAATTATTCTGTTTATGAATATTTAGAGCTTATACCCACTTCGTTTTTTAGCTCATCATGTTGCCCCTATTAATCTCTTGTCGAACTATAGTTTTGGAAAGCCCAAATTGCAAAAGAAACTAGAAGCCGAACCTTCAAACAAGGTAGAGATTTTCTTATTTGATGTTTCCTAGTTTTTTTTTTTTTTGGGGTCCAATTTTTTATGTCTCCTGGTTCGATATTTCCTAGTTTAACGGTTTTCCTAATTTATTTTATTTTCCTAGTTTCAAATTTTCAAATTTAAGGTTTCCTAGTTTGATGTTTCTAATTTGGTATGCTAATCGCTTTATCAATAGGGAAGAACTCGTCACGAAAGTGCAATTAAATCCTAAAACTTTAAAAAGTGCAATTACATACTAAAACTAACCAAATTGGTGCAATGAAATCATTTCGCTAACTTCATCCAATTTAATTAACGGAAAATGCTCCGTCCACATAGCGAGCCTGTCACCACAGCCTCACTAGATACTAGTGAAAAAGTTCGAGACCGACAATATACATAAGTCCAAACTTGCCATTAGTAGATTGACCAAGGTAACCTGAGATAAGGAATCGAACCTATGACTTGCAAATCAAGTCTTGCATCGCTCGATCAACCACCTAATTGATAGAAGTATTGCGTTAGTTTCTTGATAGGAGATCACACTAGCCAAGGAAATGAGATGTCGATAGTTATCTTTTTCATCTGAACTTTGCTGCTTTCTAACTCATATTTTTTACGATATGGTAAAATTTAAATATGAAAAAGCATTGACATTGTGGTTATTTTCATTTTATGTTTGTATGGTTATGTTGAACCAACTAACTTGCTCTGCCCGTCCTTCGTGGAGAGGACTGCATCCCAGCTAGCCCCTTATAACTTATACTTTGTTTTTTCTTTTTAAGGGTGTGTTTATTTGGAAAAAATTTCATGATAAAGAAAATTATTTTTTTAGGAACTATTTTCTAGGAAAATATTTTCCCTTTTTTAGGTCAGAGAATTCATTTTCATAAGTTTAAACATTCATATTTTCACTGATCATAAATAGTTTTCCATTGACTAATCACTTTCATCAAACCAAATTTGTGACATTTCAAAAAATTAATTCACATAATTTTTTTAACTTAAGCAAATACACCCTAAATTGGAACTCAAACTTGTTTTGCCTCCTCCATAAATATTGTCATTTGCTCCACAAATTTCATCTTATGTAGCTTTGCGGTTTGTTACGGTCAAACTTCCTTGTTTGACCTGAAAGACATACATGAAAATGAATGAAAAAGTACAAAAAAATGCCATAAACTTATTGTATTGGTACAAATTCACACATAAACATTTTAATTGGATCAATTTAATCCTAAATCTTTTCACATTAGTACCAATTGAGTTTGTGAGATTTAGTTCTAAATCCGCTCTAATACCATGTGAGATTTTATGAGACCACCACCAACTGTTTCTAGAAACTTAGATCGTTAGATGAAAGCGTGTTTTAATATTCAATTGCAATAACAGAGTCCATCGGATCAATTTTGGTCGAAAATTGATGACGTGGACATCGGTGTTCTTGCGTGGCGCGATTGGCACCGACATTGACATTTTTCAATAATTCTTTATTAGTTTACATTATATTTGACTTGGAAAATTTTGAAATAATTTTTAATTAGTTTAATAAGTTGTAGTTTTTTTTTTTTTTTCTGTTCCTTTCATTTTGGCCGACGGCTAGCAAGACTTCTCCGGCTGCTGGCAGATTTGAGACATGGTGGAAGTTGGTTTTCCTTTTTTTTTTTTCTAGACAAAAAATGATTGAGACAGAATTTGGACTGAACCTAAATTTGAGTTTTTTTTTTTCCTTTTCTTTTGTTGATGTGGCTCATATTCATGATCAAACCACAATACCTTCCATTCCATGCAATCGCCGAGAGCAATGCGAGTCGCGACATATGTTCATAAATGTTACTAGCCGGCGAGGATGATCACTCTCAATATTCATGGAGATTAATCGAGTAGAAGGTTCTTAAAAGAAAATATGTTCATCAATGTTACTAGCCGGCAACATCTACGTTGGATACCCTCATGCTTGCCATGTGCAATTGCTTGGCTACTCTCTTGGTTCGCTCTCATGGAACTGCAAGTTCCCATGTTCTTTGGGAAAATTAAAATGAAAATCCCCTAAATAATTAGCATTTTAGCTAGACTTGACCCCATTGAAATACTCACCGGCCCTATAAAAAAATTGGATTCGGTGCTTTGGATTTTGACACGTCACCTCACATTTTTTGTAATTATTTGATGCTTAGTTGAATGTGCAACAATCCCGAGGAACTGGATGTTGATTAGAGAAAGATCAAAGTAGGTCTAAATCTGAGGTGTTAGATGTCTATAAAATGTAAATCCACGTTATTCCTACCTACCCCCATTCAGTCACTCGTGTTATTCGTGCAAATATTCTGTGGGAGTATTACCGTCTGTTTTAAAAGGTTGAACTCTTAAGTGAAGCATAATTTGATACAAGAAAAATTTTAAAAAAAAGACCCCCCAAAGTGTCATCGTTTTCTCAAAAAGAGCTTGAAGTGGACTTTATTTCAAATAAAGGGCTCGAAATATTCTCATTGTCTCAAATAAGGGCATGAAGTGTATATTGTTTCAAATAAGGACCTGAAATAACTATATTAGTCTTAAAAAATGGTTTGAGTTATTTTAGTTAGGGGCATTTTGGTAATTTACTATTTTATTTTATTTTTCTCTTTTTAAAGATATTTTGAAAAAAAAAAACAAAAACTGAAAAAATAAAATAAAAAATAAAACAAAGAACATAGACGAGGAGGTTAATAGCCCGCGGTAGTCGCCCGACCACTAGTGGGGCGCGGCTATGGCCGTTGGGGTCGCCGGCACCTTGGTAGGGGCCGATGACCCCGCCGACCGGAAGGCGAAGCCTGAGCTGGATGGCGCGACCCACCCCGATCTTGTCCGGATCGATGGCCGCGGCCCTTGGCCAAACACGGGCAAAGGCCGCCGCCCCACCCGGTGGGACGGCGGTCACAAGCGAGAGGTTAGTCCTCCGACCTGCTTTCTTCTTCTTCTTCTTTTCAACCTTTTATTTTTTGTTTTAATTTAATTTAACAAAAAATTAGGTTAAATTTATATTTTACAAAAATGCTCTTGATCGGCCGAAAATTCAGGCATTTCTTTGAGACAATAATGGCACTTTAGGCCCTTCTTTAAAATAATGTATACTTCATATTCTTATTTGAGAAAATAATGGCACTTGGGGCTCTTTTTTCAAATTTTCCCTTTGATATATAAATTATTTAACTTTTTTCCATTGTGAAAAAAGTTTAGGAAGAAGGAAATTGCCCCGTGCTAAAAAAATAGAGCATACTACGAGCCTAGAAGGTCTTATAGTGGATTTATAGATCGCAATTGAACCTGGGCATGGTGGGCGAAACGTCGGATCCTTATCGACTAAGCCAAACCAATTTTGGCCATCTACTATTATTTGTTATCTCTCTATCTCTTTATAGTATATACCAGCTTGGTTCTCTCTCTCTCTCTCTAGATAGATGCCGTTGCTAATTTTTAAAAGTCAAAAGAAATGGGTAACTTATTGCTTAAGGTGGAGAAGCTGAAAAATAAAAGATTTTTAGGGAAACCGTCTCTCCTTTGGAGCCTTAAAACAATGACCACAAACTCAATTAGATTTGTATTTTCCTTGAACTCCATCATGTCGGTTCCCATTCCAATATAAAACAATGACCAAAAGTTAGCACCGGCCTACCAAATGGAACAATTGGCATAATTGTAAAGTTTAGGATTCAATTGACAAAAAAAAAGGAGGGTTTATGATTGAATTGACACAATTGCAATAGATTTAAGATCTTTTGGTGATTTTCCCTTAAACATGTGTAGGAGCCTGCGTGATGATCACCTTTGCTCTCAATTATTAGGTGATCAATATTGATAATTTTCTATTAAACGTAGAGTGCCCATATGGACAACTAACATTGCCCAACAATTTAATTTAATCTTCAGCATTTGAAGTTACTGGCAGTCTAATTCCAATATCTAAATTTCTAATCCTTCTTCTTAATTTTTATCAAATAAACCCAAGCAATGGGATAAAAGTGCTTCTTGGAAGGAAAAATAAAAGAGTTTCAGACAATAGCAACTCTGCTATTTCTAGTGCACATAGATCATGTTATTTGAAGGGGCGACCATTATTCGAACCGTCTCATAAACATAGCGTTTATTGCGTGCGTCACGAAAGTAATTTATACGTTCCAATAGAGTTGCCCGAAAGAAGGAAAAAATAGATAGGAATGAGAAACACTTCTTTTTGAAGCTAGTTTTGAGGACTTTAATCTAACGTTCACTATAATTGATCTAGATTGATTATTTCAAAGTGGAGAAATGAAAAATTCCTTCTTTTTTTTTTTTTTTTGCGAAAGTTGCCACTACTTTCCAAATTATTTCAAAAATAAAAAAACATTTATTCTAGGAGCTTTTCCTCAAATTTCAGTGGTCAAACTATGTGGGCCCGTCAGATCCCCGAGCGTGAGTATCCACATGTCCGAAAGTTATTGGCGGTGATGGATGAATCTAAATATGCCTTCCAAAGATTGAGCGTGAGACTCCACGTCACGTGATGACAAAACTTCCTGTTTTTTTTTTTTCAAAGTAAAATGGACAGCTGCCCAAGCTTTGCCTGTTCGTTCCGGTGGGTATTGAGTGGAGGAAGAAAGGCCGACATACAAACAGAACCTGGATTGCGTGTGATGTCCACCTGTCTTGGTTCGTTATAAAATATGAAACATATCAATCATTCATTTCCCCTAGGGCACAGCACCCAAGAAACCAACCTAATACCAAAAACATTGTCCAAAACCATCCAACCCCATAAAAAAAACCATCAAATGAGAGATAGAATATTCCCAACACAACAGTGCTAATAATGATAATTAAAAAGTTAGCCATCTGGGAGTCTTATCCATTTCTCTAACTCAACCCCACTTCCCATTGTCTCAGTCTTACTCACTATAAGAACCTCCCTCAAGAATCCTTGCCCCACCAAGGTTTGAAGGAAAAGAGAGAAAAGAAGAGAGTTTTTAGCTCGCAAGCTGCCTATCACACAGAGAGAGAGGGGAGAGAGAAAGCGAGAGAGCATCAAGAATGGCGGACATAGCGATCCTGGTGGCGGAGGAGCACGAGAGGAGGATCAAGAATAGCCCAAGGATGAAGCTGAAGGTTGAAGAAGGTGGTGCAGGAGATCAGCTTGAAGGGTTGAGCCCGAGTCAGGTTTCTCCTTCTACGTCCTCGTTCGCAGAGAGGTTGAAGAAGAAGGTGATGGGAGAGGACAAGAAACTGGAGATGGTGAGGTGGGTGTTGGAGCCCAAGAGCCCATTGAGTCTCGCAGCCTTAGACGGATTGTTCTCGGCTTGACCCGCCTGCGTCTCCTCCTCTTCGTCTTGTTTGGGTTTATATGTTGTAGATCAACCACATACTGTAATTAACTTTTATTTGAGAGGAACTGTCTATTTTGAGCTGCTTTTCCCAATGGCTAATGGTGTTGTTCTTCTTCTTCTTTTGTATTTTCCTTTTGCCCCATCTGTAATTTCCAAGTACATAAAGATTTTCGTACTTCTTCCGTATGAATTACTTCAACTAGCTGAAAGGGCGCTCGACGAGTTGGCTGAGTTTCTTGGCGCTTAAACAGTTAAAGCGATGAGGTTCAAGTTCGACTTTCAAAGAACCGCATCTTGGGGACTTACCCAGTGGCATTGACATACCCCCACTATCCCAAAAAAAATAGTCCATTGCACATGAAAAATCTCCGTTATAAAAAAAAAAAATTAGTTCAACTATATGGTAGGATTTACCTAAAAATAGTTATTCTGTTCATAAATATTTAGAGCTTATTACACCCACTTCATTTTTCAGCCCATCATGTTGACCCTATTATCTCTTGTACAGCTATAGTTTTGAAAAGGCCCAAATTGCAAAAGAAACTAGAAGCCCAACCTTCGAAGAAGGTATCGTATGTTAAATGGATTTTTTTTATTTAATGTTTCCTAATTTGATGTTTCCTAGTTTGATATTTCTTAGTTTAAGTTTCCTAATCAATGTTTCCTAGTTTAAGTTTTCCTAACTTATTTTAAGTTTCGTAGTTTCATATTTCCAAATTAAGGGTTTCCTAGTTTGATGTTTCTTAATTTAGTATCCTAGTCTTTTTATAGATAGGAAAAAAATTTATTTTGAGTCCTAAAACTTTCAAAAAGTGTAATTAAATCATGAAACTCGTCAAATAGGTACAACCAAGTGATTTCGTTAATTCTGTCCAATTTAACTAATGGAAAATCTTCTGTCCACGAGGCGTGCATGTCACCATAGCCTCACTATATACAGGTGAAAAAGCCCAAGGCCGGTCATATACCTAAGGCCAAACTTGTCATTCATAGATTGACCAGGTTACCCTGAGACCTAGGATTATACTAAGGAATCAAACCTATGACCTGCAAATCAAGACTTGCATCGCTCGACCAACCACCTAATTGATAGAAGTATTGTGTTACTTTCTTGATAAGCGATGACACTAACCAGCGAAATGAGATGTCAATAGTTTTCTTTTTCATTTGAACTTTGCTGGTTTTTAACACATTTTTGTCGATTTGGTAAAATCCACTTATGAAAAAGCATTTACATTTTGGTAATTTTCATTTTATATTTGTATTGTTATGTTGAACCCACTAAAAACATGTCCTGCCTCGTCTTTCATGGAGACCTTATAAACATTCATATTTTCATTAATCGTAAATAGTTTTTCGTTAACTAATTACTTTCATTAAACCAAACTCATGACAGTTTAGAAATTAATTCACATAATTTTTTATAAATTTAACAAGTATTCCCTAAATTCGAATTCAAACTTGTTTTGCCTCCTCCATAAACTTCGTCATTTGCTCCACAAATTTCATCTTCTGTAGCTTTGCGGTTTGTCCCGGTCAAACTTCCTTGTTTGTCCCGAAAGACATACATGAAATTCAAGGGAAATGCACAAAAAAAAGTCTTAAACCTATTGCATTTATACAAATTCAATCATAGATATTTCAATTAGACTAATTTAGTCCTAAACCTTTTCATATTGGTACCAATGAGTCCATCCGACCAATGTTGGCTGGAAATTGGTGATGTGGATGCTAACCTTCCTATATGGCTCGATTAACACTAATTTGGAAATTTGTCAATAATTTTTTAAAATTGAAATTTAATTATATTTAATTATACTGTTTCTTTTTTCTTTATTTTTTTTGTCTTTTCACTTTGGTCGAGGGCTAGCAAGCCTTCACCGATTGTGCGCAAGGCCCTTGCCCAAGGCCTTCTCCGCCCTGCCGGCCTTGGGCTAGGCGGTCCTTGCCAAAATCTAGTGAGGGTTGGGACCATCACCAACGGCCAACGAGAGCCCGGGTCGGGGTTGCGGGCGACCTTTTCCAGCCCAAATGAAATGGAAACATAGAAGAAAAAAATAAATAACAAATTAAGAAACAAAGAAAAGAACAGAAAATAATATAAATTCATAAAACTACTAAAACATTATTTAAAGTGTCCTTGGTCAGCATCGATTGCGCCACATAGGATGGTTGGCATCCATGTTGCAATTTATGGCCTAAATTGGCCGGATAGACTCAATTGATACCAATGTGAAAAGATTTAAAACGAAATTGGTCTAATTGAAACATTTAAGACTATATTGATTCAATTAAAAGATTTAAGACTGAATTGGTACCAATGTAATAGGTTTAGAACTTTTTTAGTATTTTCCCTAAAATTCAGTATCGATTACTTATGCTAGTGGTAATGGTTCCATAAATAAAACTGGAAAGGAAGGTCCGTTCATAAGAACATAATGGTCACACCACCTGCAATATCCCACACACTTAAGCGATGTGATAAGAAATTAATCTATATCGCAAGTTTGTCGGGATTACTTATTGATAAATAAGATTGGAGGAAAAATTATCCAAAAAGTGTTAAATTTATTATCGGTGACTAATTCAGTCATAAACTTTCCAATTTGGCCAATGTAATCCTAAATCTTTGATAATTTTTCAATACAGTCCATTAGGCCCATTTAGGTTGGTAATCATTGACGTGGATGCGAACCATCTTATTTGGCACGGCTGGTGATTTGACATGTCTAAGGAGCTCAAAATCTGAAAGTTTTTCTATTTTTGTTTTTGTTTTTTTCTCTTCATCTTCCTGAATTTTTGGCCTTGCTGATAGCCCGCGCAACCTCACCAGTCGAAATTTCGGGAAGATGAAGGAAAGAAAGAGAAAAAATAAAATCATAACATATATATATATATTTGGAAGTGTCTCATAATGACCTCGTTTCAAGCCCCGCCAAAAATGTTATATCGTCGACTATGCATGTAGGAAGGTTGGTTCCGATTTGGACCCCTCATATTAGCGATTTCCGGTCTAAATTGGTTGTTGACTACATTGAAAATTCATTAAAATGTATATATTTACATTGACCAAATTAGTTTCTAACTGAAAAAACGGACGTACAAAAGGTTTAGGGTTTTTTGGACAATTATCCTTAGATTGGGTGTTGAACTTACATGGCAACAAGGCAAATTCGAAAGTGGTCGAAGAAAATTAGAACCACGAGTTAATGTTACTATGTAATTATAGAAGGGCAAATCCTTTTGTGCAATTTGATAATCTACGAATGAATAACCAACTTATATAACAAAAGGACTAGAACAAGATATATCTAGTTGATGGCTTATACCCATTTCTCTTAGGGCAAAAGCATATGATGTTATGCTACTTTATAACCCTACCAAATGTACAAATGATGACGATCATTGTGCAAGATACCCTGGAAATGATTCCCATCCTAGGAATTTCCAAATTAAGTAAGATGAGAGATACGAAAAATGACGCCCATTTTAGGAATTTTCTGATAAGGAAGTGTGAGGATATCTCTCTTACATTTGAAAATGTGGAAATGTGATTATAGTCCTATTGCACTGACCCCATGTTACTTCTTCTGTCAATTCTAATCAGGCAACTGAAATTGGATGGATAAGTTCGACCACATGCTGCCATCCATGAAACATACTCTTGCCTCAAGACTTCAGGATCTCCTCTCCTGGTTCAACTTCCGGGTTCCTGGTTACTTCTGTCCTCTCCCTAGCCTCTACATCTTCATGATCAAATTTGATCCCCTGAAACTCCGGCATCTTCTCAACCTTTTGGGTCTTGAATTTGACTGGCAGGTGCTGTTAGACATATGCCCTAAAGCAACTATGTAATAATTACATGTTAGGGATTTCAGTTGTACTTTCGATTTATTATTTAATTAATGGCAAAGACGTATTTATTCATTTGTCCAATTATTTAAATATATGAATAAATTCCATAAGATCGGTTGTATTTGGATCTATTCTTGAGACGTTAAGAATATGTGTGACGGGGTTCACGGTTAGACTGAATCTTTAAAGCTGTTCCCGGTCGATGGATCATTTAATGGAGATCAATAATCCTGTTGAGACCGGTGTGTTCTTAATTTCACCAATAGTATTGGATACTTAAGGAAATGACGAGTCACAAGTCATTGGGTATTGCGATGCCCGAGTTAGAACACAAGTGCTTGTGCCGGACAAGTTCTTGAACGTGACACAAATTGAACGATTAGCGACATGGAAAGCTTTTAGCGCGGTCAATGTCTAATTGTTCATGTTTTGGTCTTGTGTAAATAATCCTTAGACTTGAGGCACGAGTATTGACTTGTGTGTTGGATGGCTATGGTTCACAAGGATGCATATTGGCGGTTCATCGATTCGTCTCTGTACTTGATGGTCATAGTTCATGCACATACAAAGTCACACGTGTGCGCAAAATGGAATCTGTCTCCTTGTTACATGCAAGGTATGATGTCCTATGCGATCTAATTATGGCAATGTATTGAAATCCTCGGCCGGGGTTGTAACCGAGAATGAAATATTCATGTCTCGTATAAATGCATGTCGATTAGATTTGTGCATATGATCGAATTGGTGACTTGACAAATGTTCCATGGTCTTTGTTCGATCGGGATATAGTCGAGACCGAAGGATTGAATTACACTGTAGCCAAAACTGAAAGGTTCATTATGTTCTTAAAGCATTCACACCTTTGCGGGTAGTCATGAAATATTGCTAGATGTCACTCATGGCTCGTAGGACCTGGAGATTGATCGGGACAATCAATTCTCTTGGATGTTCTAATGTGTTAGTGCATGTCTTACTACTAGATCGATTGATGAACCTAGGAATGTCACACACCATAACCAATTTAGGATGACATTGAACGGGAAAGATGATATTGCAAATATGTTTGCAATCACGGCTATTGAATTAGTCGGACTGAAATTAGATTAAATATGATTTAATCTAATTTTTATTTTGGTCATGGACTACGCGCATTTGATGCACACGCACGTCCTAAATCGACACATATTGATGTGCCCGAAATTGCGCACATGATGATATATCTATTTAGATATATTGATTTGTCTATATACATATATATATATACACGATATATATATCAAATATGTATATTGAGAAATAAAATAAAAAAATTAAATTAAAAGGTTAATGCACACGGTCAGACCGTGTGCATTAACTTGTGCATGTTCTGCACGGTCAACAAGCATTGACCGTGCAGCACACTGCACGATCAGCAAGTGGTTGCTGATCGTGCAGCACTCTTGCACAATTAGCGAACGGTTGCTGATCGGGCGAGTGTGCAACGCACAGTGAGCGAGAGAAAAAACTGTTTTCTCTTAGGATGGCGTGCGTGGATATGGGTTAATATAAGAACAAAAAAAAATCTCTCTCTTAGTTTTTAGTTCGGGTGGTGACCAAAAATATCGAGAGCGCGGAGAGTCTTCTTCATAAAATTGCTAGCACAATTGTTGTGGAAATTATCCGCGTCGTCTTTTCTCGTTCGTCGTACGATTGGAGGTGTGTCTGAACTAGAGGCTCGACACTTGTGGGGCTCGGATCGAAGAACATCTGAACCTTTTCGTTTTCAAGCACGCTTCAAGAGGTAATCCGTTAACTCTATTCGTTACTTAAGATTTTCGATTGAAACGCACGAACTACGCCTCGGAGATACGTGTATAGGTATTTATTTATTTTCGCTGCGTATTTAATATGTTTTATTTGCCTATGCATGTTAAGAGTATCCCAACAGTGGTATCAAAGCCAATCCTTAGGCGTTTTCGTGCGTTTAGTTGATTTTAGTTCGTAGTGATTTTTGCAATGCTACGGCCAATTTATTTTTAGAGAATTGTTCTTTTTACGTGGCCGATAGAAATTGATTATTTTATACGATAAATTAATCAACATAGCAAAAATTAGAGCTAAATCAATTTTTGAATCAAACATCTATAGTTAGTTTTATATTATGTATGAATTCTGTAAAAATGATTCGCGACTACGAATCCGGTGGTGAGAATGCTACTACCGCTTAGAATTACGCACGTGAAATTTTTTTCACCTGCGTTAATTCTTTATGCGGCTTACGGTGCTCGACCATTAATATGATTAAATGCAGAATTTTTTGTGCCTTTCGAAGCTTTAAATTATGAATTTATTGCTCACGTGGAAGGGTGGTGATCATGGAAAAATTCCTAATCAATGTGATTGATATATGAATGAATGTATGATGATTATTGATATATTTTGGGTTGTAATTATTAAATGAAGGCTGCGTCCTTCTTTTATTTTTCATGTAATTTTTTTTTAGCATAGTTTAGCATAGCCAATTGTTGATGTAAATGCTACGAGGATTACGTGGAGGAGCCGTTAAGCGAGAGCTCTATGGGCCCGGTTCGCGAAGAGTTCAAGGAACCAATGAGCGAAAGCGGATCTCCAATATTAAAATATTAAAATGGTTAAATGTGGTCTCATTGGCTCGAGACCCATTAAACCATAATTCCATGATCACCACGTAGGATAGATGTTTATGCGTTTGACATCTATTTATTTATTATATTTTATGAGCATGTTAAACTGGTTAATGTGCAAAGTGAGACCTTTAATAATGACCGAAACCTCCTTAAAATAATATTAAGTCGTAACGGGTTTCGGACTCGTGGCCTTCCGTCGTCGTGGTTTGATCCTATATTATAGTGGTTGATTGATGGCTATGGATACATAAGGGTCAATTGCCATTCATAATAATGGACCACTCTATTAAGCATATGATGTTGTGGGGTTGGAGCCAAATGATTTTCAATAAGCGCTAGGTAAGGGGATCATTTGCGTTTTCAATACTTGCATGAGACGATGGGTAAGACTTAACTATGATCATGAGGTCAATAAGCGTCGGGTGAGGCTTTCATGGTCTAGAGGCCGGAGTTATGATTGGGACTCGCATATGATGCGTTGAATAAGTTGATTCACTCACTAAGTTTATAGAACACCAATAAGCTGTTAGGTGAGGTGGACTATAGGGTCAGGGGGACTCGATCCCCACTAGTAATCTTTACCCAACAAAGATTACCGTTTCCCAATTTAAGGAGTATGGGATCCGAATATAAATTTAGTGGGAGGCACTATTTCATTTAAAGGCCAAAATGAAATAGTTATTTGAAAGACAATGGCTCACAATTTATTTTCTCGCACGGATATTTATTACTCGAAAATGGTGAACACAAACCCGCTCGCTTCAATACTTGACAAGAATTGTTTGATTGGACCCAATTTCACCGATTGGGTGAGGAATTTGAGAATTGTTCTCAATTCCGAAAAATTCGGGTATGTGCTTGATGAAAAAATGCCAACCTCCTTTCCCGAGGGTGGGACCCAAGAGGAACGCATCACTTATGATAAGTGGCATGATGATGACTTAAAAGTTAGGTCATATATGCTTGCTTCAATGAATAATGAATTTCGGAAGAAGTATGAAGCCATGGAAGATGCTAGGTCGATCATATTGCACTCGAAGGAATTCTTTGATGAGAATGGTCGAACCTCTAGATATGAGATATCTAAAGCATTGTACCGTATGAGGATGGCTGAGGGATCATTGGTTAATGATCATGTCCTGAATATGGCACATAGAAGAATTGGCTAGGCTGAATCTTGTCATGGACAACGATTTAGCCGTGGATTTGATCCTCCAATCTTTACCCGATTCCTTCTCTGGTTTTGTCCAAAACTTTCACATGCATAAGATGGAGAAAACTCTTGCTGAGTTACATAGTCATGCTGGTAGTTTATGAGAAGGAAATGCACAACACAAGGCCAAATGTAGTGGCTATGGCCAAGGCTTCTTCTTCAAAGAGTAAGACTATTTTGAAGAAAAAGAAATGGAAGAAACCTGTGAAGGCATTTGTGCAACCAAAACCCAAGATTGAAAAAGGGAAATGTTATTACTATGGTGTCATGGGGCCTTGGAGGAGAAACCGCAAGAAGTACCTCGCGAGCTTGAAGGTCAAGCCCAAGAACCAACCTTGCGAAGGTATGGTATCTATGCTTATTGAAACTAATCTTATGGTTAGTCTTGAATCCAACTTATGGATTCTGGATTCTATTGCAACCTCACATATTTGTATGTCTTTGCAGAATACGGAAATAAGCGGGATGTTGGGGCGAAATGAGATTGTCCTAACATTTGCAAATGGGGCAAGATTCTTTGCATTAGCTATAGGGACTTTTCGTTTATGTTTGCCTTCGGACATGTTTTGGTTTTAAAGAATTGTTTGCATTATGAGAATCGTTGTTCGGAACATCATCTCTATACCTCGTTTGGGTAAAGAGAATTATGAATTTTCTTTTCTGATGATGTATGTTCTATTTATTATAATAGAACGTGTGTTGGTTCTGGTTTATTAACCAATAATCTCTATACCATTACAATGTCCGGTAATACGATTACCAATACCAATAAGCAAAATAGTCACGATGTAAATGTCGTAACTAATAAACGCCCTAGAGATCGTCCAAATCCAAAGTATGTTTGGCATCTCCGATTAGGTCATATTGGAGAAGATAGGATTAACAAGTTAAGTCATGATGGATATATCGATCCAATTGGTTTTGAACCATACTCGACTTGTGATGCATGTCTTCTAGGAAAAATGACCAAAGCGCCCTTTGTAGGACATAGTACGCGAGCTGGCGACGTATTGGGATTGATACATACGGATGTATGTGGACCAATTAATGAAACTGCTAAGGGTGGTTATTCTTACTTCATTACCTTTACCGATGATCATTCACGGTATGGCTATTTATCTTGAAGTATAAATCCGAATCCTTTGAAAAGTTCAAGGAATTTAGGTCGAAGTTGAGAAACAAACGGGGAAAGAGTATTAAGTCTCTTCGATCGATCGAGGATGTGAATACCTTAGTACTGAATTCTTGGATTATCTTAAAGATAACGGCATTTTATCACGGTGGACACCTCCTGCAACTCCGAACATAATGGTGTATACGAAAGAAGAAATCGCACCTTATTAGATATGGTGCGATCTATGATGAGCTACACCGATTTGCCTGTATCCCTTTGGGGATATACCCTTGAGACGGTTGCATATTTATCGAAGGCAGTGCCATCCAAATCTGTTCCAACTACGCCTTATGAGATATGGCATAGTAGGAAACCAAGTCTTAATCATATCAAGATTTGGGGTTGTCCAACTTTCGTCAAGAAGTTGAGAACGGGAAAAATTGGAGGCCAGTGCGAACAAGGTCGCTTCATTGGATATCCAAAAGAGACTCTTGGATATTATTTCTATTTTCACTATGACCAAAGAGTTTCGGTTAGTAGGCATGCTTCCTTTCTAGAGAATCGGTTCATCCCGGGAAGGTGGTCTTTGGGCGAAAAATAGTCTTACAAGAAGATAATAGTGAAGTAACAAATAACCAAGTTCGGACACCGATCTCTCGATTTAGTGGGAGCTTCTAATACACAACCTCTTAGGAGGAGTGCGAGAGCGTCTCGTCTACCTATTCGTTATAGACACTCGATTGAAGATATTGAATCACTATTCATTGTGAATGATAGTGATCAGTGAGTGATCCTAACACCTATGAGGAGGCGATGTCGGATATCGATTACGGTAAATGGCTAGAAGCCATGAAATCCGAAATGGATTCAATGTATTCCAACGATGTTTGGACTCTAGTTGATTTGCCTGATGGTATTGTACCAATTGGTTGTAAATGGATCTTCAAGAGGAAGATGAACACTAGTGGTCAAGTTGGAACTTACAAAGCACGGCTGGTGGCGAAAGGATATCGTCAAAAGAAGGGATCGATTACGACGAAACTTTCTCACCTATAGCCATGCTAAAATCCATTCGGATTATGTTGGCTATAGTTGCGCACCTTGATTATGAGATATTCCGGATGGATGTCAAAACGGCTTTCCTAAATGGTTTCCTCGAGGAGGATATCTATATGGAGCAACCACGGGGTTTTGAATCAAGTGGTGAAAGTCAAAAGGTGTGTAGGCTTAAGAGATCCATTTATGGACTTAAACAAGCCTCGGAAGTTGGAACATCCGTTTTGATGAGGTAGTCAAATATATAAGAAGGTTAGTGGGAGCACAATTGCGTTTCTAGTTCGTATGTCGATGATATGCTTTTGATCGGGAATGATGTACCGATAATATCATCGATCAAACTATTCTTGTCCACGGAAATTCTCCATGAAAGATTTAGGAGAGGCAACCTATATTTTAGGTATCAAGATCTATAGAGATAGATCAAGAATATTGATTGGCCTCTCTCAATCTACGTACATAGATAAAGTGTTAACACGATTTAACATGCAATGTTCCAAAAGAGGATTATTGCCTTTTAGGCATGGAATCCCGTCTTTCCAAGGAGATGTGTCCCAACACTCCTAAAGAAAGAGAGCGGATGGCAAAAATACCTTACGCATCCGCTATTGGAAGCATAATGTATGCTATGCTATGTACACGACCTCATATTGCGCATCTTGTAAGTATTACTAGCGAGATATCGATCCTAATCCGGGGAAGAGCCTTGGATAGCGAGTCAAGAATATCCTTAAGTACTTGCAAAGGACTAAGGACTTATTTTTGATATATGGAGAAGGAGAGTTTAAAGTTGAAGCTTATACGATTCCGATTTTTAATCGGATCCAAATGACTATAAGTCTATATCTGGGTTTGTTTTTACACTCAATGGTGGTGCGGTTAGTTGGAAGAGTTCCAAAAAAAGTACAACTGCTGATTCCACCACCGAGGCAGTATGTATGTAGCTGGCCACGGAAAGCAAAGGAAGCGACTTGGATGAAGAAGTTCATTTCGAACTTGGAGTAGTTCCTTCCATTGAGCGATCGATTAGATTGTTTTGTGACAACAATGGGGCAATAGCTCAAGCTAAGGAACCAAGGTCTCACCGAAGTCCAAGCACATTGAGAGACGCTTCCATCTCATTAGAGAAATAGTTGGGAGAGGTGATATCGCCTTGCGAAAATTGCCTCGCAGAAAACGTGGCGGATCCCTTTACTAAGGTGTTACCTCTGTCTTCTTTTGAAAGACACCTTGACAAAATGGGTTTGAGGTACCGGACTAGTTGGCTTTAGTGCAAGTGGGAGATTGTTAGACATATGCCCTAAAGCAATTATGTAATAATTACATGTTAGGGATTTCAGTTGTACTTTCGATTTATTATTTAATTAATGGAAAAGACGTATTTATTCATTTGTCCAATTATTTAAATATATGAATAAATTCCATAAGATCGATTGTATTTGGATCTATTCTTGAGACGTTAAGAATATGTGTGACGGGTTCACGGTTAGGCCCGAATCTTTAAACTGTTCCCGATCGATGGATCATTGAATGGAGATCAATAATCCTGTTGAGACTGTGTGTTCTTAATTTCACCAGCGAGTATTGGATACTTAAGGAAATGACGAGTCACAAGTCATTGGGTATTGCAATGCCCGAGTTAGAACACAAGTGCTTGTCTTAGGACAAGTTCTTTGAACGTGACACAAATTGAACGATTAGCGACATGGAAAGCTTTTAGCGCGGTCAATGTCTAATTGTTCATGTTTTGGTCTTGTGTAAATAATCCTTAGACTTGAGGCACGGTATTGACTTGTGTGTTGGATGGCTATGGTTCACAAGGACGCATATTGGCGGTTCATCGATTCGTCTCTGTACTTGATGGTCATAGTTCATGCACATACAAAGTCGCACGTGTGCGCAAAATGGAATCTGTCTCCTTGTTACATGCAAGGTATGATGTCCTATGCGATCTAATTATGGCAATGTATTGAAATCCTCGGCCGGGGTTGTAACCGAGAATGAAATATTCATGTCTCGTATAAATGCATGTCGATTAGATTTGTGCATATGATCGAATTGGTGACTTGACAAATGTTCCATGGTCTTTGTTCGATCGGGATATAGTCGGACAGGAAGGATTGAATTACACCGTAGCCTAGCCGAAAGGTTCATTATGTTCTTAAAGCATTCACCTTTATGCAGGTAGTCATGAAATATTGCTAGATGTCACTCATGGCTCGTAGGCACCGGAGATTGATCGGGACAATCAATTCTCTTGGATGTTCTAATGTGTTAGTGCATGTCTTACTACTAGATCGGTGATGAACCTAGGAATGTCACACACCATAACCAATTTAGGATGACATTGAACGGGAAAGATGATATTGCAAATATGTTTGCAATCACGACTATTGAATTAGTCGGATTGAAATTAGATTAAATATGATTTAATCTAATTTTTTATTTTGGTCATGGACTACGCGCATATGATGCACACGCACGTCCTAAATCGACACATATTGATGTGCCCGAAATTGCGCACATGATGATATATATATTTAGATATATTGATTTGTCTATATACATATTGATATATATATATATATATACACACGATATATATATATATATATATATATATCAAATATATATATATTGAGAAATAAAATAAAAAATTAAATTAAAAAGGTTAATGCACACGGTCAGACCGTGTGCATTAACTTGTGCATGTTCTGCACGGTCAACAAGCGTTGACCGTGCAGCACTGCACGATCAGCAAGTGGTTGCTGATCGTGCAGCACTCTGCACGATTAGCAAACGGTTGCTGATCGTGCGAGTGTGCAAGGCACAGGGAGCGAGAGAAAAACTGTTTTCTCTTAGGATGGCGTGCGTGGATATGGGTTAATACAAGAACAAAAAAAAAAGCTCTCTTAGTTTTTAGTTTGGGTGGTGACCAAAAATATCGAGAGCGCGGAGAGTCTTCTTCATAAAATTGCTAGCACAATTGTTATGGAAATTATCCGCGTCGTTTTTCTCGTTCGTCGTACGATTGGATGTGTGTATGCAACTAGAGGCTCGACACTTGTGGGCTCGGATCGAAGAACATCCCGAACCTTTTCGTTTTTAAGCACGCGCAAGAGGTAATCAGTTAACTCCATTCGTTACTTAAGATTTTCGATTGAAACGCACGAACTATGCCTCGGAGATACGTGTATAGGTATTTATTTATTTCCGATGCGTATTTAATATGTTTTATTTGCCTATGCATAGAGTATCCCAACAGATGCAACATTGGCAGCTGAGAATACTGAGTAAGAATGTCGGGGACAAGGACAGAGCATCCTCATGGGACTGTCGCTGAGATGTTCAGCTTCAATTGTGCTAGGTTTCTGGTGATGATGATGGGTCCTGGCAATGGAGAGCCTCCCCCGTTTGGCGATTTGGGGACTTTGTGGTCAACCTGTACGTTCAGGCTGTGACCTACATCATGATGACCACGTGCTGCGTCTGTGACCTCCAATGGCCGATGTCCAGAGACTCTCTGGTGATCCGAATTGGAGAGAGAAGCTTCGCGTTCGTGATGCTGGGGCTTATGTATGGCTTCCAGCTTCCTCCGGTTTGTGATGAAGATACGGTGGACGCTCTCGAGAGGGTTTTCATCAAGTTCAGCGACTACACCAGCCTCCTCGATAATGGAGCCAATGGTAAAGAAATTCTCCCTTGCCCTAGCTTTCTCCTTTTGCTGTCTAGGACTTCATCTGATTTCCTTGAGCACGAGTTAAATGCGTGTTTTCATTTAATTGGATTGTAGATATTCACTGGTCCCGTAGAGTGTATTGAGAGACACATCGACAAACCGGTGTTGCTTACAGCAGTTAATATATCCAAATTGACATATATTTTATTTGCTTAAGTTTTTTTTTAGTGAATATTAGCCTTTGAGACGTATATATTGATGGGTACGGATTTGAGCTTTTTTTTAGCGATCATCTCAAATGATATCAAAATCGATGACAAGTTGAGATATCTTGATGCAAAAGTACATCTTAGTTAATGGTATCAAAATCGAGTACACCTTAGTTGAGATATTTTTGCGACCATATCAACGATATATCAATTCATGTAGAGTATTTTCCTAACTTTGTAAAATTTTAAGCTCGCATACAATTTAAAACTTAAAGGGAAAGCAAAAAAGGTGCTTATCGCTTCTTCTTCTTTTTTGGACACGTGCATGTATTTTAACAGTCAACACTATCATTTAAATTCACTTTACGAAATGGATATAAGGACTCTAATGACTCTAAAATTTGTAACAGGGTATCCATTTCCTGAATACGAAGAAACTTTCTGGTCAACAGTAGGCATCGCACGTGCGAAGCTGGGAAAGAAGTGGCGACTGATGGAAGGGAATCCAGCAACAAGCTTGTCAAAGGTTGTCAGAACATCGGCGACCACCAAGACAGTGAGCAACGGTATCGTCGCCGGCGTCTTGAAGCCCGCGCATGTGGACATCGCCATCATGAGGATGGCAGACCGACACAGGCGGTACACAGATTCCGAGGAAGCATTTTTTTTCCATTTCAGCCGTAACCGACATCGTTAATTCCTTGGAGACGGTTTGGAAGATTCCGATTGGCGATCGACAAGCTCTCGAGGATGCTGATGGTGAAGATGGTTCGGTGATGACGTCATGGATCAAATTGTGGAGGTTGAACCAGCTTGGCCCTTGCCTTTTTCTTGCGTCAAAAACCGAAATTGCTTTGCTAGGCCAAGTCGAAGATTTATTGATGAATATGGAAGGATAATGCTGATGGAGCATCCATGCATCGGAGTCAAATAGGTATTCTCATTCATGCAATTATGTTTTTAATTATGGTAGAAGTTGGATTTTTCTGCCGATTAACATAATTTTATGTGATTGCTCTTGAATTATTTTTCTCCCCACTTCAGGATTGAATCATATTAGTTATCAATGTAATAGGTGTTTAGTAATTGTTTGGATATACTAAGGATATAGTTCGGACCTAAGTAAGTTCTTAAAGCGGTCCGTTTGAACTCTATGATGTAAAATTCGAAGATATTTCTTGAGATGAATGGAAAAAAAACATAGTTTCTCAAGGGGGTAATGATGAGAAAGGTAAACTTGACGTTACCTTCGAATGATTACCGCCAAATAGGCACGTATAGTAGCCCCTTGCGCCTAGGGTGAGTCATCGGAATTTCGACTTCAGCGCCATCGGCATGTGCTTAGCACGGTGCTTGTTAATCGACTTGCGGCAACTTACTCCCGATTAATAAGCATTGTGCGAAGATAAATATTGTTGGATAGAACAAGGTTGAAAAAGATAAATATCGGATATGATGAAGATAAAATTTGTAATATTTTGTAAGTATTTAGAAATTGTCCGGATATACTAAGGATATAGTACAAATTCTTCCCCAATCCCCCACTCCCAACCCAGTCTTTACATTGTCATCAACCCGACGTTGTACAAAAAGGGAATGGAAAAAATTAAGATGAAAAATAAAAACATGACTTTTTATTATTTTATTTATAGTTTGATTTTTATAAAAAATAATAATAAAAATTATCCATGATATTTTAGCAATATAATGTTTTTAATAGGTTGTAAGGTTTGCTAAATTGAAATAAATATGAAAGTGTTTTACTAATATGGGTCGGGTCGGGTATGGATTGGGTTGGATATGGGTCGAAAAATTTGCATTACAATAAATGGGTCATAAATGAGTTATTTGGTCAATTGGGGTCGAACCATTTATGACCCGACTCAAATTCAACTTACCCGTTTAACGGTTCTACTTTTGAGTAATCAATGTTGCAAAAGCTAGCACTTCATTTGGAGTACATAGAAATGCCTGAACATGGAAAACAGCAAAACGTGCTTGCTAGAAAGGCGAGAGAAACGAGTAGGGCGTAAATTTTTGAAAGCTTCGTGAAGGATTTGTCCAAGGCATGGGACGCCCTAATTTTGGACTGGTAAATAAATGCTCATACAAGTAATTATTGGATCAGTAACTATCAAAACAAGGCCAGCACATGTAGACCTGGTGATTCCTTTTATCGTGTCAGTAGGCATATGCCACTGCACAGGGGATAATTATCTGAAATTTCTTATATATATTATACATTATACAACGGTTAATTCAATCTCAAAATTTTTAATTTGATAAATTTCATCCTAAATATTTTAACGTTTTTCCGATGTAGTTTCGGCCAAAAATCGCTGATGCACACGCCCGTCGTGGTACATAACACTTGTCGGATACCCTCACTTGTGGCCGACGACCTCTGCGGCCATCCCCAAGGTTGGGAGCCGTCGAAGTGAAATAAGAAAAATATAAAAAGAAAAGGGAAAGAAAATAAAAGGAACACAAGAAAAAGTTCAAATATTTTGAAAAAATTGTTAAAAATCGCCCATGTCGGTCGGCGTGCCGTAATTATCTTAAACCTATTGTACGATGGTCGCGCTGATTGGACCAACGCATCCGCAATTTTCGGCCAAACCGGCCGAATGACTACATTTGAAGAATTTAAAACTAAATTGATAGCCATATAATAGATTTCGGACTTTTTGGACAATTTTTCACGGTATATAGATTTTCTACTTACTGCTTAGAGGTTCGTGTGTGTGTGTATGTATGTATGTGAGCTTAGTAAATTACCCTCGTAGGATTTACTCTCTCCTCCCCCGATGATACACCTAAACCCACCTCCTTCTCAATCTTTTAGCCTACCGGTTAAGTCTTGAGTCACTCCACCAACCATCTAATTCATAGAGTTATTACGTTAATTTCTTCATAGAAGATGATATTAGTCAGTCAAATGAGCTTGACTAGTTATACTATTGTCCCTTTTTGTCTGAATTTTGCTAATGTTTTTCATATTATCCATGATTCGGTTAAATTTACGCATGAAAAAATATCGACATTTTTATATATTTTATTTTATTTTTCATACGATTATGATGAATTTACCGAAAAAAAAATTATGGTTAATGACCTTGTTCTCAACAATTATTACGCTTGCAAGCAGGCATGTAGCTCTACTATGGTAAAGTGATTTGGAGGGTGGGCCGGGGAGCATTAGGGCAGGGTTTCAATCCCCGTGAGCGTGTTGCTATGGTCAAACTTCCACGGTTTGCCGAAAAACAAAAACAATTGTTATGCTTTTCTAAGTTCAAATTCAAATTCATTTTGTCTCCTCAATAAACTTTTGTCATTTACTCCATAAATTTCTTCTTCTTGTAGGTTTGCGGTCGTCACAGTCAAACTTCCTTGTTTGCCACTGAAAGATGTACATGAAATTCAGCGTCAATTGCATGTGCTAGCGTTTGCAAGATTCTAAAATCGAACAGGAACGGAAACTTGCAGATTAAAGGGAACGCAACCATGTAAAATTGGGAAAGGAGCGAAGATCCATTCATGAAAACATTATGTTTCGAGCACGTGGACAGCCGCAAAAAGCCACGAACTTAACCGATGTGATGATAAATTAATCAAACTAACTTGGCGACAGGACAAATTTGAAAGGGGTCGACGAAATTAGAACCGCGAGTTAATGTAGTTAAGTAGTCAGAGAAGGGCAAATCTTTTTGCACGTTTTGATCAAATCTATGAATGGATAACCCAATTATAAAACAAAAGGACCGGGACAGCATATGTCTAATCAATTGCTTATACAATTTCTCATAGGACCAAGCAAAATTTTGTTTGCTACTTTATAACACTAAACAAGTAACAAATGATGCCGATCCAATGAATTGTCCAATTAGGGAAATTTGAGGGACCTAAAAAAATGATGCCCATTTTAGGAATTTTCCTAATTAGGAAGTCTGAGGATATCTCTTTCCTATATTGGAAAAATGTGGAATTCTGATTGGTCATATTGGACTGACCCGTTTGTCACTTCTGCCAATTTCAATTAGGTAAGTCAAATCGGAATGTGATGCCACTCATGAAACCCACTCTTCTCAACACTTCACAATCTCCCTCCTCTTCTCTCCACCGAAATCAAATCTCTAAACCCTAGTGCATCTACTGGTTTTCTGCAACTTCCATCCTCTCGAATTTCTCAAGAATGATAGGGACAAGGAGAGAGCATCCTCACGGTACCGTCACCGACATCTTCAGCTTCGAATGTGCTTCGCTGGTAGTGATGAAGATGGGCCATGGCGGAGATGATGAACAGTCGCTCGCGGTCCTGCGAGTCGGGCACTTTGTGGTCAACCTCTACGTGCAGGCCGTAACACGCCTCATGATGACCATGTGCGGCGTGCGCGACATGCAATGGCCGGTTTCGAGACACTCCGTGGTGGTTCAAGTTGGAGAGAGGAGCTTTGCGTTTGTGATGCTAGGGCTTCTGTATGGCCTCCAGCTTCCTCCAGTTTGTGATGAAGACACGGTGGACACCCTGGAGAGGGTTTTCATGAAGTTTAGCGACTACTCCGGTCTCGACGATGGAGAAAATGGTAAAAATTCTCCCTTGCCCTAGCTTCCATCTTTTGCATTTCTTGAGCACAAATGGTGGGCGAACATTTTTCGTTGACATGGATTTTCTTAATTACGGGCAAATTGCTCGTGGAAGGATTCTCGCGCTCTATTAAATAGATATTTGATTCCGCCAGACATGAGATTGGTCGATAGACTCGACACTGATATTTTTAGGGAATTTGAACACTTGTTATGTGTATCCATTCCTTAACGGTTGAGCTGGTTCGCAGGCTTTTCTTGTCGAAGTTGGTGAAAATTGAAGTCATAAAAGGAGAAGGAAGAACTTGGAGCCTCGAAATCGTCGAAAACCTCGCAACAAATTGAAAAAAAAAATTGGTATTGATTTTCTCGATTGGCTTTCCATTTTCGATGTTTGGACCTTTTTCGACATACCTCGTAGCATTCATTATATACACATAATATTGAAATATTTCAGTCGCTTGACTACGAGGTTGTATATTCTTTATTTTATACGTGGTTTCTTTGTGTTTATCAATTTAAGTTTTTGGATTAGATTTACGTGCGATAAACACGATAGAATTGGATATAAGGACTCTAACGACTCTAATTCTTTTAATTCTAGCAGGTTATCCATGTCTTGAACACGAACCAATTTTCTGGACAACAGTGCGACCGGTTATTGAGAAGATCGCCCGTTTGAAGCTCGGAAATAACTGGCGACTCATGGAAGGGAACGAGGCAACAAGCTTGTCAAAGGTTGTCAGAACATCGGCAACGACCAAGATTGTGAGCAACGCCATTCTCACTGGCTTATTAATGCCCGTGCACGTAGAAATCTTCGTCGTGAAGATGGAGGACCAGAGAAGGAGGGACAGAGGTTCTGAGGATGCGTTTTCTTCCATTTCAGTCATTACCAACATCGTTAACTCCTTCGGGACGGTTAGGGAAATTACAGCCGGCGATCGTCCGCGAGTTCTCGAGGATGCTCTGGAAGATGACGGCTCGGTGACGACGTCGCAAATTAGATTTTGGAAGTTGAATCAGCTTGGCATCGCGCTTTTCTCGCGCCAAAAATCGAAATGCTTTGCTAGGCCGATCTGAGATTTATTGATGAATATGGAACGAGATGATGATGGGTCATCCAAGCATTGTGGTCATACTAATATTTTCGGTCAGGCAAGTTATGTTCTTATAGTAGCGAATAAATAGGTTTTTCGTGCCGATTAACAACATGTTGTGTGATCTGATTTCGATCCCAAGATCTATTTTTTCAGTCAAATAATCCGGATTGCTCTTTAATTGCTTTTTCCCTATACGATTAAGTCAATCGTGGTAAGTGATCACACATAAGAATCTATTTAGCTTATGGCTTTCGTGAACGCACATTCGTGACATGGATAACAAACCCAAAAGCTTAAATTGATAGATGAAAGAGGATCGGGATCAATTGTCAAGCGGTATGGAACAATACTTCAACGGTCTCAACGGATCGTCGGACAAAATGACCAAGAAAAGGTTGCTGCTCTTTGTAAAGAAACGAGCAATCTTTGGCCTCAAGTGCAATATATCAGAAACTGTGAATTTACTCTTGTTGGGTAACTTTTTCGCCAGCTTAACCACGAAAAAATGTGCCGAAGTGGGAAAACTTAATGATTTACCAACTTGACAGAGTTCCTTTCGCATTCCAGTTCTCTAATGAAAGATAGAAGAAACGAATCCAGGATGCAGCACCATGGGCTTTTGCATTCTTAGATCGGTGTACTATCTGAGGTTAACAAGCATATAATTCTATGTTCTGTGCGATTTAATTTGTGACGTGTCTGATTCATTGTAGAGACTAGTACTTTGAGAACTACGCCATCATCTTAAAAGATAAGTTGTCATTGTCTTTTAGAGTGCCAAAGCAATTATTCAGCATATAAAGACAAGTCCAAAGCAGTAGAGAATTGAGAGAGAGACATTGAACATTACGGTTATGTTTGTTTTACGAAAAATGATTAATTCGGAGAATAATTGTCTATGAATGATCGCTTATATAGCTTTCAAAAGTGAACGAAGGAACATTATTTTCTGACAGATGAAATTATTTAGACATTAAATACCGTCGATAAAGAAAGTCTTTTTATTGACTAATTATTTCAAGCAATAAGGAAAATTATTTTCAGGAAAACATTTTCTAAATCGGGGGCACCCTACATAAGTACTTTTTTGGCTAGATAGTAAGTGTATGAAGGAGTCACATGTTATGGCATTGTTATTCAAGAGTTGACTGCTGGAATTTTGGACACAAAATATTCGCGATACTGAAAATTTTTTTCATTGGCTAATTATTTCAAGTGATACAAGTAATAATTTTTGGAAATTATATTCCAAATCATTCATTTTTCGAGAAACAAATGGCACCCTACATATGTAATTTTTGGCTAGATTGTAAATGTATGAATGAGCCACATACTCAAATGTTACGGCACTGTTATTCATGATTTGAGTGCCGGAATTTTGGAAGGAAGATGCCAGCATATGCAAATTCAGCTAATTTAAGCAGAAAATACAGCTCATGCTACAAAAGTACAAATGACCACAGTTGAAGGTTTGGAATGCCGACAAAGAAACTTGCCCTAAATGAAATCATCAAAATTTAAGCCAAATGTAATCCAAACCTGTTCAATTTACATGGGAATCTCATTTATGGTTTTACTGCAACGCCTGCGAGAGGATGGAGCCAAATGTGGACGATATCACATGAATTTATAGGGCTCATAAACGTAGAAGCACAGCAAATACTGACCAATTAACCATACTTAGCTTGCCAACCAGTTGAGGCTTCACTGGAAAATCAATCTGCACAGCGACAAACGAGTCGAGGCGTCGGGGTTTGGTGCTCGGATTGGCCCTCTGATTTCTAAGCTAGCATCGGATACGAGGGAAATTTAGAGAAAAATGAAAGGATTCGGAGTTTAGAGATAAAGGGAGAGACGTTATTCTAGAAAGGAGTCGGAGAGAGCATACATATGTGCTCGGATTAGGGAAAAGTATCAAAAAAGTCTCATACCTTCTGAATTAGTACAAATTTAGTTATAAACCTTTTGTATTTGTACAAATTTAGTCCTGAACCTTTAGTATTTGTACCAATTCAATTCGTTCGGCCAATTTCGACCGGAAAAAGCTTATGTGGACGTCGGCCATCCTACGTGGCATAACGCAATTGGTGCTGACATGGGCATACTTTAATTTTTTTACACTACATTTTTACTGTGTAAAGAAATCATTTTTTAATTTCTTTTTCTTTTTCTTCATTTTTTTCTGTCACATTGGCCAGCGAGGGCCAACCAGCCCTTCGGCTATCCCTCGGCAGTCGCCGGTGAGGGCCTTAGTAGCCCCAAAGGCCCTCGCACGCCAAAGTGAAAAGAAAAAAAAGCATGAAAAAATTTTAAAAACAATTAAAATATTTTTAAAAAATATATAAGAATTTATTTTAGAAGATTATTCAAAAATATCCACGTCAAGATTCTCGCACAATATAAGAGGGCCAACGGCCATGTCAATGAGCTCCAAACAAAATTGTCTTGATTGATTGAATTGGTCCAATTGAAATGTTTATGACTAAATTGGTATAAATGAAAAAGATTTAGAACTTTTTTGTACTTTTCTCACTCGGATTAGTATTTGTATAAAGATTAATACCATAAAAAAAAATTCAAATTAGTGCACATGTAACAAATTTACCATAAACTAATTTTTTGAATACCAAAAATCGCAAACTGGTATGCTTGTGACAAACTTATTACAAACTAATTTTGTGACCATCAAAAACTCCAAAGCGATAGGCGTATGGAAAATTTACGCTTCTTGAGTTTTCGTTAAATTAGGTTAATGCCATGAAAAATTCTAAATTAGTGCGAGATGTGACAAACAAATGGTAAAAATTCTAAAGCTGGGGCACTCGTTAATTGTCACATATCCTCCAACACAACAATTTGACGGTATAATTTAACGAAAATTAACGGAGTATAAATTTTTCATAAGTGTACCAATTTATTTAGGATAAATTTGTCACAAATGAACGATTTTAGAATTTTTCGTGATATTAATCCATAATAATATGTTGGACCGATGGTGATCTACGGATGGCTTCTGGTGAAAGGGTATCACAGATGACATCCATACAGTTTTAAGGGCAGATACATGTGCAATCTTTTAGATAGAAGTAGCATCATGGGCTCCTACAAAATAATGTTGAAATCATGCGTTGTCAAGACCAGATCGTTGGGCAACAAAATGTTACTGTCGGGTGGAATTATCCAAACCCGCTGGGAATTACCAACCGTGCCTATTGATGTCCAGACAACACGTGTCATGGCTCAATCGGTTAGTCAGAATTAGACCTATCAAAATGGATCATATATCCATTTCCTAACTCAAATTTTTTTTTTTTGTAACCCGTATTTGACGGTCCGAGTTGTTATATGAGTTAACTATATTCATTAAATGAGTTTCAAATGAATTTAGAACAGTAAGGCTCAATATAATACTAATATTAATTGAGTTCACAACTTACTTATATTTGACCTACTTCAATTGCTCTCTTTACTCCTCTCTTGCTCATCCTCACTCGACCTTGCGCCCGCTCTTTTCGTGCTCTCACCTTAGACTGAATTGAATTTTCCTATATTTAGTTAAATACTAAAGTGTTCCAACATTATGGGTCGGGTAAATTTGAGTTGGGCGGGTCATTTTCGACCCGACTTGACGCATCCATTTGACGGATCTACTCAAAATCACATCATCAATTTCCTAAAACTCTAAACAATAATTACCACATTAATTCGTCCCTATATCCACATATTGATGCCTATGAAATTTGCCCAAAGAAAAAGTGCTAACCAAGCAATTGGGTCTTTCATCCTCTCCCGGACATTTGGGATTTGCTCTGCTCCGAATCTTATGGATTGTATCCACGCACTTTATCCCAATAAATGAATATATTTTCTTCTGACAATATAATATATCTGTGAAATCTGCATTCAACCTTCTTGATCAATCAGTCTACAAAAGCTAGAGTAGTGGTGGCCACGGTTGAAATCGGCCGGTTCCGTTTCGTGACCACTGTGAACCGGAACCGAAATCGGAATAGGAACCTTAAGTGGCGATTCGGTTCCGATTTTGAATGGTGATTCCGGGCGGTTCAACGGCCGGTTTGGTTCCGGTTCCAAACCTAAAATGGAACTGCCGATTCCGATTCCAATTCCGATTTTTAAATTTAATTTTTAAATAATGAATTATGAAATAAAAAATAATAAAATATCAAATATAAATTGTAATCAAATTGTACATGTAATTGTTCAAAATGTTGCCTCCACCCTAAATGCTTGTTCAAGAGGTTGCTAAAACCTATATTGCGATGAGAGCAAGAATTGAGAATTGGGTTGAATGCCTCTTCCACCACTCTAGAATTTTGAAATCCGTGCCGCCTTCTAAATCACCAAACTCAAAAGAAATGGTTAAATAGGTATTTATTATAGAAATATTACATGTTACTCCATTTTGTCTTTTTTGCTTACTCATCGGCATTTTGTACCATCTATTAATTCTACCTAGGTCATTTGCTTTGTACGTCATTATGTTGGAAAGATCCACTATCACCTACTAGATTATATCTATTATAAAATTCATTATACAATTCTACTATTGCGTCTTTAAGCTTCTTTGCTTGTATAGCTCTAATATGTACCACTTGTATTCAAATGTAAACATTCATAATACATATTCGGATAATTACCTAAACCATCTAATTTGGTACGTTGATCGAAAATAAAAGTAACCAAATAAATAAGAGGAATGTCGGTATAATAATGCACCCATTTTGTTCGCATTGCTATAATAGTCGGAACTAATTGATCATCTTTTTCATATTCTTCAAAAACACCAGCAATATTAACACACTCTAGTAAAAATAAATGCATAGTAAGATAATAAATACGGGATAAAGCATAAGTTGCATTGTTAAAAACTTTTAAAAAATCTAAAAAAAATTGCAAATATCCCACTCTTGTGGGAATATATTAATTTCAGAAATATTATTCAAAATAAACGTATATAATAAATCTTTATATGTAAAAAATTGATTAAGCAACTCGTACGTAAAATTCCAACGAGTCGGAACATCTTTCGAAAAAAATTTGGTTTTCTTTTATTTGCTTTACGGAATCTACCCCATTTTCTCATAATTTAAGGATGTTTTCATAAAAATTGAATTGCTATCTTTATTGAATTGAGAAAAGCATCAAGAGTTAAGTAAATCGGCTTGTATGCATAAATTTGAAACATGGCAAGCACATCTAATGTGAAAAAATTGTCCACCAAAAGCATGTTTACAAATCTCTTCTAAATCGGGAATGGAATTGATATTTGCCGCGGCAATATCAAAATCAACTGAAAAAATTTTATTAGTCAAATCATGTTCTTTTAAAACTTGCATAATCACTCTATAAATATTATTGGCCGTATGCCTATTATCAAAAACTCGAAATGCAATAAATTTTTTGAATGTTCCAATCGTCATCTATCCAATGACATGTGATATCCATATAAGAATAAGTTTGTCGAGGATCACTACAAATGTCGCTACCTATATGCACACGTCCATCAAAATTCATAAAAAAAAAAGTTTTTCAAATCTTTTTTTCTTTTTTATAAAGCCCAATAAGTTGGCGCTTAAGGGTATTTCTTGGAACAGGTTGTGCTTACGGAGTACATGCAGTGTTTATAAAATAATTAAAATTTGAATTTTCACCAAAATTAAACGGTAAACATTCAATAGCAGTAAATATAGCTAATTCTTCTTTATAAACTTTTTCATTGTAAAGAAATAAAGGAGAAGTGTTAGGATTAGGCGTACTCGAAAATTTATTGTTGGTGGTGTCGATCTCCATTTGCATTACATGTTTCGACCTCCCGATGCCATTTAAATGTTCCATAGCCGCCTCCACCTGTAAATTTGTATGTTGCCCCACAATATGTACAATTTACCCGATACTTGTTTTATCCTAAATGTTCTTTCGTGAAGTGTTCCCACATGTTAGATGTATCCTGCCGTTCCGCTCCTTTGTTATTGATATTTTTTCGACCTTTGGTAGGAGAATGAAGATTTTTTTGCGTTGGGACGTGCTCGACGTTGGGAATAACGTTGATATTATCATCATCGTCTACCCAATATGCAAAATCACGAGGATCATATTCATGAGAATAATCGGATTCCCCCATCCGAATTGGGTTTTTTCCTCATCCACAAATTTCTGCCTCTACTTGCCATATTTTGAAAGAATTGAGCGGAAGCGGATTGAGAAAAATTGATAGAATTAAGTCGGGATTGAGAGAATTTGAGAGAAATTATGAGAAAAATGAAAGATGAAAATGGATATTTATAAAGATTTAGGATAGTTTTAATAAATTAAGAAAAAAGAAAAAATAAATAAAGGGGGGAGGGGGGAAGACGTTGCGAGTCTGCAAAAAGCCGTTCGGCTCTTTTCCGAATTTTATTTATTTATTTTTATTTTTTTAGCTATTGGACAGTCCAACGGCTATGAGTCAATTCCAGATTTTTAGGAACCGTAATCAGCCCGTATTGATCGAGCCAGTTCCGATTCATAACCGGCAGGCCTGGTCAATGAGCCTGTTATGGTTGGTCAAAGGACCGGTTTCGTGCCCAAACTGGGCCACCACTAAGCCAGCCCCCTTCACTTGCAGAGTACATGGAATGTCCGAACATGGAAAAGCGGCCAAAACGTACCCAGTAAAAAGGCCAGAGAAACCGGTAGGGCGGGCGTTGGGCCTAGATTTTCGACAGCTTTTAGTTAGGACCGGTAGATAAAATGGTCATAAAAATTAATTATTTTGTCAGCGACTATGAAAACAAGGCCAGCACATGTGGGGCTGGCGATGTGTTCTCGTGTCAATAGGCATATGCCCGTGGAGTGCGCACAGTTTTTCTGAGAAAAAACAAAAATAGGACAATAGGACAACAAAGTACAAAATACATATTTACTACTTACAATGTGTGTAAGAGATAGATTTTTTTTTTTGTCGAAATGTATGAGATAGATTAATGGATGATATTTCCTAATGTTTCTACTATCTATAGAAATATCTTAAATGATTTTTTTTTTGGTACATCACAATTACATTTTGTTGACACAATAAAGACAGAGAAAGAAAGAAACATAAATGGATCGGGCTATTTTTTACAACCCTTTTTGCTTAAAAAAGAGACATTAAGCGAAACGGCTAAATTACTCTCAATCACATAATTTGGAACAAGATTTTTACTAACATTACTCTCTCTCTTAGAGTCGCATGTTATATTTAACTAAATCCTGAAAATGTTAACAAGTTCTTCTCCGTTTATCTTTTTGAACGAAAATGGTAGTAAAAGACTTTTAGATTACTCACGGCTACGTGTGAATTAGTATTACTAACAAGGTCTTTCTAAGCAAAACCGTGTTTTAAATTTGAAAAACAAGTTTTCTATGACCGATCACCAATCCATTGACTCGTTGACAGTATATTGTTGTTCGTTTGAATTGTTATGACATTGTTCATTCATTCTTTCATCTAAGCTTTGTGGGAATTTAATGGAGAGTCAAACCTAATTACACAAACTCATATTTCTTCATTGAGAAAACTACGTTACTCTCTCCACCTTAATAATCAGGGGAGATCACTAAAAGAGTCAAAAACCTATTGTATTGGTACAAATTCAATTAAAAACGTTACAATTGAACCACTTTCGTCATAAATCATTTGCATTTGTGCCAATACAATTTATCTGGTTAAGTTTGGCTAAAAATCGCTGACATAGACTTTGGGCCATACGTGACAAGATCGGCGGTGGCGTTAACAAATTTTAACATTTTTTGTTATTTTTTATTGTCTTTTTATTTTTATTTTTATTTTCATTTTCATTTTGGTTGGCGAGGGTCGAGCCCGTGCTAGAGTCCACGAGGGCAACCTTCCCTCGGGCCACAAGGGCCACCCTCATCGCATCTAGCATGACCCTCATTGGCCAAAATGAAAAAAGAAAATTTAAAAAAATATTACCAAAATTTATTCATGTCAACGCCGATCGTCTTATATAGGAGAATCGACGTCCATGTCAACTATATCCACCCAAAATTAGCCGTAAGAACTAAATTGGCAAAAATACAAAAGGTTTATGATTAAATTGGTCAAATTGAAAGGTTTGAAACTCAATTGGTGCCAATGTAATAGGTTTATGAATTTTTTGAATAATTGTTGTGAGTTATGGATCGTAAGCAGCATTAATATATTTCTTTTATTTTAAAGGGTAATTTGTGTTTTTAAACGCCAATACCTGCTTAATCGGGAGTTAAAGGCTAGTTTGGTCAATTATCTTAAGACAGGTCTATTTTAGCCACACACAAAAAAAAAGTGGAAATGGCCCAATCCCAATGTGCTCTTTAATGTTAAGAGAGAAGAGCACCAAGTAAAGTGGACAAAAAATGGTGTAGAGTAAAGGAGAAATCTATGGAAAAAAGCCAGCGCCCGAGCAATGGCACCTTAGATTTATTTCCTCGAACCATCCCCCGTCTTAGCAGAAAGGTTTGGAGGAAGGCTATTATGTAGGAAGGGTCCAACTTCGGGTCGCTCTTTATAGAAAATTATCTAAAAAATCCTAGATTTATTACGTTTTTGTCAATTCGATCCTAAAATTTTTTACCTTTTTCAATTGAGTCCTAAAATTTTTTACCTTTTTCCAATTGAGTCCATTCGGCGAATTTTTTCTGAAAAATCCCTGACGTGGACAACTATTAATAATATTTTAATATTTTCGATATTTTATTTTTAATTTTTAATTTTTTTTATTCTTTACTTTTTCTAACTGTGGCTCCGAGGGTGTCTGGCGAAGGCCACAACGCCCTCTTCTGGACGAAGCCCATTGGCCACAATAAAGAAAAAGTAAAGAAAAAAGAGCAAAAGATAAAAGAAAAGAAAAAATAAATAAGTTTAAACAAATATTAGAGTATTATAAAAAATTATTCATTTTAGCATCTCGTCATGCGTAGGATAATCGACGTCCACGTCAATAATGTCTTGCCAAAATTAAAGATGATCAACCAATATGGCTAAAAGACAATGAAGAAAACAAAAAGAGAATGAAACGATTTGCCACTTTTCCTTCTATGGAAGTAAGGCACGCCAAGCTAAAAACACAGGCAAACCTCCCAAAACGGTGCATTAAATGAGCCTCTACTCTACTCAATGGTGGAAAGGGAGGCTGCCTAAACATTAAGAAGGTGGGTGCTTGAATTGAGAGGATTCCTTCGGACCAAAAACAACAAAGAATTGAGAGGAGATCATATAGAAACGAGTAAACCCCAGCCAATGGAAGTTCATTCAGTCCCAAATATTTGTAAACAAGTCGGTTGTAAACATAGCACGCGCGTGCATATATATATATATATATATATATATATATATATATATATATATATATATATATATATATATCCTTAACTAGTTGTTTGTTGTTTGTGTATATCCGATCGTATGACATATGTGCAAAATAAGCCCTATTAAGACCAACCCTTGATGTATGTATACGTACCTGTCCTCCATTCCTTTGGTGCCTCCGCTTTAAAGTTTCTACAGCATTTCTCACATGCGCTCTTAATTTATATTTTATAATAAATTAATTATGAGAGTTTGTTAGCACGCAACGGTCTAAGACGCCGCGAGGCCTTCTCAATAGGATTAAGGGTGAACGTCACAGGTGTTAGTGTGAGAATAATCGTATTGAGGATGGATCCCCGATGGGCTCCCACACCGGAGACCACCGGACCGTCAGCCAACAATTAGAATGCAAGAGAGAGACAGATTACACTTGAGAGAAGAGTAAGTGATGAGAAAAATTCTTATTTGTGTTTCTATTTCAAAAACAAAAAAAAATAGAAAATTTATACTCATCACTTATGTTGTTAACCTATTTATGGGCTAACAATTGTCTCGAAAATGGAAAAATAAAATTATTTTACCAAACAGTTTTGTTCCAAACTTATTTCCAATAACAGAAAAATAGAAAAAATAAAAAAAATATAATGGTTATCATTCGTGCCCTAAATCATAATTTGTTTTATAATGAATTACTCTTAAAAGTGTAATGTGCATCAAAACTATTCTTTTTACATTTGTACTCAAAATATGCGTAAAGTTTTTACTTCTCCTACATCGATTAAATATTTATTATCGAAACAAGCATAAAAGTTAATATATGCAAAATTAGAAATTTGTCAAAGCGACTGCCCAAAGGAGATTAGTAAATAAAAGCACGCCCATGATCGCGCCACGTGATTCAACCGCGCCACGAGCTTTACCGATTTGTGAACTAAGGCTTGGCAGTAAATATTATTTTTTTATTAAACATTTTTATCCAGATCTTAAAAAAAATGATTTAAAAAATATGAAATTACGGAATTGTCCTCAACATGCCAAACAACGCCTACCACAAGAGCCTTGCAGGGCTCCACAATACCACGAGGCAGAGCAGGCTGAGCAGCTATATACTTCCGCCTCCTTCGTTATCATCGAAAAGATTCCTTTTTTACGGGCCTCGATCTTCATTCGAGTCCTCCGTAGCGACCGGGCACCACCCATCTCTCGACTCCGATGGCGAGCGGCGGCGGCGGCGGCGGCGGCGACGACGACCGGCAGCAAGTGGTCCTGATCACCGGGTGCTCGCAGGGCGGCATCGGGCACGCCATGGCCCGGGCCTTCGCCGCCAGGGACTGCCGCGTCGTCGCCACCAGCCGGTCCATCTCCTCCATGGCCGACCTCGACGGGGACCCGAGGTTTCATCTCCAGGAGCTCGACGTGCTCTCCGAGGGGAGCGTGAAGCAGGTGGTCGGGGACGTAATTGACAAGTTCGGAAAAATCGATGTGCTGGTCAACAACGCCGGAGTCCAGTGCGTGGGCCCTCTCGCGGAGGTCCCGCTTTCTGCCCTCCAGAGGACGTTCGACACCAACGTCTATGGTAATTAATGTAATGATTTGGGTTATTCTCTGCACAGTCTTGATTCGGTGCTTGAGGTGTGTTTTTTTGTCTGATTAATCTTGGTTTCTGGGCTGAACGTGTGGATGCAATCGCTGAGCTTTGTTTTGAATAGCGGTGTTCTGAGTAAAATTTTTAGCTGTTTATGGACGTGGATTGAGTCGTGGTAACTGTCCTTACCGTCAACAATTGATGATTTTGTTGTTGGTAAATGTGCCAGATGAGTTAGTACATGAGGCTGTTGTAGAACTTTGCATATTGGAATTCGTGCTTTGTTCAAAATGTCTCTCCTGCTGATGGCAGATCCCGTCAGTTTGTTGCTAGCAACCAGGAAGAGTGCTTTAGCAACCAAAAAAAAAAGCAACCAGAAAGAGTGAAACTCTTACTACATAGGTGGTCCCGTGGATGAGATGATTGCTTTGGATGTGCTTGTTTCTGACACAACCATAGGATTTGGTCTGGGGATTGAAGATGCGCATGTCTAATTTAGACACGACACGGGATCGATTTCCCATAACAACGATGGGATTGACTCAGTGATTTAAGGAATAGAGATGTGTTTGTGTGATTTAGACGCACAACACAGGTTCAGTTAGTTCAAATAATTTCATAGAGCGACCACCCACCTGGGCTTTAGATCAATTTCTTGGGATCCCATATTGTGGGTCCGCTTATACCTACCTAAGATGATTGCTTTTGGTTGTGTCGTTGGAGATACTTGAGGTACATTATATCCTGGTTTGAAAGCAGCATCATGCATTTACTACTACTTCGTCCTATGCATGGTGCATTAGTCTCGGTACAAAATATTCGACTTAGAAACACGGAATAGGCTTATGAGGATTGTTTAGACACTATGAAACATTTTTCTCAGTTCTCGTGGTGATTAGTTCTAGACAGGGCTGTCTTATACATCTGCTTGCCAATCCAGTGTATGAGTGTTTAAGCTACGTATCACATGGGAGTTATTGTAAATCCCATAGTGTAACACAAAAAGGGGTAGGTTAATACCTAAGAACCTCAGATGCTTTCTTTCAAAATATCAAGTACGGTAATTTCGTGATTTAAGTCTGCAAATTTTTCAATGTCAATTCTCTTCATTCAGGAATCTCTAGATTGATCCAGACAATATAGTATTGCAGAAAGATTATCATCTGTAGTGATAACGTCCTGTTATTAGTATCAAAGCTCTAGGGAAGGGCACTCTTCTAGATCCAGAGGTTGAAAATTAGAGTTGTAAAACTGTAGTTCCCAGAGACAATTCTTCTGCATCTAATGCTTATATACGTACTCTTTCTGTATTTATGTTTTTAACCAGTCGCGCACATTCTTAATTATCCTGGGACCGTGTTCATAGTATATTACTTTGGCCTTGGTGATTAACTTTAAGTAACATGGTTGCATCTCTTTTGTCACTGATGACAGCAAAATGTTACAGCTGAATTTTCTATCTTTCACTCTCTTTGCGACTGTGAAGTGAGAGTAGAGTATCTTCTTCTCTTACATTACGCAAATTTCCTACAGGATCATTGAGAATGATTCAAGCTGCTGTCCCTCACATGGCAACTAGGAAGAAGGGAAAAGTTGCTAACGTGGGGAGTGTTGCTGCTTTGACAAATGGACCGTGGGCAGGTTCTTATACTTCATCAAAAGCTGCGCTTCACTCAATGACTGATACTCTCAGGTATTGTTGATTTTCTCGTTCTCGTTCTCTTTCTTTACGGTGGTTGTTATAGGTCCAAGCTCTCACCCTCACTATCGGTTGGGAAAGAATGGCTCATATGATCATCGGACTCAGATAGGATAAGAATGGAACCGAATGAGTAATGCCGCGGAAATAGCTCCAAGAAGTACTTTCGGCCTAGTTGAATAAATGGCCATTATATGTTAGTTCAATTCGATAACTAACGGGAGTTCTTTTGTTTAACAAAAATTGGGTAAATGTTACATACTTTTCAAGTCTTTAAATGACCTTAGCAATACCATGATATTAACCAGAGGACTTTCTTGTACCTGCCAAATCCATATAAATGGGTTCATATAACTAAGTAGGTCCAGAGCAAGGCACAGTTGAAATAGTACTTACCTAGCATTTCGTCATCTGGTATGAGCAGATTGGAGCTAAAACCACTTGGAATTGATGTCATCAACATTGCCCCCGGTGCTATCAAATCGAACATAGGAAACTCTGCAGTTTCTAGCTACGACAAGATGCCCGAGTGGAAGCTGTACAAGCCGTTTGAGGCAGTGATACGTGACAGGGCTCACTTCTCTCAGGGAATCAGAGCGACCCCTTCTGAAGAGTTTGCGAAAGAGGCCGTGTCTGCAATACTAAGAAAGAATCCACCAGCTTGGTTCACCTACGGCCAGTATTCCACCATTAGTTGTGTTGTATACCATCTGCCAATCTTCATTCGGGACTTCATAATGAGGAAGGCGATGAAATGTTAGGTATGGCCCAGCGTCGGCAGGTCTGCCTCTGTACACTTTTGGCTTGTTCCCGCAACTTTCAGAACATAAAACTGTTCTCGCCAAAAAACAAGGATGTGTAAAACGGAGTAGAAAAGGTTGTCGTGAAGAATGGTGGGGAAACTGTTGACTTACGTGAATCATTTGTTTTCTTTTGGGGGTCCAATCGCGACTCATGATTAAATCGGTGGAAAAAGTGGACTGCAAAATACTAAATCTTGTTCACGAAATACTCTCAAATACTAAGTATTCCAATTGCTATGATTAATTCCTAAGTCTTTTGTAAAAATTGCAACTAAGTGATTTCTGGTGTTTTTTTTTTTTTTTTTTGGGGTCGTAAACTAAGTGATTTCAATAAGCAGTGTCGCTTAGAATTGTTAATGTAGCATGCTTAAATTGCACTTTTTATAGTGTTTTGCCAGTAAAGCATTAGGATTTAATTAAATCAACTGAAAGTAAATTGAAAGATTTAGGACGTGATTGCCTTAATTATCTCTTTTCAGTAAAGGCTTAGGATTTGGTTTAATCAATTGAAGAGTTTCGGCAATTGCATCCCGTAAGTAAGGCTTTGAATTCATGCAATTTTCCATTATATCGGCCATTCGTCTATCCTTCTTCTCCAGAGCTTTCCAAGTGCAATCAAGTTGGCCCGTGTTTCCCGGGCTCTTCTCTAGCCAAGGGCCCGAAGACTGCCCCGAACCCGAAAGCTGTAGGTTGTGAGCGTAGAGGACGAGCTGTGGCTCACATATGGTGTGTCCAGAGCCGAGCTGCAGTTCCTATAACCAATGACATCTCCCAAGTGCAATCAAGTTGGCCCGTGTTTCCCGGGCTCTTCTCTAGCCAAGGGCCCGAAGACTGCCCCGAACCCGAAAGCTGTAGGTTGTGAGCGTAGAGGACGAGCTGTGGCTCACATATGGTGTGTCCAGAGCCGAGCTGCAGTTCCTATAACCAATGACATCTCCCAATCTCTCGTTTCCGTATGATGTCAGCCAAAGCCTCCAACCCATCCACTACCTACATGCGGTCCGTCCTCGAAATCGCAGGGTGTGGTGTCGCTGTGATTTGAGCAAAAGGAGAATGTCTCCACATTTCACCCACAACAAAATCATGAGCAAAGTAGCTGTTTGCCATTGTCTTTGAAATATGAAGCAACAGCAATGGCCTTTGTTCCATTTTGAGCCCTACACAGGTTTTTCCTTAAGGATTGAATAACACCATGTCTCCAGATCCTCTCGTCTGTTTATTTCTCAATAGCTAATGACATTACACCGGAGCTTGAGTCCGAAAGAGAACTAAAATTATAGTCTAAGACACAAGCTACAGGAGGCCAGAAAACTCTACCAACTCTAAAAGTAACTGACTTACAACCTATGGTTTAGTCCCAAACTAACCTAGCAATTAGCTGAGTTATCGATGCTGAAACCTAAAGGATCCATCAGCGCAAAACCAGCTCATATGCACATACCACCTGCTACCGCACAACGATCAACATGCTCCCCATATCCAGACCAGTGGCTCAATGTAAGACTAGATGCATAGGTCGAGAGCACCCAATAAATTTGCCTGCTTTACTGGTAGTACTAAAGGCCAGATCGGCGGTTAAATTGAACAGAACCTACATCTGAAACACAATCCAAGGTTACAATTCAACCCTCAAAATGACAAATTATTTCAGCCACTCTATAAATGCTTTTGCTTTATATGATCTTTTGAATGGTCTCACCTGTTAACTGGAAACCAAACTCTTCACAAAATTACTCAAACATCTCCTGAAAAAGCTGCAACAGAAAGTGCATCCTCATTATTGCCATTTTACTGGGAATGGTGCTGATGACTATAATACACCATGCTTGGTGGCTGAAGCGGCGAAAACTAGCAGGTACGGGCGGTTGTTGGGTTAAAGGAACCGGCTGCTGAGGCAAAGCCATTGATTGTTTCTGTGCCATGGGTAATGACTGCTGACTCAAAGGCACCATTGCACTCAAGGCATGTGGCGGTGGGGGGTGGTCCGGCCGACATGGTTGGGAAGTTGACATAGCCATAGGAGGGCATCATTGCTCCAGAGGACTGCTGCAAATACTGCTGAGGAGGCTGGTTCTGAAGTAAATATGTACTGTTAGACAACGAGCCTTGATTCTGCTGAATGGTTTGCTGGTTAACAATGACAGCTTGGTACAAGTGGTTCGGAGGGAGCAGTATGGGGCTGAGATTGCATAAAAGCGCTAGCATCTGATACTGGCGTTGTTTTGTCTGATTTATTAGAGCTCTTCGTATGCCCAGCACTCTTTGCCTCTTCAGCAGCAAATGTTGACAAAACTGAACTCATAATCAGTTGTGAGGAACTAGAAGCTGTGAGCTTGTCTGCAACCTCAGCTGCAATTGCTGCAGCTGTCCTCTTGGGCGTTTGTCCCCCTTTTGCATTTATATCAAGGACTTGAGTAGCAGAGGTGGGTGATTTGAATACATAATCTTCATCCATTAGCCGTTTTCTCATACTTCCAGCTTCTTCCGCTTGTGCTTGTGCCACCTAATTGTGATAAGACATCTTATAGTTACTAGCCCTGAAGAAGCGTCAATAAAATTGTCCAAGCAAAAACCAGACTAAAGCTTTAAGTACTTAAACATTAGGTTATCGACAGAAAATCCAATATAGACATTTGATTCATGAAGATTTGAGAACAAGCTAAACTGAGAAAATGCATACCTGCATTTGAGTTAGAACATTCTCAAGCTCAGATTCCTGAAAAAAAAATGAAGATAAAGATCAGACTGATAAGCACACGAGTGCCTGAATTTGTACTTTACATGTGCAGCACTTGCAATAATAACCTCATTCTGCCTCATTGCAAAGAGCAGAATAATCGATAATCATTCCAATTGAATACCTGTTCATGCAGTGCTTCTTTTAAATGAGATACAAGTAGTACTCTACTTGCTTCAACTGATTTGAGTTTCTCAATGCACTCCTTTAAAGTGTTCTCTTCGTTCTCAAGCTCTTTAGCCAATGTTCTCCTCTTTGGATCCTTAGCTGAAGGCAGTCAAGGACAAATTAGATACTCAAGTCTTGAATAACAGAAAGCTTTACGTAGACTCAAGAAATCCAAGTGCTAATCTTTCAAGCAGAATGAAGTCCACATCAATGTTAACTACAAGTTAGTTTCAGCTTACCAGTCACACAGGCTACATCAACATCTTTCTCCATCTTCCTCACACGATGGACAGCAGACTTACAGTTACTCATCTCCACATCCTCATTAGGATGCTCACTAAGAACCACGTGAATTGCCGAAACAATTTTTTCAGCAGTTGATCCAATCGACAATTTCTGATGTTAAAAAGATAACATCTAATTAGTGTCAATTCCAATCTCACAGGGGAATAGAACAAAAGCATGCAGCAAAGACAGAGAAAGTTTCTAGAATACTAAAAAAATAAACTCCAATCTACTTGAGACAGAAATCAAGTATCATGCGGTAACATTCGCATTCTAACCGTTCTAATTGAGCGTGAATCCCTTTTAACAATCTTGACTGAACGTGAACGCTTTCTGTTTAATTCCAAAGGTGGAAGAACTTCTTCTCCAAGCATTAAATCTTTGAGGCACTGTGCACGGGATCCAAATACTCTTCTTTCTTCCCAGATACCAACCTACCAAAAAAACATTGAAAAAGTTAATCTTTTCTGCTTATAAAAAAGGTAAACAGTTACCCTGTCTAGGTCCAAAACTGCATCGGCGGAACTTTCATACTTCACCTGCAATATCTTATAGAGTTTGCATAGAAACATACACAGCTTCAGAGAAGAAAAGAAAAGCACAGTACACATGCAATAGCATTAAATGATGGACCCACCAATCTTGAAACTACATTCTTCCCATGATCGTCCCCTTTCTCAACAACATCTTTGAGTGCTGCTGGAAGAACCTTCCAGAATTCATTCACAAATTCATTTCCCTTGCGCTTGCTGTTTTGCAGTATGTCATTCGCAAGATATAATAGAGGAACTTTCTGAACCATTTCAGAGTTGTGAAATTGCTTATCCCATGTTGCAACAACCAGCTCCGCCTTACTTCGATGAAATATACACCAATGTGACAAAGCTGTGAATAGTACATAAAGGAAAACAAAACCATAAGAATCAAACAGTTGATTCGTGCAATCAGGATAAGGAAAAACGTAGAAGAAATCACAGCAATAAAGAGAAAACCCTTCCTAGTCTAGGCTGGAATTCAATGTAACCTTGATGTGACAAGAGATATTTCCAATAACTGACAGTGTCTTTGCAGATCAGAATAATGCAGCACTTCAGGATTCTATATGACGCCAGACAAAAGCAAGAGAAATTTATCCCAAAGGAAAACCTACAACCAATGAACTTAATTGCGTACTACCATGCTTTACATTTCCTTCACTATACACAAACCTCAACTTGTTACACCACTCAGCGTTCTCTGTACATGGGTCTTTTTGTAAATCCGTATCTTTGTTCAACTATATTTAATTTCGTTTTTAAGCAGATGGTAGACACGGAAGGTATGACAAGGCATCTTAAGTTCGTTCCATCATCTATACCCATCAAAGAATACAGACTGCTAAATTCCTCAGATCAGTCATAACCATCTTGAACAATATTACAAGGATGGGGTTCAAGAAAAACTTTAGGACAGAAAACGAATGTGCAACCACGTTTGACCATAGAACCACACACTGCAAATTTCAAAAACTATGCTTAAGACTATAATCCCAATTTCGAACCAGAACCGCTAAAACTGAATCTAACCAACTACTTACAGATGAACGCATAAAAATATGTGATATTTTAATCATGATAGCCACTATCCTACACAAATCCTAAACTAGATATCACTAAGAAAACAGGTTTCCAACAACACCAGGATACCGAAATGAACAAAATACACATCCAAGGAGTGCACACAGAGTGGACGAGAATTAGATGGCATTACTCTCAATACACTGCTGTGTGCTGTTGAGCTTGGAGAGCTTGTCCGCGAGTATCTGCTCGCTGAATACGCTATTCATCTGAACTGAACACGCCCCCACCGGAGTTCAGACTTATCCCAAGCGACGAAAACCCTAAGAACGACGTTCATTCACAGAAGAACCCGCTCATACCTCCCGAACCCGAGACGCAGGGTCGAAACCAAGAACCCAGCTACCGGAAGAAAAAACGAAACCCGCTCGCTCGTCGCGAAACCGACCAAGATTCGATCCCCGAACCGTAAAGAGGCTCAATTGGAAGAGCGACCAATTGCAGAATCAAGAACCGGAGCAACTCCAGCGAGCGACCCGCCAATCTCAATCATAGCGGGCCGGTGACTCGAATTACGGGGGCGGCGAACGCCAAGATTCACGGAGATTCGAGAACAAGGAAAAGCCAGCCCGCTAGGAAGAGGAAGGGAGACGAGCTGTGCTGCACCTCTGACAAAACCCAGCAGAGGGTTTTAGAGAGAGAGAGAGAGAGGAGAGGGAGAGAGTTACGGAAGAGGAAGAGGAAGAGGAAGAGCGGGGGAGGGAGGGAGGGCTGGGTAGGCTTTTTGAACAGATGGGGGGCGCCCCTCAGATGGCAAGGCATTGAACCCAAGGATGAAGTTTGCATCTCATTTTTCCTGGCAATCTATTGAATGTAATTAAGCAGGGAGTAAATCTCACTAATTAATTTTTGCACCTTCTTTAGTTCTATACTCGTTAAGAAATTATAATTGTATAAGATGTATGTATTTTACCATAAGCTAACCATAAAATCAAATACCCGAATTACAAAAATTCTCTTTTTAAAAGTGATTAATACTACGAAAAATTTCAAATTGTACATTGTCACAAATTTACCTTTTCTTTGTGAGTTAGATGACACAAGGCTGTTGGACAGTGTATCGAGTTTGGGATTTTTACCGTTCGTTAGTTTCGGGTATATCAATTGAAATCCTTCGTGATATTAACTCAATTTAATAAAAATTAACGGAATGTAAATTTATCATAAAAGCGTACCTAGTTTGAGGTTTTTGACCGTAAAAAGAAAATTATTTTGGGGTCAATTTATCACAAATGTATCAATTTTATAATTTTTTTGATTAAAAATTAATTTGAGATAAATTTGTCACATAGTGCATCAGGTTGAGGTTTTTCGTGATATTAACCTTGCTTTGAGCAAGACTCGACTCGTTTTATTGATCATCGATATTGCGATCCCCGTTTCACCATTATTATATACCTATGGCGAGATGAAATTACCATGATTCATCTAATATTCTGTTATGGTTCGTTGTTAAAGCTACATGAATGTTACCGGCTCATGCGATGATAAAGACATAATCCGATGGACGATTATGAAATATATGCTTCTAGTTATTGAAATAAATCTAATCGATAAAAATGAACTCCTCAAATTCTTGAAATAAACCGTTCTGTCTAAAATAACTTTTCAACAATTATATTTAATTTTAAATAAATATCATACTCTTGTTCTAACGAAATAATCATTGTTCTTTTTCTCTCCCTTTTTTTTTGTCAGAATTCTTTTTGTCTTTAAAATTGGAACATTGCCCTCGTCTTTCTTTTTCTAAAAATCTCAAAGAAGAGAACCTTCATAATTCACCTTATTAATGGTAGGGCTACAAAATGTGCAAAACGATGTGGGCACGGTTGTGTGTATTGAATATGTAAAACTAAGCATCCCTTCATTTCGTGAAAAATAGCTTCCAAGAAAATATTTTTCGAATTTTTCGACGTTTGGTTTATGAAAAATAAGTGACTCAAAGAAACCGTTTTCCGTCGATAGAATAAACACATTCAAAAGTGGGGTTCGATGGAGACCAATCTCTCTCTTCTCAATTCTCTTAACCCAAGGATGAAGTTTGCATATCATTTTTTTCTGGCAATCTATTGAATGTATTAAGCAGGGACTAAATCTCACTAATTAATTTTGCACCTTCTTTAGTTCTTACTCGTTAAGAAATTGTATATGATGCATGTATTTTACTATAAGCTAACCACAAATCAAATACCCGAATTACAAAAATCCCTCTTTTTAAAAATGATTAATATCACGAAAAATCCCAAATTGGTACGCCGTATCACAAATTCTACCAAACTAATTGTTTAACCACCGAAAACCCCAAACCCGTACTTTTTGTGATAAATCTATCATTCGTTAGTTTCTTGTTGAGTTAGATGACACAAGGTTGTTAACAAGAGGCTCAGGTTTAGGATTTTTACCCTCCATTTGTTCAAAATGCACCAATTTAGAGTTTTTGTGGTATTGACCCAATTTAATAAAAACTAATGAAGGGTTAAATTTGTCATAGATATATCGGTTTGAAGTTTTTTGTGGTAAAAGAAAATTAGTTTGAGGTCAATTTTTTCACAAATGTACCAATTTATGATTTTTTCGGTCAAAAATTAATTTAAGGTAAATTTATCATAAGTGTATCAATTTTGAGGTTTTTCGTGGTATTGATCATTTAAAAAGACTAGACTCGTTTTATTGATCATCATCTCCCCGTTTCACCATTATCGGTACTTATGGTGGGACAAAATTACCATGATTACTTCGTCTAATATTCTGTTATGGTTCGTTGTTGAAGCTGCATGAATGTTACTTGCTCAAACGATGATAAAAACATAATCCTGATGGAGGATTATGAAAGATACGCTTCTAGTTATTGAAATGAATCAAATCGATAAGAAGGAACTCCTAAAATTCATGAAATAAATCGTTCTGTCTAAAAGAACTTTTCAACTATTTATTATTAAATAAATATGATACTCTTGCTCTAACAAAATAATCATTCTTCTTTTTCTCTTTAAAAATTAGAACATTGCCCTCGTCTTTCTTTTTCCTAAAAATCTTAAAGAAGAGAAACTTCATAATTCACCTCATTAATAGTAGGGCTACAAAATGTGCAAACCGCCCTCCCCGCTCCCCCTCTCTACCCGTTTGCGATGTGGGCAAGGTTATGTGTATTGAATATATAATTTAAGAATCCCTTCATTTTGTAAAAAATAACTTCCAAGAAAATATTTTTCGAATTTTTTTGACGTTCAATTCATGAAAATTTAGTGACCCAAGGAAATCATTTTCCGTCGATGGAATAAACACCTTCAAAAGTGGGGTTTGATGTAGACCAATCTCTCTCTTCTCACTTCTCCTTATTTACATGCCTCGAGTTTTATTAATGTATTTTTAGTTTGGTTTAAATAATTTTTATTCTTTTTTTGTCTTCTTTTCTTCTTTTTCTCTTTCTTTGCCGATCATCAAGCCTCAACAAATGCCCACAACCCGGCGACCATACACAGATGCGACCTAGCCTCGAGCTCGCTGGATCACTACAAGCTCGAGGCGGCCCAAGGCTAGCGACCCCTGAGCTCATTCGTGGTAGTAGCTAGGCAAGTCTTGAGCTCGTCAGGCCATCTGGCCAGGTTTTATCGAGAGGAAGGAGGAAAAGAAAAGAAATAAAAGAAAGAGAAAAGAGAAATATAAAATAATTAAAATTTTGATTTTTTTTAACGAATAGAAAAAATGAAAAAGAATATAGAGAAAAAAAAGAAAACATTTCAAAATATATTAAAAAGGAGTGCAAGAGAAAGTCAAATCCGATTTTTTGTACCAAACAGTGGAAAATACTTTTCAATTCGTTTCAAGTTTCAGTTGAACACCAAAAATAATATTATTTTCCTTGAAAATAACTTCTTGAAAAATGTTTTTCGGAAATATCACTTTTCATAAAATCTTTTTTTTTAAATGGTTGATTTCTTTTTGTTTGGTGATATGTAATCAAGAATATTTTTTGGTGTTTGTATCTCATTTTAAAAAATAATTTCAATCTCATGATTTTTTCTTAGGGCAAAAATAAAATTTTAAATTATTTTTATTTATTTTCTTTCATTTTTTATTCACTTTTCTTTTCTTTCTTTTCTACCTCCACCCGATCGGACCGTAGGGGCCTCCTAAGCTCACCAAATCTGATAGCCTCGGGCGGGGCTTGAGCCTGTAGGCCTCTAGCAAGCTCGAGGCCTGCCGCCCCCTCGTCGTGGCCACCGTCGGCCTGTCGCGAGGTGGAGGAAGAAGGGAAAGAAAAAGAAAAAATATATATAATATAATATTTAATATTAAAAAACTGAGAGGAACAATTCCAAAAATGTTTTCATTTCTTTAGATCTAAAAATTCACTTTTCTAATTTTATGCATGAATTTTCTGTTGAACGGAAAGTGTTTTGCATTTTTTTTTGACTCAAGTCATTTTCAATGCCCGAAATAAAGGAGTGAAAGTTCAGAAAACTAAGCTTTAGAAAATGCTTTCCACTCAAATAAACGCATACTTAAACATGAAACCATTAGTGAGCGGCCCTTGAGTATTACCATCTGATTATTTGACTTTCAAATTATTATCTTACCCCATTAGTTTATCCTCGCATTAATGTAG
>JAILYA010000136.1:5000-7500 GCA_021437795.1 Rhodamnia rubescens
AATTTCCCGAATTGGTTTGCCATTTCTGTAAACAATATAATTGACAACTCGAAGTTGCATATTATCCCTTTCTTGTAACAGATCCGGGGGAAGAGTGTTGCTAAATTTATACTGTCCGATATTTCATATGTCACTACGGGTCGAACTAAAACAAAATACTTTTTCTTAGTAGGTGTGATCCGTTGGACATAGATCCAATTTTTCAATTTTTTGGATTCCTTAGAATTTGTTTTTCCTGTTCCTGGGGATATCAAGATGCCACTGTGTCGGGATATCTTATCTGTCTCTCCAGGAAAATGGATATCTCCAGAAAAGATTTTCAGTTCAATCCTTTTTTTTTTCTCTCCACTCGGACTAATCCGCCCACTCGGCTTCTTGTATTTAAAGCGATTCGTGTATCTACTCCAATCAGACTATTGTTCCGTACCATTATCGAAGAAGATTCAGGTAAAATATGCACTTCTTCGGGAATGAAAAAAAATCGATTTAGTTTCATTTGGTATTTTTGGTTAAATTCTTTGATTCCTCGATACTCAATCAAATCCTCTTTTTTAACGATTGAATGAACCCCTAGAGTCCCATATTTAGTAATTCCCGAACTCTTTCTTCTGTATCGAGGATCATCGAAATAAGCAAGAATACTATTTCTACGTAAAATGCCATTTATCGGTAGTTCAATCGAGATACCTGAATGGGGCAGTGGAATGAGAAATCGATTTCTTCGCCTTTTTGCCAAGAAATCAGAATTCTCGTGGAAAGTAGTAGGATATTTGAGATTACAATGAACAATCGATATAATTCGATTAAGTTCTGAATAATCAGGAATCCTATCTTCTTTTAGTTTACCAGAAAAAGAAGAACTACCTAATTCGTATCTCATTTGATCATTATTCATTGAGAGACTCGAAATATATCTTCGTTTGACAGAAAGAGAACGAAGATTCGTTTGGTCTTGATCCTTGTAGAGTGAAAAAGGGACTCCACTGGATCTGCACGAACCCCCTGATAATATCCATAAATGGCTTGTTTTTGGTAAAAGATGGACATTACTATATGTAAATTCAGGTGCATGGTACACATCGGTACTCCAGTGCATTTCTCCCTCTGATTCAGAATAAATATGTTTTCGAACCCGCTCTTTCAAATTGAAAGTGTATGTTCCCGCGCGAATTTCAGCAATCACTTGTTCTGATTCTACATATTGATTATTTTGAACCAAAAGAAAACTTTTTGGTGGAATAGTCACGTTATGTAGAATATCTTCACTCTCAATAGTTACATACAAGTCTATAGAACATAGAAAGGCAGGATGCCCATGACGCGTACGTGTGGGATGAACCAAATCCTCATTGAATTTGATTTTTCCATTAGAGGGGGCTCGTACATGTTCGGCAGTACCACCTGTGAATACTCCGCCGGTATGAAAAGTTCTTAATGTTAGTTGAGTCCCTGGTTCTCCAATAGATTGACCCGCAATAATACCTACAGCTTCTCCCAATTCGACCAGGTCGCCATGAGTAGGACTCCTACCATAACATAATCGACAGATCCAAGATGTACTCCTACAGGTAAAGGGAGTTCGAATAGATATTGGTTGTGTTCGAAAGGTTATGAATCGATTGACAAGTCCAATTTCAATATCTTGATTTCGAATGGCAATGCATCGTGGGCCCATATAGATATCGTCTGCTAATACACGACCAATTAATGTTTGAATAAAAATTCTTTCCGGTATCATCCCATTTCGAGGACTCACAGAAACCCCTCGGATGGTTCCACAATCTGTTCTGCGTACAACAATGTGTTGTACTACTTCAACAAGTCTGCGCGTAAGATATCCAGCATCTGATGTTCGTACAGCAGTATCCACAACTCCTTTGCGGGCTCCGTAGCAAGAAATGATATATTCTGTTAAAGATAGTCCTTCGCGTAAATTGCTTTGAATGGGTAAATCAATCATTTGTCCTTGAGGATCTGACATTAATCCTCTCATACCTACTAATTGGTGTACTTGAGATGCATTTCCTCTGGCTCCCGAAAAAGACATTATATGGACTGGATTAAAGGGGTCTGTCATCCTAAAATTAGGATTCATTTCTTGTCGCAAATATTCACTTGTAGCATACCATATCTCAATGGATTGGCGTAATTTTTCTACTGCGTGTACATTCCCATAATGATGGTGTTTTTCCAAAATCAAACTTTGTTGTTCAGCATCTTGTACTAACCATCCCTTAGAAGGTATTGTTAAAAGATCATCAATCCCTAATGAAATGGATGTAGCAGTGGCTTGCTGGAAACCCAGAATCTTTACTTGATCCAGAATGTGTGATGTATATGCCATTCCGAAGTGATCTATTAATCTGCTAATAAGTCTTTTAATGGCAGTTCCATCTATTACTTTATTGTGAAAGACTAGATTGACTCGTTCTGCCATAAGTACCTCCATATTCTGCTGAGTGGGATTCGACAATGAGTTTGAGTCAATGATTGGAAAACT
>JAILYA010000136.1:12500-17500 GCA_021437795.1 Rhodamnia rubescens
TTGAGATAATGGGTGTAATCCGAAAAAAGATTCATAAGTGGTTGTTAATGGAGTTGAAGTTTTACCAAATTCTGAGGAGTCGGTATCAATTTATGCCTAATTGCTCCACATAAAAAAATTAGATCCCTCCTCTAACAAAGGCACTTTTTCGAAACTATTTTGTAGCCAATCCAGACATTGTTTTTGGGGCATGGCCGAGCGCTAAGGCGGGGAACGCAAATCCTTTTTTTCAAATCCGGGTGTCATATCGTCAAGAAAAACACTCCAAATCTCTTATTTCGTTTTGCTGATATAATCACTCGCTGAATTTTTCCCCAGCAGAAGCAAACAAAGTAAAGGAGAGGACTCTTGAGACTTGTTGCTTGGTTCTAAACATCTGGAAGTTTGGCTCTCGAAAGCTAAAGTGCTCTAAATCCTTGCCTCTAGGATTCAAGGACAGATTATAGTGGTGGAAGGGCTCTCATATAAAGATTTATTGATTCCCTTCCACTACTAATGTAGTGTTTAATTACCGGGTCTTGAATTAGATTGGATAGCCCGACGGAAAATCGAATTAGTGGTTGTGTAAAGTGGCTAAAGATACTTTCTATACAGACTCAGGAGAGTCTCTAAGTCCTCGGTATCCAATAACAATTCGATGGAAAATTGGCTTTTTTCTAAAATTGAAATGAAAAAAGAAATTCTTTCTTTTCAATAAAATAAACCCTAGCCAAGAATGGAATAGGTGGTTCTCCGATTATTTCACAGAGACAATCCTTAGACAGTAAGAATTAGATCAAATGAGAAATAAAAGTATGTGATAGATAACGATCTATCTTGACATTCTATTTTTCAGATTTTTATACTTTTTCTAAAGATAAAGACAAGAAAAGATAAAATAGGTCTTATTATTCCTACATCTTAGGAAGATTCCACTGATACTTCGAAACGGGTCACTGCGTATTTTGCTTGTGCTTAACGTTTTCCGATTCTACTAGAAAAAAAAATATCCTATAAGAATTTTAAGAATTTGTTAGAAGCAGATTTACTAGAGCCTTTGATCAATGGTGTTGGGTCAGAATCCCTTTTTGACTCTACGCCAGTGGTTCCACTATTATTAGTGAATAATAATGGAATAATTCCTTCCTAAAGATAGGGGACATAATTTACATGGATATAGTAAGTCTTGCTTGGGCTGCTTTAATGGTAGTCTTTACATTTTCTCTTTCACTCGTAGTATGGGGAAGAAGTGGACTCTAGAGGTACTACTAAGTGAGGCGATGAATCAAACTGTATCGATTGTTTTATAGATCAGATCGTTTTGCAAAGCCTTTTTTTTACTTTATTATATTATTTGATTTTTATTTGTTTTTCTTTCCTTTTTTATTAAGAGAAAAACGTTCTGTTATCATATTAAGTGGATACGTACCTTCTATGGGAAACAACATATACATAGTGGTTGTCCAAGGAGAGACTACGCATAATAAGATCTTACCTTGGCAAGTCACATATTGCGTTGCGCACTTACTTTACCACTTGTTTTTTTATTTTAGAAATCTTATTTATGCTATACTTAGGCTTTGTTGACTCATTTCATATCATGGTTCAAGAGTTTAAATAAAATGGTGGGTTTTCTTATTCCTTTTCGAAATCCGAAGAAATTTCCAGAGAACTTCTTGGATCATCTGTTAACTGCTCAATCAATTACTTCTTCGGAATGCTAAAAGAAAATGAATCGATTTTCATTGATTAATATACTATATGCCATGCCCCCCTTCGCCCATGGATTTGATTCTTTCGATGGATCCAGGGATTCGTATTGAAAATAATTCGAAATCTAGGAATTCGAAGCGTACTATTAAGAATTGCCTTTCGATTGTTTTCGATTGATTGGAATCAAGACAAATTAAATAGATGAAGCAAAGAAATAGAATTGGGATGCTATGTACATTACATATATCAATACATATATCAAAAAGATACATATTGTAGATTAATCTATATTATTTATATTTTTATACAGTACAACTTGTTACATTACAATAAATTATTGTAAGAATAATAGCTAGTATGGTAGAAAGAAATATATGAATCTTTCTACCATACTATCGGATCTCATAGAATACTATACCGCTAATCCGAGTCCGCTCATTTCATTTTAGACGCGAGATGAAAATCCTTTTGATTTCTTCTATTTCTTCAATCATTGACTAAGAAAAGAAGTCAAGTTTGATTCAAATTAATCACTTTGACTGACTGTTTTTACGTATATTATAAGTAAAAAAGCAGTAGGAACTAGAATGAAGAGTGCAGTAGCAATAAATGCGAGAATATTTACTTCCATAATCTCATTGTTTTTTTTATTTGGCAATAACTCGGGATTTAATCCCATAGAGATGATAAATCTTTCGACTGTAAATTCAATGGGATGAATTACACCTTGATGATATTGAATCGGATCAATATCATGAATAACAATATCTGAGCTATCAAATCAATTCATCGTCGAGAATTGAATAGTATAACATAGGAAGATCTTTTATCCATACCGAATCCAAAATTGGATTCCTGATCCAACCCCTTTACTTTCCTTTTTCTTTTTCTCCTTCTTTTTCATTCTTGTTTTTTCTATAACCTACCACCTTCCTTGTACAATCATCTGATGACGTATCATTTGACCGCTCTTACGTTTCCATTGGTTACAAGCCCAAACAAACAATAGAAGTAAAATGGAAAAGAAGGAGTGAAGTACTCGTTTTTAATGATTTCATTTTTGTGGAAAACAAAAAGAAACAAGTATGATAAAAAGAAACCGAGTCTTAAGGTATAAAAAAATTGAATATTCCATCACACTATTTTAGAGTTTGTTCTTTTTTCGACAGTACCCTTAAATAAAAAAAAATTATTCATCCCCTCTCTAAGGAGAGGTTGGATCTTTCTTTGATCTTTATTTTATTAATATATCCTCTTTCTTTGGATTAAAAACGAAACGGGACGTATATATTAAAAGAAAAGTTCAAAGTATTCTATCAAAGCAATTATGTTAAATTCATTTTGTATCGTACATCTATTTGTGCATGGGGTCCCGGTAAATATATAGTACTCTATTCTATTACACGGATCAGGAGCAATTAAAAAAGCCAGACCCAGTACGGTATCGATATCTCTTGGAATCCTAAACTAAATAGGATACTACCAAGAATCGTAGCAATCCACATATGTCTCTATCCCATCAATCAATACTGATTGATTGAATGGAAATTCTTCTATTTCTTTGATGAGAAATGCGAAACAAAAAAAAAAAAAAAAAAAGAGAAATCCAATCCCTGTTGGAAATGAAATTTGACTATTTTATTTGTATCTCTTTTCACATCCAAATGGAGAGATGAATTAATGTATTTTTTGTTGGATTTGATTCCGTCGGGACTGACGGGGCTCGAACCCGCAGCTTCCGCCTTGACAGGGCGGTGCTCTAACCAATTGAACTACAATCCCAAGTAAGTAAAGTGTAGAGTATACATACTCTTATGATTGCATTTAAACCATTTCTTTTTCGATTCGAATCGCGGTGGTGCAAGAAGGGTAACAGAGGCTTGACTGATATATTGATATCTCTATGGATGGGCACTTTAGTGAGAGCGACACAGATTACTAGTAATCCTTTTATTATTGCCAAATCGGGTGATAATCAATCTTTAAATGAAAAAAAATTCTTTTACTTACACTTTATACTTAAACTTAGAGATCCTGATATTATGAAATTCGATTTTTAGCAAAAAAAATAAGAATTTGTGCGAACAAAGAAAATAAAACAAATAAAATAAATAGAACAGAGCAAATAAAGCGGTAGGGATATATCAAAAAATTGTACTTTTTTCTATTCTTTCGTTTCGTAGCCGGAATTATTTATGAAGAATAAAATTATTTATGAAGAATAAATGGGCTATATCATTTCATGGTGTGGTGGATCAGCGAATTCTTGGGCCGAGCTGGATTTGAACCAGCGTAGACATATTGCCAACGAATTTACAGTCCGTCCCCATTAACCGCTCGGGCATCGACCCAGGAAGAATCAATTCTAGGCTTATTGATAATCCATGATCAACTTCTTTTCGTAGTACCCTACCCCCAGGGGAAGTCGAATCCCCGCCGCCTCCTTGAAAGAGAGATGTCCTGAACCGCTAGACGATGGGGGCATACTTGCCCGACCGCCATCATACTATATTAGGCTCATGGTATAGTATGAACAGTTTTTTGAAATTGTCAATATAATATAATGGAATGGTCGGACTAGACCCGAAAGATCTTTCTGTCTTTCAAAATTCCATAAAATTTTGGAATGAAAATAAATAAAATAAAAAGAAATAGAAGGAATACGAAGTAACGATCCTTTCAGGAAGTGATTGGTCTGCCCGGAAAAGAAAAGGGGGTGAAACTCCAGTTCTTCCACTTTCATTCATTGATTCACTCCTTCTTCAGATGAGATAGAAGTATCTCTATCTCACAACAAGCTAGGAAATTAACAAACAACCCATTTTGAAATCTGGGGAGGGGGATCAAGATCAAGAAGTTATAGAAATTTTTTCTTTAAGAATTTGTTTGATTCAGGGAACAAATTCAATTTCTTCATCATATGATTCGATAAAATATTTCGAATCTATGTCGAATTGGTAGATAATCTCAATCAAATGAATTTCGTTTTAATGGGAGTCAATTTATTAATTAGGGTCAGCCTTGAAAGAATTGATTGCATTGATATTTATCAAATCTAATTTGGACCCTATACTACCTATGGGTAGGTAAAATTTTTCGTTACTGAATGAACCACACTAGCCATTCAGAGTCTACTGCATAGATTTCTATAGATAGAATCTATAGATAGAAATATCTCTATAATATAGAGATAGATCTTATATGCATAGTAGAGTAGGAACTGATTCAGGAATTGAATCAAATGGGGCCCTTTTAACTCAGTGGTAGAGTAACGCCATGGTAAGGCGTAAGTCATCGGTTCAAATCCG
>JAILYA010000136.1:27500-30000 GCA_021437795.1 Rhodamnia rubescens
TATCTTTTATACCATGACCAATGCCCCAGTTGGTCCTATACATGTGACCCGCTATCAAGAAAAGAATTGCAATAGCTAAATGATGATGAACAATATCAGTCAACCATAGACCCCCAGTTACTGGATCTAATCCTCCACGAAAAGTAAGAAATTCCGCATATTTTGACCAATTCAAGGTAAAAAATGGGGTTGCTCCCTCGGCAAAACTGGGATAAAGTTGAGCCAAAAGATCCCGATTCAAGATAAATTCATGAGGAAGTGGGATCTCTTTAGGATCTACTCCAGCGTTTAGAAATTGGTTAATTGGTAAAGATACATGTACTTGATGCCCCGCCCAAGAAAGAGACCCAAGTCCTAGTAGCCCTGCTAAATGGTGATTCAACATAGATTCTACATCTTGGAACCAGGCTAATTTTGGAGCAGCTTTGTGATAATGGAACCAACCAGCAAAAAGCATTAAGGCTGCAAAGACTAATGCACCAATTGCGGTACAATAGAGTTGTAATTCACTAGTTATTCCAGATGCTCGCCAAATCTGAAAAAAACCAGAGGTTATTTGTATTCCTCGGAAACCCCCACCCACATCGCCATTCAATATTTCTTGGCCCACTATTGGCCAAACCACCTGGGCACTAGGTCCAATGTGAGTAGGGTCACTTAGCCATGCTTCATAATTGGAAAAACGAGCACCATGGAAATACATGCCACTCAGCCAAAGAAAGATAATGGAAAGTTGGCCAAAATGAGCACTAAATACTTTTCGAGAGATCTCCTCCAAATCATTGGTATGGCTATCGAAATCGTGAGCATCAGCATGTAGGTTCCAGATCCAAGTGGTAGTATCAGGGCCCTTAGCTATTGTTCTTGAGAAATGACCCGGTTTGGCCCATTCCTCGAAAGAAGTTTTTATGGGATCCCTATCTACCAAAATTTTGACTTCTGGTTCCGGCGAACGAATAATCATTGAGTCCTCCTCTTTCCGGACAACACATACAAAGAAACCCGCCAATATTTAAGTAATTAGTGAACCTATGGGAGATGTTTATAATTAGTTTCTTTTTCTTTCTTCTATCTCCCATCTATTTTATTTAGTTATTCACTAGAGCAATTATGATCTGGAAGTCGATCCGGGGCAAGTGTTCGGATCTATTATGACATAGCCATGAGGCGCGCAACGGACCTTTTTCATCTTCTACAACCTTTTCCAGGCTTTGAATTGATGCAAAAACCATTTTTTGTGCAACCTAGTGGATTTATTAATATCTCAATTCAAAGTTTCTAGACGTCGCTACTTTATGTCTTACATTACAGAGAACACGTATATATTAATTATTTATATTAATTAATATTCTATTTCAAATTGCATGAACAGGTATTGGTCATTTCATTACTAAGGAAATATTCCAGTATCCATATTTAGTTATTCGGAAGTTAGTTTTAATATCAGAAAAAGAAATATATATTCTCTACTTTATCTGCGTATCGTTTATACCCGAGAAATACCAAACGAAATAGAAAATGATCTTAGAAAGGATATAATGAAATTCTTTGATTGTTTTTACCAGATAAATGATCCTTTTTATTTGACTGATGAAGCTAACAAACAATTCAATATAAAAAAAATCGAATTAGAAAATAATAAAAAAAGAATGCTCTTATTCGAAACGCCTCGTGATCTTCAACCAATTCTGCGCTTCAATATAATTACCAGGAGTGAGAGCTATAGCTTGTTTCCAATACTCCGCGGCTTGATCGAACCAAGCCTCCGCAATTTCAGAATCTCCCTGTCGAATGGCCTGTTCTCCCCGGTCGGAATAGGTGGGGTCAATTCCTTCCCTTAGAACCGTACTTGAGAGTTTCCTACCTCATACGGCTCATCGTTCAATTCTTGTGGTGTCCCATTCATTTTTTTTCTCAGGTTAACCAAAAGAGATTAATTCCATGAGTTTCAAACTTTAATTTTTATTAATAAAAAGGAATCCTTTTTATTTTAGTTTTATCTTTTCTCCCACCTTCAGAAGAATAAAGCATAGGGAATTCCACTATTGCTAGAATTTTCTCAAAGGTAACTATCTCGGTTTCATAGAGAAATTGATATAGAATCTTCGAAAAAGTCTTTTTTCATAATAAAGAAAAGACTTACTATCTTTGGGATCTGATGCTACACCGCTGCTCAATACCTTAGGGGATCGACTTTATTACATAAATGGATTCCTAACTTTTATCTTCTATCATGACATAAGTAAGTAAGCAGTTCTTATTGTATCGGCCCAAAACCTTACTAATTGATCTTTACGGTGCTTTCTCGATCAATTAGATCCTTTATCCATAGAATAAAGTATCTAGGCATATCTATTTCTTCATATTTTGACTTCTATGAAGTTCCTTTCTTTGCTACAGCTGATAAAAATCGTTTTTGGGACGATGCATATGTAGAAAGCCTATTTTTTCTAGTAATTTTTTCTAGTATTTACTAGCGGATTCGCTCTTTTCTCTTTCC
>JAILYA010000136.1:35000-37500 GCA_021437795.1 Rhodamnia rubescens
ACTCCTTAAATTAACGATATATCCTATATATATATTATATATATTTTTTTTTTTTGAAAATCCAAAAAATTCTAGGGCCTGGATAAGACTTTTTCTACCCCTTTCGTCTTTTTAATTGACATAAAACCAAGTCATCTAGTAAAATGAGAATGATGTGTAAGGAATAGTCGGGATAGCTCAGCTGGTAGAGCAGAGGACTGAAAATCCTCGTGTCACCAGTTCAAATCTGGTTCCTGGCACATACTTAATTTGTATAAGTATCTATTCCATAGATTAAATTGATATCTACAACTTAATTGATATGGATCGACATACATATTCATTAATAGTATAGATCATGATACATCCTTACCCATCTAGGTATCTGGAACTATATTCCTTTATTTTATAGATATAACTGAGGAAAATTTCTAGAAAGAGTATAATATAAAAACTATCTATATGTAAAATATCCAAATTAGATTCTCTTTTCTCTTCTTTTTGATTTCTTTTGTTCATTTCATTTCAGACTGTGTCTCCTCTCGTTCAAATTCAAAATATGAATACTTCATACATATATGAAAGGTTCAATTAGTTGGTTGAAAGACCCAAGCAAAGGTCTAGTCTAGTCTCAAGGAGTTAATGGATGGGAATAGCCAAGATGGATCTGAGATACAGTACAAATAGAATTCGATCCCTTTGATTTCTTGTTATTTTCTTTTTTCATATTCTATTTATTCATTCTCTCCTACGCGACCTTCTATGGTGCGTGTAAGTTATGTGCGCGGTACAAAGTTCATAATGTGGAACTCTTTTAATTCATCCTATTGGCTCAGCTCATCCAAAATAAAAAGAAAGAAGTATACTCCAAATTTGATAATTTCAATGAATCCCTAATTGTATTGTCTTTTTTTATTTAGCACATCCATATTACGAATGATGCTTCAATTACTCCGTTTGATTTCGAAGAGAACATACAAATACTCCTTGAATATATGGAGTTATAGAAATGAGGATTAGTTTCTTATCATTCAATGAGCATCTTGTATTTCATAAAAATTAGGGGCAATATAATCCTTACGTAAGGGCCATCCTATCCAACTTTCAGGCATTAAGATACGTTTAAGTCGTGGATGAGTATCATAACATATTCCCAACATATCATAAGATTCCCGTTCTTGAAAATCCGCACTTTTCCAAATCCAGAAAACAGATGGAATTCGAGGATTACTCCTCGGTGCAAATACTTTTATGCATACCTCTTCCGTTTGATCTACACCATACTCTATTCTCGTAAGATGATACACACTAGCTAACAGTCCACCGGGTGCTACATCATAAGCACATTGGGAACGTAGATAATTGTAACCATATACGTATAAAATGACAGCAATGGAATGCCAATCCTCAGGCTTTATTTGTAAAGTCTCTATTCCTTGATAATCGAAGCCCAAAGATCTATGAACTAGTCCATGCTTGACTAGCCAAGCAGACAAACGACCCTGCATCTTTTTTATCTCCCGCATTTTGATTTGTATTTTTATTTGTATAAGTAGTTCATATTTACGATGAAATGCAATTTATGAAGATTAATTTGCTGTTTGTTATTCTCTACAAAGGAATGCTGCCTAATTCACTAATTCGTGGGAAGACACTGAACTTTTGTATTTGAAAAATGTTTCAGGAGGTATCTCTGAAGTAGATGGTGATTGATAGAGTAATCCTTGATTATAATTTCCAGTATGAGTACTGCGTCCAACATGAAACTTGTGATTGGTAGTAAAACACCGATTTTCTTCTTGAGACCTAATTCGATCTTCATAGATTTCTCTAGCTATTTTCTTACGAAGTTTTGTTATAGCATCTATAACTGCCTCTGGTTTAGGCGGACAGCCTGGCAAATAGACATCTACAGGAATTAGCTTATCGACTCCCCGAACAGTACTATAAGAATCGGTACTGAACATCCCTCCTGTAATTGTACATGCTCCCATAGCAATAACATATTTGGGTTCAGGCATTTGTTCATATAATCTCACTAAAGAAGGAGCCATTTTCATTGTTACTGTGCCGGCTGTTAAAATGAGGTCTGCCTGTCTAGGACTCGATCTTGGTACCAGTCCATAACGATCAAAGTCGAATCGCGAGCCTATTAATGAAGCAAATTCAATGAAGCAACAACTGGTACCATAAAGAAGCGGCCATAAACTAGAGAGCCTTGACCAATTTGAAAGATCATTTGATGTAGTTGAAATAACTGAATTTTGGGTTGTTCGAGCAAGTAAGGGAAATTCGATGGAATTCATAACTGTCTCAATGTTATTTTTTTTTTTTATTTTTTTATTGTCTGAATATTCAGGAACTAAGACCATTCCAATGCTCCTTTTCGCCATGCATAAACTAAACCAACAATTAGGATAAGCACGAAAATTAAAGCTTCTATAAATACGGATACCCCCAATACATCGAAACTCATTGCCCATGGATAGAGAAAAACCGTTTCAACATCAAAAACAACAAA
>JAILYA010000136.1:45000-62500 GCA_021437795.1 Rhodamnia rubescens
CTTATCAAAGAAAGACAGGATTAACCGATGCTGTTCAAACAGGCACAGGTCGACTAAACGGTATTCCCATAGCAATTGGAGTTATGGATTTTCAGTTTATGGGGGGTAGTATGGGATCAGTAGTAGGCGAGAAAATTACCCGTTTGATCGAGTACGCTACCAATAAATTTTTACCTCTGATTCTAGTGTGTGCTTCCGGAGGAGCACGTATGCAAGAAGGAAGCTTGAGCTTGATGCAAATGGCTAAAATATCTGCCGCTTTATATGATTATCAATCCCATAAAAAGTTATTCTATGTATCAATCCTTACATCCCCTACTACTGGTGGGGTAACGGCTAGTTTTGGGATGTTGGGGGATATCATTATTGCCGAACCTAATGCTTACATTGCATTCGCAGGTAAAAGAGTAATTGAACAAACATTGAATAAGATAGTACCTGAAGGTTCACAAGCGGCTGAATATTTATTCCATAAGGGCTTATTCGATCTAATCGTACCACGTAATCCTTTAAAGGGTATTCTGAGTGAGTTATTTAAGCTTCACGCTTTTTTTCCTTTGAATTAAAATTCACTTATTAAGTTAAGTGGAGCCTAAAGTAAAATTATTGTTATTTTATTTAGTTACATTTTTGTATTTGTAGCGAACAATTAGGCATTTTATCGGAATCAAAGTAAAAATTCTAAGGAAGAATTTATTTTTTCTTTGGTGACATAATCAATAATATTGAATTCGAAATTGTATAAAGAATCGTGTGGATAATTCTTTTTTTATACCGATATTCCTGATTATTAATTAGGAAACCCCTATCAACAATATATAAAAAAATTGTTCCTTCTTCGAAATTCAAATTGGTCAAGGCAAATAAAAGAAACCGAGGGTCATCTTTCCTTCTTGCTTCGTATGTATGGTATATATAATTCAAATATAGAAAATATAGATATAGAGTTTTTTTCGACTATATCTTCTGAGAATCTCTATTTTGACTAAGAATCCTGTTGTTGGATTGAATTCTAACGAATCCTTCGGGAATTTGTAAGAAACTCTTTATTTATTTATTTATTAAAGAAAAAAAAGATTCGAATTCAATTCGAATTTTAAGAGAAGAATAGAATAGATTATCATACGTATATTTCATGTAGAAAGATAAAGAAGAATAAGTCTCATTTATTTAATTATCCATTCCTTGCACTTATTATTTAATATATATACTCACTTAGATATACTCAATATAATTATATACGAATTATAATTATTCTAACATATCTTTCTAACAATAACAGGTACAAATATTAAATCGAGGTACCCATTCTATGACAACTCTTAACAACTTACCTTCTCTCTTTGTGCCTTTAGTGGGCCTAGTATTTCCGGCAATTGCAATGGCTTCTTTATCTTTTCATGTTCAAAAAAACAAGATTTTTTAGATTCGATAGGTGCAAATCTTATCTATTTTTTTTCAAGACTTAGATATAGATAACACAGATATCTATTTAGTAGAATATGGCGGTTTCCTCCGAACATAGCTCTTATGTATGCGTAAATATATGGGTAAATAAATTATAGCAATTTTCAAAGAGATAGGAATCGAGGTGGATGTATGAAATGTAAAGTCAATCTATCTATATGTGGATATCTCTAGGAGATCATATAAAAAGGATATTCTTATTTTAGACCTAACCAATTTGATCTAACCAATTAGATGAATTACTCCTAAAGGGTTACATCCGAATAACGCTAGTTGATGAGAGTTACTTCGGAAACAAAAAAGGAAAGTCAAATTCATTTGGACTATTTTCTCAATTCCAATAAAATGCAACTGGATCTAGTATGAGTTGGCGATCAGAACATATATGGATAGAACTTATAGTGGGGTCTCGAAAAATAAGTAATTTCTGCTGGGCCTTTATCCTTTTTTTAGGTTCATTAGGATTCGTATTAGTTGGATCTTCCAGTTATTTCGGTAAGAATTGGATATCTTTAGTTCCGTCTCAACAAATTCTTTTTTTTCCACAAGGGATCGTGATGTCTTTCTACGGTATCGCAGGTCTCTTTATTAGTTCTTATTTGTGGTGCACAATTTCGTGGAATGTAGGTAGTGGCTATGATCGATTCGATAGAAAAGAAGGAATAGTGTGTATTTTTCGTTGGGGATTTCCTGGAAAAAATCGTCGTATCTTCCTACGATTTCGTATGAAAGATATTCAGTCCATCCGAATAGAAGTTAAAGAGGGTATTTATGCTCGTCGTGTACTTTATATGGAAATAAAAGGACAGGGGGACGTTCCCTTGACGCGCACTGATGAGAACTTGACTCCGCGTGAAATTGAGCAAAAAGCCGCCGAATTGGCCTATTTCTTGCGCGTACCGATTGAAGTATTTTGAAATGAACTTTAACTGAAGAAGAAAGGAAAAAATTCAAGAATTCTCTTTCTTTCTTCAGCATAGCATAGCTTAATAAAGCTTTTTCAGAACGTTCATTCGAGTCAAAGTAGACGTATATGGAACATCCATAAAACGAAACTTTTTTTCCGCATAAAAAGAATTTATGCGTATGGAAATCCACTCAACTCAATTCAGTAAAAAACAAGTAAAAGTAGCAAATCGAAATAAAATAATAGATTCATCTCCTCGTATATCAAAACATTTCGGAATAAAGGATTTCTCTTTTTATTTTCAATATGAATTGATAGGTTAGATACAAATAGATCATATCTTGTAAATTATCTCTCCTTTCTTTTGTCAACCGAACTTTTTTTTTTTTATCTTTTCTTTTGTGTTTCTTAATGATCAAAGGCAAAGGATTGCTTGGATCTCTTATAAGGATAACTTTTCTGTCTTGTTTTGCCACTCATTTTTGATTATTAGGTTTTGAATTTGGGATCATTAGATCAAAATATTCTTCATAAATCTCTCTCCATTTTTCCTGGACTATAATTGCGGGTAGCCGGCCATTTTTTTTCGAAAGATTTTCTTTTTTGATAGAAAGGACAAAAGGAGTTCTTTTGGCTTAAAATCCGAATAATATAGTATTCATTACTTGCTTGAATTAGTTCTTTTAAGCATTCATCGAAAAGGGCTTCGAATTTGATCAATTCAATTGAGGTATATGGAAACAAGATTTTTTATTATTTCGTCATTCGAAACGGGTATTTTATTTCTGTATTCTTTCGAAATTCAAGGAATAACTACTGAATCACAAATAAAAAACAGGGAATAGATTCATAGGTCCGATGCCTTGTAATAGAACTTAGGGTTAATAGAAATAGTAGATCACATAGATTCAACAAATGAGTTGGGTTCATTAACAATTCAAAGATGAAAAGAAAAAATGGCAAAAAAGAAAGCATTTCTTCCTCTTCTATATCTTACATCTATAGTATTTTTGCCCTGGTGGATCTCTCTCTCATTTAATAAATGTCTTGAATTTTGGATTACTAATTGGTGGAATACTAGGCAATCCGAAACTTTTTTTACTGATATTCAAGAAAAGAGTATTCTAGAAAAATTCATAGAATTGGAAGAGCTCTTACTCTTGGACGAAATGATAAAAGAATACCCGGAAATACATTTACAAACACTTCGTATAGAAATCCACAAAGAAACGATGCAATTGATCAAGATGCACAATGAGGATCATATCCATATGATTTTGCATTTATCGACAAATATAACCTCTTTCATTATTTTAAGTGGTTATTCTATTCTGGGTAATGAAGAACTTGCTATTCTTAACTCTTGGGTTCAAGAATTCCTATATAACTTAAGTGACACAATAAAAGCTTTTTCTATTCTTTTATTAACTGATTTATGTATCGGATTCCATTCGCCCCATGGTTGGGAACTAATGATTGGCTATGTCTACAAAGATTTTGGATTTGCTCACAACGATCAAATTATATCTGGTCTTGTTTCTACTTTTCCAGTCATTCTGGATACAATTTTAAAATATTGGATCTTCCGTTATTTAAATCGTATATCTCCATCACTTGTAGTGATTTATCATTCAATGAATGATTGATCCAACTATAATATTTGTTACTTTGTAACATAAGGTACATAAGCAAAGCATTTCAATTTGAAGACGTACTTACTCTTTCTACCCTACAGGGATTTCTCTTACTACTATATTCCATTAAAATTATTTCATTAAACTAAATAGCAGAATTGTGGATAGGGAACTATACAAGCGACCTACCTAATTTTATTGTAGAAATTTTCGGGATCAATGATTGGACCATGCAAACTAAAAACACCTTTTCTTGGATAAAGAAAGAGATTATTCGATCTATTTCCGTATCGCTGATGATATATATCATAACTCGGACATCCATTTCAAATGCATATCCCATTTTTGCACAGCAGGGTTATGAAAATCCACGAGAAGCGACCGGGCGTATTGTATGTGCCAATTGCCATTTAGCTAATAAGCCCGTGGATATTGAGGTTCCGCAAGCGGTACTTCCTGATACTGTATTTGAAGCAGTTGTTCGAATTCCTTATGATATGCAAGTTAAACAAGTTCTTGCTAATGGTAAAAGGGAGGTTTGAATGTGGGGGCTGTTCTTATTTTACCTGAGGGATTTGAATTAGCCCCCCCGATCGTATTTCGCCCGAGATGAAAGAAAAGATAGGCAATCTGTCTTTTCAGAGCTATCGCCCCACTAAAAAAAATATTCTTGTGATAGGTCCTGTTTCTGGTCAGAAATATAGTGAAGTCACCTTTCCTATTCTTTCCCCGGACCCCGCTACTAATAAAGATGTTCACTTCTTAAAATATCCCATATATGTAGGCGGGAACAGAGGAAGGGGTCAGATTTATCCCGATGGGAGCAAGAGTAACAATACAGTTTATAATGCTACAGCGTCTGGTGTAGTAAGTAAAATCATACGAAAAGAAAAAGGGGGGTACGAAATAACCATATCGGATGAGTCATATGAACGTCAAGTGGTTGATATTATTCCCCCAGGGCCAGAACTTCTTGTTTCCGAAGGCGAATCTATCAAACTTGATCAGCCATTAACGAGTAATCCTAATGTGGGTGGATTTGGTCAAGGGGACACCGAAATAGTACTTCAAGATCCATTCCGTGTCCAAGGCCTTTTGTTCTTCTTGGCATCTGTTATTTTGGCACAAATATTTTTGGTTCTTAAGAAGAAACAGTTTGAGAAGGTTCAATTGTCCGAAATGAATTTCTAGATTCGCGAATTTCCAATATCAAGTTCGTAAAAAGAATCAAATTCTTGTTTTGGCAATTCAATTATGTTATGTATGATCCAAAATTATAAAAAGCTTTTTGCTTGTTTCTATTCCAGATGTCGATATCGGGAATTATTTGTACCGCATTCCTAGTCATAGTATGTATATTGTAAAGAAGATTATTTGACTTTATCTCTTCTTTTTGTTCAAGCCAAATTCGAGCGGTGTCACTAGGTCACTCTTGTGAGATTGAAATGTCATAGAATGGATCAATCGTTTTCTATTCTAATAGAATAAAATCGAAAATTTTACTGGATACTAAACATAAGATAAGTAAGTGGAGAATAGAAAACAAAGGATTATTCGCCTTCTTCTTAGTCTTTTCTTTTGACACAAGAAAGGAATTTTCCGCATTTCTTTCTTGTGTCTACATAAGGTTTTTGATCTGTTCGTAAAAGATTACTATCCTTAGTTTATATTTTTTTTCCAGGTTTATTAGAACCCTTTTTTTATATTTATTACATATATAAAGTAGTGAACAAACAAAAAATAGAGGTCAATTTTTTGATAAAATAGAACTTAGAAAAAAATTCAACTTTGATGAGATACTAAATAGAGTAGAGTAAGGATCTATTCGAAAACGATTTGCTTTGCATAATATCTTATCGCCAGAAATATATATTGTAATTGTGTCATTCAGGAAAATGAAATTGAGCGATTCTTTCTTCTAACTTTGAAAGATGGATAAGATACTATCAGCGAATAAGAGATGTTCTAAATCAATTAATGAAGTTTTCAAAAACATTATCCGAAAAAATGAATTTTTTTTTTCAAAATAGGGAAAAGTTATTTATTTTTTATTTCGACTAATAAAATATTATGAAAGCTTAAGAAGGGGATTCTTGCCTTCTTAAGCTTTCATATCTCCAACTGAGTTCATCTTATTATTAGATTATTACAGAGATGAACCCAACCCGGAGTATGAACCATAAAAGAAAATACCTATTAAACCGATCACAATAATACCAGTTACAGTACCTATTATCCAAAGAGGAATCCTTCCAGTAGTATCGGCCATTTATCCCGCTTCCCTCCACCATTTCTTTCATCAAGTTGTCATGCTAAAGACATAAACAGCCATAGATAATTATCAGATGTGATCCTTCCGAATGGGTTAAGATAATTCTTATTATTAGTTAGTATTCTACTATTCTTTTTTCTTATCTTAATTGAAGAAATAATTGGAAAATAAAACAGCAAGTACAAAAATGAGTAATAACCCCCAGTAGAGACTGGTACGATTCAATTCAACATTTTGTTCGTTCGGGTTTGATTGTGTCGTAGCTCTATAATTTGTATTAGGTTTATCGTTGGATGAACTGCATTGCTGATATTGACCCTAAAAAAGAAACGGTAGGTACAGCTAGTCCATGAACAGCTAACCATCGCACTGTAAAAATTGGATAGGTTCGATCTATGGTCATTGGGTCCTCCTAAAAAGATCTACTAAATTCATCGAGTTGTTCCAAAGGGTCAAAACGGCCAGTTATTAATGGAATTCCTTGTCGGCTCTCTGTAAAATATTCGTTTGGACGAGGGCTTCCAAACACATCATAGGCTAAACCCGTGCTGACGAATAACCAACCCGCAATGAATAGGGAAGGTATAGTAATACTATGAATAACCCAGTATCGAATACTGGTAATAATATCAGCAAAAGAACGTTCTCCTGTGCTTCCAGACATGCTGAGCTCCACATATTCTTGTACAGTTAAAGGGGGAATCGATTCCATAAAGGATGATATCAGTAAATGGCAATTTACTGAAGTTCCATACTTGTTAGATCGTCAATATTGTACCCAGGGTGTTTTTCGAGTATACCGAATCAGTATAGCTATCCTTATTCTGACACAGCAACGCAATCTTAATCAGTATGGAAATGAAGTACTCGATAATTTTTTTATTATTTTCTTGTTGCTTGTCGATATAGAATCATGCATGTACTATTCAATATCCAATTTCTCCAATTTCTATAAGGTTTCTTTCTCTCCATTTTTTCCACAATTGAATTCGATGCGAAATTTAAAAATCTCCTTTTCAGAACTATAAGCTTAAACTGTAGAAGATTTTTTTGTTGTTCTCGTTTTTTTTTTCATTTTACATTTTAAGAGGAATTGTTTATTTGTAGAGTAACAAGTAAAAGGGGTAGATAGTATTGAAAAAAAAGAGAACACAAAAAAAAATAGAATTGGAATAATCAATATTCGTGATGCACACATTGTTTTCTTGTATTAGATCGAAAGGTTCTTTCTGGAACTAGCTGCAAGGGTGGGAATTTATGATATGAAAAGACAATTTCTATTTCTAATAAATATGGAAAAAATGTAGAACCTAGCAAAGAAACGAAAATTATAGGAATTACTAGTCTTAGAATCTAGTTGGACGAAAATAAAGATTTGATTTTTGTGAGTGATCTGATCAGTTGTGCGATACCTTTTTTATTTTTACTTTATTTATTTTCATTTTTACTTATTCAATTCAGTAGTAGGTTCATTCACATAATATCTCAAATGACAAGAAAAAAGGTGTTATTCTTATAAGGTCACTCTTTATTCGAAAATCGAAAAATAGATTCGATACGATTAAAAAAAAGATCAAAAGAAAAGAGAAATGATTTTCGAATTCTGTTCTATATGGATTCAAATTTCTTATTATTATTTTAATAATTCAAATTTCTTGTTATTTGATTATTTTAATATTAGTCTACTCAAGAATTGTCTAATGAATCCCTTGATTCGAAATTAAGGGATAGGTAGATATTACAAATTATTAATTGATCTCTTTTTGTACCTCCCTTACTCTATGTTTTTGTTAATCCCGTCTATAATGATTGACGAATTAACAACTGTCAATTGAACTTATTCTTTCATTTGAATTGGTATTTTTGCTTATCTTCGTATCTTGAAACTTAGGGAAGTACTTTATAAACATATGTATAAAAAGAACACATTTAGCTCCTTCATCTTCATGCTTACTATAACTAGTTATTTCGGTTTTCTACTAGCAGCTTTAACTATAACCTCAGCTCTCTTTATTGGTCTGACCAAGATACGACTTATTTGAAATTAATTGAATGAACACAACGCAGAAAAAAGAAATCTTTCTGTGTTATTCATAGACTCTATAGTTCCTTACCGGGTCAATTTCCAATTAGCGGTCATTGAGATTCATGGGCAATGCAGATTAATATGTAGGGATAGATATTACCTCTCCTTTTTCCCTTTCAAAAAAATTGAAATGATTGAAGTTTTTCTATTTGGAATTGTCTTAGGTCTAATTCCTATTACTTTAGCTGGATTATTTGTAACTGCATATTTACAATACAGACGTGGTGATCAGTTGGACCTTTGATTCAATTAATTAACATCTTTTTTTTTAATTGACCTCCTCTTTTCTTTAATCCAAAGGAGGTCAAATTAAGATTACTGTTCAATTATTTAAGTGTCATTTTCGGACTAACCTAACCAAGACTGGAATCGCGCTCTGTAGGATTTGAACCTACGACATCGGGTTTTGGAGACCCACGTTCTACCGAACTGAACTAAGAGCGCTTTCTTATCTTCTTAAAAAAAAGAAGAGGATTTTTTTGCTAACCCGAATACATCTTGTATGCATAAGACTATCATATAGAATATGATATAATAAAAAAAGATTATGTATGCCTGATTTTAATCAATTTCAAAGAATCCCTCGTTACTGCTCAGACGAGAAGTAATAGGTAGGGATGACAGGATTTGAACCTGTGACATTTTGTACCCAAAACAAACGCGCTACCAAGCTGCGCTACATCCCTTTCCATTGGTCTACAGTGTCATTTTATAGAATCCCTGTCTTATTTCAAAATCCTTATTTTCTCCATTTATATATCCAAGTTATCTTGCCTTTTTTTTTTTTATTCTCATGTAACATATAATAATAGAAGGCTTATATACACATGAATATGAAACCCATCGCAAAAAATAACTAAAAAAAGGAATATCTTTTTGGAATGCTCAGTCGAAAGGGACGTCTTTTTCGGTTTTAAGAAAAGGAAAATCTTATCTATCGAATCATTATACATTTCAATTGGAATTAGGAATTCCGTGTACAAATACAAGTGGTCCTTAACTACTTACATATATATTATATCGAATCATATATGTATTACCATTAGGCATTACAAGAAATTATACAATAAATAAAAAAAGAAAAAGTAAGGAGGATTTAAAATGCGAGATCTAAAAACATATCTTTCCGTGGCACCGGTACTAAGTACTCTATGGTTTGGGGCTTTAGCAGGTCTTTTGATAGAGATCAATCGTTTATTTCCGGATGCGTTGACATTCCCCTTTTTTTCATTCTAGTTATTGACATGTGAAGGGGTGAAGAAGATTAGAGATAGAATCAAAAGATTTGTGACTAATCCCTCCCCCTCTTTTTTTTTTTTTTTTTTTAGATAAAATAGAATTCCATACAATATAATAAGTAGAAGTATAATAAAGAAAGGAGGAAAGAGAAATAAAAAAGTAGATTCAACCTCGGGGAAATTCCGGTTTAGTCTCCAATTCCATTTAGAAATAATATTTTGAGAACAGAAATGTGTCTAGGGCAAGAAGATCATACAAGATCTTTTAATGAAATACTGTACATTGAATCGAATTCGATTCAAAATATACCTAAATATTACTTTGTTGTTTTACTTCTTATTTTTTTTTATTTCTTTTTTCGCGGAAAGTAGAAAAGTTGGTTGAATCAAAAACGCAAAGGAGGTTCATGGCCAAGGGTAAAGATGTCCGAGTAACGGTTATTTTAGAATGTACCAACTGTGTTCGAAACGGTCTTAATAAGGAATCAAGGGGTCTTTCCAGATATATTACTCAAAAGAATCGACACAATACGCCTAGTCGATTGGAATTGAGAAAATTCTGTCGATATTGTTACAAACATACGATTCACGGGGAGATAAAGAAATAACTCGAATCAAGTGCCTGTGTGTCACTCTTACAAGGAACACGAAAAGGACATATTCTATATATACCATATTATTCTAATTAACATAATTTAACTAACTAAAAAAAAAGCCAAATCAAATCCTATATTTTGAATTCGAAATCTTTTTGGATCAGATTGAAATAGGATTTTGGGGATAAGGAATAAACAAACCATGGAAAAATCCAAGCGACTCTTTCTTAAATCCAAGCGATCTTTTCGTAGGCGTTTGCCCCCGATCCAATCGGGGGATCGAATTGATTATAGAAACATGAGTTTAATTAGTCGATTTATTAGTGAACAAGGAAAAATATTATCTAGACGGGTAAATAGATTAACCTTAAAACAACAACGATTAATTACTATTGCTATAAAACAAGCTCGTATTTTATCTTTGTTACCTTTTCTTAATAATGAGAAACAATTTGAAAGAAGCGAGTCGACCGCCGGAGCTACTGGTCTTAGAACCATAAATAAATAAAGAAAAAGTAGACTTACTTTACTCCTCAATTGAACCCAAATTCCAATTCAAATCCGAACTCAAACACGGATTGATATTTTGTTCGAAAAATCGCAAGAAAAAAAAATTGGGGAATAAGAAGGAATCTTTTTTATTGGATATTGAACATATTCGCTCATTTAATTTTGAGCGACTTTATCATACTCTCTTTATCATACTAATTTCTACTCTACCTTCCCGGAGTTCATTCTCCAGCGAACTCCATTTAAAATATTCTGACGAATTCCTTACAATTTCCTTTTTTATTTTATGATCTCATTAGAAATCATATAAAGACAATTCCTATTTAATATAGCTATTTGTGCAAGTATTTTACGATTAAGAAGCAACTGTCTCTTGTACAGATTGTGTATTAATATACTATAACTATAGTATACTCTATTCTCTCGAATTACTGCATTTATCCGAGTGATCCACAAACGACGAAAATCTCTCTTTTTCCTATCTCTATCTCGATGAGACGAAACCAAAGATCTTATTTTCTGTTGAATAATTGTTCGAGTAAGTCTTGAACGAGCCCCCGAAAGCTTGATGCAAATAAACGAATTTTTGTTCTACGTCTCCGAGCTATATATCCTCGTCTAATTCTAGTCATTGAATAAATGAAACTTTCATGAATAACTAATTGATTTCCTTTCTTTCAGTTATTCTTTTCCCTTTTCCTAGTTTATTAATAACAAAACGGATTCTTCCAATGTATAAAATACAAATTCCAATGGCTTTTGCTACTATAACCTTCCCGACCACGATTTGTTTTTTTTTATAGGCATTTCACCTCGAAACGAGTATTGATACTAGGTATAAAAAAACAGAAAAAAGTAATAAATAGAAATGAATAACGAAATAGTGGATTCCATCGTTTCTATGGTTATGTCTTAAACGGTGAGGTCCTCTCTATACACCGGAGTCCCTTAATTCATTTTATCAATCCTATTAGCAACTTGTACAGTTCACATTCTTTGGCTCTACCCATGAATTATCTAGTAATAGGTCTTTCACAATGAGATCTACCTATACAGTAACGGTATTTAATTATGAAGATTGGCTGGGTAGCTGACCCTCTTAGTCCGTTTTTGCAAAAGTATAGACATAAGATTTCGGCTTTGAAAATAGGATTTCCCCGCTTAATGGGATAACCATTTGTTACCAATGAGGAATTTTTTCTCATTGGAAACCATAAATTTCATATACAATAGAAGAATTGAATAGATCTTTTTTTTTTTAGTTTTCGATATATAGATAGTGAACGTCCTTCTTCCTTCCATTTTATACTATTCACTAGTACTGATCATTGATACTGGAAAATTTCTTTTCCTTTTTTTTCTACCAATGGGTGATCTGAACGAGTCGCACATACACCCTAGTACATGTTCCTCGACGCTGAGGACATCCCCCAAGAGCGGGGGATTTCGTGACATTTCTGATTGGCTGTCTTGTGTTTCTAATAAGTTGTTTAATAGTTGGCATGTTGAATCGTATACATAATAAGTGGGCTGGTTTAGATCGATCCTAACCGGATGAGTATGAATTACTTCTCTATTTAATAGATGAATAGAATATTATAAAACCCGGTAATAAGTAAGAAGAGAAAATCTCAAATCGGCGATTTGCGTAAACTTACTGCATTTTTTTTTATTCAATCGCTACAAGATCAACAATTCCATGAGCTTGGGCTTCTGTTGCTGACATAAAAACATCTCTTTCCATATCTTCGGATACAACCCATAAGGGTTTGCCCGTTCTTTGTACATAAACTCTTGTGATGGTTTCGCGCAGTTTCAGTAGTTCTTCTGCTTCCAGGATAAATTCTCCCGTTTGTGCCTCATAAAAAGAACTCGCAGGTTGATGTATCATTACCCTGATAATATAACAAATAACAAATGGTTCCTCTATCTCGCATGATGAGGTGAGGAGAAGAGATAAAGAATAATAAAAAAGAAAGATAGAATTGAGCAACCGTACAGGCATCCTTTGCGCATTGCATACGGCTATACAATGGAATTCACTTTACCTTGCATTTCGATCGAAGAAAGAGAAAAAAATATAGATTAGATATAGGGTTTATCCGATTCAGATCGGCAAATGATCCAATTACCATCCTTCCTTTCGGAGCAGTTAAAAAATACTATGATGGCTCCGTTGCTTTTTATATATTTATCTCGTCTGTGATTCAGCAATCCCAAAGTTTTTTTTTTTTTTTTGTACTCTTTCATAACAAAAACATAAATATTGTTAAAAGTTTTCTGTTGTGAAAACAAAAAAGTTTGTGACGCTGAAATGGTAATGGTCCCCGATAAATAAGATAAAATCGAGAATACCCTTTATTTTATACTAATTTCATACTACTCTTTCGAAATATAATCTAATGTTTTGAAAAAAAAAATTTCTCATATCGAATTCGAAGTGCCATGCTATTATTACTTAATATTCCTATTTCATATGGCGAAGGCATAGTTTTTTTTTTTTTTGTTCTTAAAAAACTCATTGGCGCCAAGCGTGAGGGAATGCTAGACGTTTGGTAATCTCTCCGCCGACCAGGATAAAAGATCCCATTGAAGCGGCTAATCCCATGCATATTGTATGCACATCGGGTTGCACAAATTGCATAGTATCATAAATAGCTACTCCGGGGATTACCCATCCGCCAGGAGAGTTTATAAACAAATAAAGATCCTTGTTATCATTCTCTATACTGAGATATACCATAAGACCAATAAGTTGATTCGAAATCTCGCTATCAACCTCTTGGCCTAAAAAAAGTAATCTTTCTCGATAAAGTCGGTTGATTAGGATAAAATTTGTATCCCTTAAGAGCCGTACATGCACCTTTTGATGCATACGGTTCAACAAAAATTTCGAAAAAAAAAAAGAATCAATGTGTAGATTCCAGCCCTCTTTTTTTTTTTTTCATAGCAGGGCCCTTTTCTAATCTAATTTTTGAATTTCTTAATGAAGCGGCTTTTTTTTTCTTCCACTTTTCAAGAAAGATGAGTTTTGGTTTTGTCCTCTTTCCCTCCACAAAAATCCATTAAACTTATCAAATAAACTTCTCATTGATGTATTGTTTCATCGAGATCTAATCCAAATCACGATGTCATTTTCTTGTTCCTGAATGGGCCTTTTTTTCAATTCTTTTAGGTTTATGCTCTACTCCGAGTAAAAAAGTCTGCCCGATTTTTATTTGCACATATAGGACAAATGACACTAATACTACGTCTTTTTCCTACGACTTACTTCTTTTTCAATTCAATTCATGTCTTCTGCCAATGCCAAATATTCGACGTATTTATCATATTACTCGCTTGATTAAAAGTTTAAGATTACTCTCTTATCATATAAAAAAAAAGATTTTCTAACCTATAATATGATTAGTAGTAATCATAAATATATTACCAGTTGGGTTTTTTCTAAACGGAGTCTGAATACTTCATTTTATTGGTCCAACCATAAATTATTCTATAGACTTTTCTAATTGATAATAGAAATTTGAATACCCTCCAAAACAAAAAAGGATATAATTTCACTTGATTTCACTTCACGCTCCAATTTTTTGATAATTCAAAATCTTTTTGGGGCGAAACAGAGGATATCTCGATCGGGGGAGAGAACGGGGAAATCCCATATGACCCAATATATCTGACAAGTCGCACTATACGTCAACCCAAGAGGCATCTTCCTCTCCAGGACTTCGAAAGGGTACTTTTGGAACACCAATAGGCATAAAATGAAAGAAAAAAGAATTAAGTACTATATTTCACTTTGATGTGGAAGCGTAACAATGCGTTTATTTTCTTAATAATATTGTCTTTTATCCTATTTTATCCATAGATTGGGAAAAAATTCTTACGAATAGGTCTTTTGAATGATTAACAAATATGTATGCATTCGTTCATAGAAAATGGTATCAACCCCCCATTGCGTATTGGTACTTATCGGATATAGAATAAATCTGCTTCTCTTTGTTCCTACGAACCGAATTGTTCCATTTTTATTAAAAAAAATAATAGAAAAAATATTCATCTTTTCTCCGAGATAATCCCCTGAAAAGGGGAGGTCCCTAGAATATTTTTTTTCCAATGCAATAAAGTTACATAGTGTCTATTTTTCGTTGATAAAGGGGTATTTACATGGGTTTGCCTTGGTATCGTGTTCATACCGTCGTATTAAATGATCCCGGCCGTTTGCTTTCTGTCCATATAATGCATACAGCTTTGGTTGCTGGTTGGGCCGGTTCGATGGCTCTATATGAATTAGCAGTTTTTGATCCCTCTGATCCCGTTCTTGATCCAATGTGGAGACAAGGTATGTTCGTCATACCCTTCATGACTCGTTTAGGAATAACCAATTCATGGGGCGGCTGGAGTATTACAGGAGGGACTATAACGAATCCGGGTATTTGGAGTTACGAAGGCGTGGCCGGTGCACATATTGTGTTTTCTGGCTTGTGCTTCTTGGCAGCTATCTGGCATTGGGTGTATTGGGATTTAGAAATATTTTGTGATGAGCGTACAGGAAAACCTTCTTTGGATTTGCCAAAAATTTTTGGAATTCATTTATTTCTTTCAGGGGTGGCTTGCTTTGGGTTTGGCGCATTTCATGTAACAGGATTGTATGGTCCTGGAATATGGGTGTCCGATCCTTATGGACTAACTGGAAAGGTACAACCTGTAAATCCCGCGTGGGGTGTAGAAGGTTTTGATCCTTTTGTTCCGGGAGGAATAGCCTCTCATCATATTGCAGCAGGCACTTTAGGCATATTAGCGGGGCTCTTTCATCTTAGTGTCCGTCCGCCCCAACGTCTATATAAAGGATTACGCATGGGCAATATTGAAACCGTCCTTTCTAGTAGTATCGCTGCTGTTTTTTTTGCAGCTTTTGTTGTTGCTGGAACTATGTGGTATGGTTCAGCAACTACCCCTATCGAATTATTTGGTCCCACTCGTTATCAATGGGATCAGGGATACTTCCAGCAAGAAATATATCGAAGAGTTGGTGCTGGACTAGCCAAAAATCAAAGTTTATCCGAAGCTTGGTCTAAAATTCCTGAAAAATTAGCTTTTTATGATTATATCGGTAATAATCCGGCAAAGGGGGGATTATTCAGAGCGGGCTCAATGGACAACGGGGATGGAATAGCTGTTGGGTGGTTAGGACATCCGATCTTTCGAGATAAAGAAGGGCGTGAACTTTTCGTACGTCGTATGCCTACTTTTTTTGAAACATTTCCGGTTGTTTTGGTAGACGGAGACGGAATTGTTCGAGCCGACGTTCCTTTTCGAAGGGCGGAATCAAAGTATAGTGTTGAACAAGTAGGTGTAACTGTTGAGTTCTATGGTGGGGAACTCAATGGAGTCAGTTATAGTGATCCTGCTACTGTGAAAAAATATGCTAGACGTGCCCAATTAGGTGAAATTTTTGAATTAGATCGTGCTACTTTGAAATCCGATGGTGTTTTTCGTAGCAGTCCAAGGGGTTGGTTTACTTTTGGACATGCTTCATTTGCTCTGCTTTTCTTCTTCGGACACATTTGGCATGGTGCTCGAACCTTGTTCAGAGATGTTTTTGCTGGTATTGACCCGGATTTGGATGCTCAAGTGGAATTTGGAACATTCCAAAAACTTGGAGATCCAACTACAAGAAGACAAGTAGTCTGATACTTGATTTTTCTCTTATCTTTTTCTTTATTTTTTTGTCTGGGAGATAATCCCAAATAAACAGAACAGGTATGGAAGCTATAATTGTAAAGCACGATCGAATTTATGGAAGCATTGGTTTATACATTCCTCTTAGTCTCGACTCTAGGGATAATTTTTTTCGCTATCTTTTTTCGAGAACCACCTAAAGTTCCAACTAAAAAGGTGAAATGATTTTTCATTATATCAATTGAATTGAAGTAATGAGCCTCCCAATGTTGGGAGGCTCATTACTTCAACTAGTCCCCGTGTTCTTCGAATGGATCTCTTAATTGTTGAGAGGGTTGCCCAAAAGCAGTATATAAGGCGTACCCAGTAAAACTTACAAGTAAACCAGATATAGAGATGGCGACTAGGGTTGCTGTTTCCATTATTATATAATTTCAAGACCAAAATGGATCTATGATAAGATCGTTTATTTACAACGGAATGGTATACAAAGTCAACAGATCTCAATGAATACAAAATAGGATTTATGGCTACGCAAACCGTTGAGGGTAGTTCTAGATCTGGACCAAGACGAACTATTGTAGGGGATTTATTGAAACCATTGAATTCAGAATATGGTAAAGTAGCTCCTGGATGGGGAACTACTCCATTGATGGGTGTCGCAATGGCTCTATTTGCAGTATTCCTATCTATTATTTTAGAAATTTATAATTCTTCCGTTTTACTGGACGGAATTTCAATGAATTAGATTCACAAGAAACGTGAATTCTTAGCTTTTCAATACTTATCTTTTCAATACAAAGTAAAGCATTTAGGTTTCGGATTTTTATCTCATTATATTCTTTTTTTATTGGTAGTTCGATCGTGGAATTTCTTTCTTTCTTTTTGTATTTCCGGAATATGAGTGTGTGACTTGTTATAATTGATCCTATTGATAGTACAGAAAATGGGTCTGTCATCTTGATATAGATGGTTTTACCTCGTCGGATATTCATTCGAGTATCTGGAGCACGAAATAGATCACAAAATATTAACTATGATTCATACTTAATATTCAGATCCCGTGACCGGACTCCAAAAAATTTTCCAAAACGTTATAAATCGAAAGATT
>JAILYA010000136.1:72500-77500 GCA_021437795.1 Rhodamnia rubescens
TGGATCCGAAAGAGAGTACTTGGGTTCTCCCAATAACGAAAAAGTGTATCATGCCTGAATCTAACTGGGGTTCGCGGTGGTGGAGGAACTGGATCGGAAAAAAGAGGGATTCGAGTTGTAAGATATCTAATGAAACCGTCGCTGGAATTGAGATCTCATTCAAAGATAAAGATATCAAATATCTGGAGTTTCTTTTTGTATATTATATGGATGATCCGATCTGCAAGGACCATGATTGGGAATTTTTTGATCGTCTTTCTCCGAGTAAGAGGCGAAACATAATTAACTTGAATTCGCGACAGCTATTCGAAATCTTAGTTAAAGACTGGATTTGTTATCTCATGTTTGCTTTTCGTGAAAAAATACCAATTGAAGTGGAGGGTTTCTTCAAACAACAAGGAGCTGGGTCAACTATTCAATCAAATGATATTGAGCATATTTCCCATCTCTTCTCGAGAAACAAGTGGGCTATTTCTTTGCAAAATTGTGCTCAATTTCATATGTGGCAATTCCGCCAAGATCTCTTCGTTAGTTGGGGGAAGAATCCGCCCGAATCGGATTTTTTGAGGAACATATCGAGAGAGAATTGGATTTGGTTAGACAATGTGTGGTTGGTAAACAAGGATCGGTTTTTTAGCAAGGTACGGAATGTATCGTCAAATATTCAATATGATTCTACAAGATCTAGTTTCGTTCAAGTAACGGATTCTAGCCAATTGAAAGGATCTTCTGATCAATCCAGAGATCATTTCGATTCCATTAGTAATGAGGATTCGGAATATCACACATTGATCAATCAAAGAGAGATTCAACAACTAAAAGAAAGATCGATTCTTTGGGATCCTTCCTTTCTTCAAACGGAACGAACAGAGCTAGAATCAGACCGATTCTCTAAATGCCTTTCTGGATATTCCCGGCTATTCACGGAACGTGAGAAGGAGATGAAGAATCATCTGCTTCCGGAAGAAATCGAAGAATTTCTTGGGAATCCTACAAGATCCATTCTTTCTTTTTTCTCTGACAGATGGTCAGAACTTCATCTGGTTTCGAATCCTACTGAGAGGTCCACTAGAGATCAGAAATTGTTGAAGAAAGAACAAGATGTTTCTTTTGTCCCTTCCAGGCGATCGGAAAATAAAGAAATAGTTAATATATTCAAGATAATTACGTATTTACAAAATACCGTCTCAATTCATCCTATTTCATCAGATCCGGGATGTGATATGGTTCCGAAGGATGAACTGGATATGGACAGTTCCCATAAGATTTCATTCTTGAACAAAAATACATTTTTTGATTTATTTCATCTGTTCCATGACCGGAACAGGGGGGGATACACGTTACACCACGATTTTGAATCAGAAGAGAGATTTCAAGAAATGGCAGATCGATTCACTCTATCAATAAGCGAGCCGGATCTGGTGTATCATAAGGGATTTGCCTTTTCTATGGATTCTTACGTATTGGATCAAAAACAATTCTTGAATGAGGTATTCAACTCCAGGGATGAATCGAAAAAGAAATCTTTATTGGTTCTACCTCCTCTTTTTTATGAAGAGAATGAATCTTTTTATCGAAGGATCAGAAAAAAATGGGTCCGGATCTCCTGCGGTAATGATTTGGAAGATCCAAAACCAAAAATAGTGGTATTTGCTAGCAACAACATAATGGAGGCAGTCAATCAATATAGATGGATCCGAAATCTGATTCAAATCCAATATAGCACCTATGGGTACATAAGAAATGTATGGAATCGATTCTTTTTAATGAATAGATCCGATCGCAACTTCGAATATGGAATTCAAAGGGATCAAATAGGAAATGATACTTTGAATCATAGAACTATAATGAAATATACGATCAACCAACATTTATCGAATTTGAAAAAGAGTCAGAAGAAATGGTTCGATCCTCTTATTTTTATTTCTAGAACCGAGAGATCCGTGAATCGGGATCCTAATGCATATAGATACAAATGGTCCAATGGGAGCAAGAATTTCCAGGAACATTTGGAACATTTCGTTTCTAAGCAGAAGAGCCGTTTTCAAGTAGTCTTCGATCGATTACGTATTCATCAATATTCGATTGATTGGTCTGAGGTTATTGACAAAAAGATTTGTCTAAGTCACTTCGTTTCGTTTTGTCCAAGTTACTTCTCTTTTTGTCCAAGTTTCTTCTTTTTTGTCTAACTCACTTCCTTTTTCTTTGTGAGTTTCGGGAATACCCCCATTCATAGGTCCGAGATCCACGTCTATGAATTGAAAGGTCCGAATGATCAACTCTGCAATCAGTTGTTAGAATCAATAGGTCTTCAAATCGTTCATTTGAAAAAATGGAAACCATTATTATTGGATGATCATGATACTTCCCAAAAATCGAAATTATGGATCAATGGAGGAAGAATATCACCATTTTTGTTCAATAAGATACCAAAGTGGATGATTGACTCATTCCATACTAGAAATAATCGCAGGAAATCTTTTGATAACACGGATTCCTATTTCTCATGGCTGAATCCCGTGAAACCATTTCATAGAAGTTCATTGATATCTTCTTTTTATAAAGCAAATCGACTTCGATTCTTGAATAATCCACATCACTTCTGCTTCTATTGTAACAAAAGATTCCCCTTTTATGTGGAAAGGGCCCGTATCAATAATTATGATTTTACATATGGACAATTCCTCAATATCTTGTTCATTCGCAACAAAATATTTTCTTTGTGCGGCGGTAAAAAAAAATACGCTTTTTTGGAGAGAGATACTATTTCACCAATCGAGTCACAGGTATCTAACATATTCATACCTAACGATTTTCCACAAAGTGGTGACGAAAGGTCTAACTTGTACAAATCTTTCCATTTTGCAATTCGATCCGATCCATTAGTTCGTAGAGCTATTTACTCGATCGCAGACATTTCTGGAACACCTCTAACAGAGGGACAAATAGTCAATTTTGAAAGAACTTATTGTCAACCTCTTTCAGATATGAATCTATCTGATTCAGAAGGGAAGAACTTGTATCAGTATCTCAATTTCAATTCAAACATGGGTTTGATTCACACTCCATGTTCTGAGAAATATTTACCATCCGAAAAGAGGAAAAAACGGAGTCTTTGTCTAAAGAAATGCGTTGAGAAAGGACAGATGTATAGAACCTTTCAACGAGATAGTGCTTTTTCAACTCTCTCAAAATGGAATCTATTCCAAACATATATGCCATGGTTCCTTACCTCGACAGGGTACAAATATCTAAATTGGATATTTTTAGATACTTTTTCAGACCTATTGCCGATACTAAGTAGCAGTCCAAAATTTGTATCCATTTTTCATGATATTATGCATGGATCAGATATATCATGGCAAATTCTTCAGAAAAAATTCTGTCTTCCACAATGGAATCTGATAAGTGAGATTTCGAGTAAGTGTTTACATAATCTTCTTCTGTCCGAAGAAATGATTCATCGAAATAATGAGTCACCATTGATATCGACCCATCTGAGATCTCCAAATGTTCGGGAGTTCCTCTATTCAATCCTTTTCCTTCTTCTTGTTGCTACATATATCGTTCGTACCCATCTTCTCTTTGTTTCCAGAGCCTATAGTGAGTTACAGACAGAGTTCGAAAAGGTCAAATCTTGGATGATTCCATCATACATGATGGAGTTGCGAAAACTTCTGGATAGGTACCCTACATCTGAACTGAATTCTTTCTGGTTAAAGAATCTCTTTCTAGTTGCTCTGGAAAAATTAGGAGATTCTCTAGAAGAAATACGGGGTTCTGCTTCTGGCGGCAACATGCTATGGGGTGGTGGTCCCGCTTATGGGGTCAAATCAATACGTTCTAAGAAGAAATATTTGAATATCAATCTCATCGATCTCATAAGTATCATACCAAATCCCATCCATCGAATCACTTTTTCGAAAAAGACGAGACATCTAAGTCATACAAGTAAAGAGATCTATTCATTGATAAGAAAAAGAAAAAATGTGAACGGTGATTGGATTGATGATAAAATCGAATCCTGGGTCGCGAACAGTGATTCGATTGATGATAAAGAAAGAGAATTCTTGGTTCAGTTTTCCACCTTAACGACAGAAAAAAGGATTGATCAAATTCTATTGAGTTTGACTCATAGTGATCATTTATCAAAGAATGACTCTGGTTATCAAATGATTGAACAACCGGGAGCAATTTACTTACGATACTTAGTTGACATTCATAAAAAGTATCTAATGAATTATGAGTTCAATACATTCTGTTTAGCAGAAAGACGGATATTCCTTGCTCATTATCAGACAATCACTTATTCACAAACCTCGTGTGGGGCTAATAGTTTTCATTTCACATCTCATGGAAAACCCTTTTCGCTCCGCTTAGCCCTATCCCCCTCTAGGGGTATTTTAGTGATAGGTTCTATAGGAACTGGACGATCCTATTTGGTCAAATACCTAGCGACAAACTCCTATGTTCCTTTCATTACAGTATTTCTGAACAAGTTCCTGGATAACAAGCCTAAAGGTTTTCTTATTGATGATATCGATATTGAGGATAGTGACGATATTGAGGATAGTGACGATATTGAGGATAGTGACGATATTGATCGTGACCTTGATACGGAGCTGGAGCTTCTAACTAGGATGAATGCGCTAACTATGGATATGATGCCGGAAATAGACCGATTTTATATTACCCTTCAATTCGAATTAGCAAAAGCAATGTCTCCTTGCATAATATGGATTCCAAACATTCATGATCTGGATGTGAATGAGTCGAATTACTTATCCCTCGGTCTATTAGTGAACTATCTCTCCAGGGATTGTGAAAGATGTTCCACTCAAAATATTCTTGTTATTGCTTCGACTCATATTCCCCAAAAAGTGGATCCCGCTCTAATAGCTCCGAATAAATTAAATACATGCATTAAGATACGAAGGCTTCTTATTCCACAACAACGAAAGCACTTTTTCACCCTTTCATATACTAGGGGATTTCACTTG